>CM062282.1:4927930-5002930 GCA_031216635.1 Dissostichus eleginoides | reverse complement strand
ATTAATATAAAGGGAGGTCAGGTACTCTTTAAAACAGCTGCTAGTTATGGGTACTTTTTACTTAAGTACATTTCAAAGCCCTACTTCTTTACTTTTACTTGAGTAAAGAAGTTTAGTCAGTACTTCTACTTTTACCAGAGTATTTTAAAACACGAGTATCTGTACTTCTACTTGAGTAAGGATGTGTGTACTTTTGCCATCTCTGGGGTTCACAATAGGACTCTATGAGCTGACAGACTGATGCCTGGTGTCTTCAGTGTAATCATGGTTGTGTTGAGTTATAGTTACTCACGTGTATCCCTCCACCATCCGGCGGGCGTAGTCTGAAGCCTCGGAGAAGTTGCGCAGGAAAGAGAGCACCTCACTGGTGATGCTGAACACACGCAGCTTCAACAGGTTAGTGTCGGCCAACACGTTCTCCTGCTTCTCCAGACAGTCACAGCACAAGGTCACGACCTGGGAGACAACACAGTAACCAGGAAGAGAAGCAGAAGGTGAAGCATTATGTGAAAGACAATAAGAGGAAAAGTGTTAGAAAAATATCACTGGTCCCCGGCTTGAGCTTCAATCTCAGGATCCATGTATTTCTAATCCTCAAGAATGGAAGTAGTCATCACATACAGAGCATCAACTAGTTCCTGAACAGTGTCCTTCACATGCTGATATCCAAGAGAGGGAGTTACACAGCCACAAGATGGAGGAATAGAAAGCAGTATTCAATGTTTAGTTCAGATTAGCTCCACGTCAGAAATGATCATGCTTGTCATATGTCTATCTCCATAGAGGCTGAATCATCATGTTAATCACATAGCTATCATATGCCTAAAACAGTCCTGATGCTCTTCTAGGTAATCATACATCCTGTCATGTTCACAGCTACAGTTGGGATACCTTTGTTATCATGTTACTCTGATATTGGAAGAGGACATTCAGTATTTTCCCAACAAAAAGAAATCCAGGATTTAAGTGGCGTACCTTATGATAGTCCTGATCAATACGGGCAATATCAATCTTCTCCAGATACTCCTTACTGAGGGCGATGATCTCCTTCACCTTATCAGCAGACGGCTGAGAGAGAGACACAACACACAAATCAATACACAGGATCTCAAAAAGGTAAATAGAGAAGTGCAAGGATTCTGCATTTGGTGAGACTTTTATCATGTTGCTGTAACTCCATTTTATACATAATAAAAAAAAAAAAGGACTGCCAAAGAAATGCCAAAAGAACAAAAAATGGAATGTCTTCACATATTTGGACAATGTTGTCAACATATAATTATCACAAAGATGTTGTTGTTTGTTTTTAATCTGTAAAGCCCACTGAGACAAACGTGTTTTGTGATATTGGGCTAGCCAAATAAAGTTTGATTTGATTTTAAACCGACTTTGCATCCTTCCTTCTCTGCGGTGGCCGTCATCAGGTCGTCACTGATCTTCTCGCTGCAGTGTTGGCAGGTGCACTCAAAGTGGAAACTCTCCCTCAGGTTCTTCTGGCGGTCAGCAGACAGGTTGAGGAAGTCCACGTAGCTCACGGTCAGCTCCTCACCCTCGGAGATCTTCCCCACAGCTCGCAGCTCGATCCTGCGACAGAAGAGAAGCGTTTTCTGGATCTGATAGCAGCTTTTTGCCACCTCTCCAATCCCAATATTGTGTCAGTTAGTTGTTCATTTATGACTTAATTTCAAGACGATGATGAGACGCACAGAGCTGACCTGTTTCAGCCGCTAACAGAAGGCTAGTCTCCATGATCCGATCCTCCTGTTTCCTGTCTTTATGCTAAGCTAAGCGGTTGACTCTAGCATCATACTGTATCTTACAGACATGAAGGATACCAAGGATCTCATCTAAGTCTTGGTAAGAGAGTTAATGACCATGTGTATTTATCAGGGATTATGGACATTAATTGACATCATTATGTTGCATTAATGACTTAAAAGATGATTACATGTCATGACTATACGCTGTTTTAGTTGTCATGAAACAATCTTGCTCTGGTCATACTTTGTCTTGACTTCTGTCTAGTTTTGAGCATTTCGCACACACACGTTCAGCCATTTAAAACCACACTGAGGGCTGATCAAGATTCAAAGGTTTTATCGTCATATGCACAAAGCTACAGTGTAGAAATGGCAATGAAATTCTTCTGACCTGAGCTCCTCCAACAAAGCAACATATATAATAAAATACAAAATAAAAAGTAGTGCAAAAAGTCTATCAGATGTAACACGTACCTCCTCTGAGAGTGGAGGGCAGAGCTCAGCGCTGATTGGCTGCAACACAAAGCAACAATCTCAACAAGAAGCATCAATAAATAATTACGGTGCATAAAATATAGCTTTATTATAAGATAATAACTACAGAGATCAGATGGACACCTACTCGCCGTGGTTGAGGATGACGGTGCAGTTGGGCCAACAGTCATGGTTCACCAGACAGAGGTTTGGGAAAAGACCCACACCCACAGCCTGAAGGCCTCTCTGGTCACTCAGCGTGAAGCCATTACACTTGATCTACACACACACACACACACACACACACACACACACACACACACACACACACACACACACACACACACACACACACACACACACACACACACACACAGGGAGGGGGTCCACAGGTTTATTTCTAAAGCAGTCTTTTCTTTAAAATTAGCAATTCAATATGAACAGAGGTGGGAGAAGTACTCAGATCTTGTCCTTGAGTAAAAGTAGAAGTACTCAGACCTTGTACTTGAGTAAAAGTAGAAGTACTGAGATCTTGTACTTGAGTAAAAGTAAAAGTACTCAGATCTTGTACTTGAGTAAAAGTAGAAGTACTCATATATCTTGTACTTAAGTAAAAGTAGAAGTACTCAGACCTTGTACTTGAGTAAAAGTAGAAGTACTCAGATCTTGTACTTGAGTAAAAGTAGAAGTACTCAGATCTTGTACTTTAGTTAAAGTAGAAGTACTCAGATCTTGTACTTGAGTAAAAGTAGAAGTACCAGAGTGTAGGAATACTCTGTTACAGTAAAAGTCCTGCATTCAAAATGTTCCTCAAGTGAAAGTAGAAAAGTATTCTCATCAAAATATAGTGAAAGTAGCGACAGTAAAAGTAGTCATTGTGCAGATTGGTCCATTTCAGAATAATATATATGATATGTTTTATAATGATTGATCATGAAAGTGTTCTCAAAGCTGGTAAAGGTGCAGCTAGTTTGAATGACTTTGTATACTGCAGGGTAGCTGGTGGATTTACTCCAGGTGGAACTAAAGTCTGATTTAACACTTGATTATATTTCACATCATTCATCCAGATCTGTGAAGTAACTAAAGGTATTAAATACATGTAGTGGAGAAACAGTACACCATTTACCTCTGAATTGAAGTGGAGTAGAAGTACAAAGTAGTTTAAAATGGAAATACTAAAGTACAAGTACCTTAAAATAGTACATAAGTACAGTACTTTAGTAAATCTACTCAGGTACGTCCCCCCTCTGAAAATGAGCCATTCTTACAATGCCAAAGAGTTTGGAGATGTACTCCACAGAGTGCTGCTTTCTTCCATGAGACCAATAAGCAAAGAAGGTGAGCACGTCGGTCTGCAGCTGCTTCAGGCCCTCTTCAGGCAGGTCGGTCACATGATCCTTCAGCTGATCCACGGAGATCAGCTGACTGTCGGACACTATGCCCGTGTCCTTGTGCACACGCCACAGCACACGAGCAGCCAGACTGCAGGGAGAGAGGAATCACTGTCACATCAAACATGTCAATCAAGTCAATTAACATCAGAGATGGCAAAAGTACACACATCCTTTACTCAAGTAGAAGTACAGATACTCGTGTTTAAAAATACTCTGGTAAAAGTAGAAGTACTGACTAAACTTCTTTACTCAAGTAAAAGTAAAGAAGTATGGGCTTTGAAATGTACTTAAGTAAAAAGTACCCATAACTACCACCTGTTTTAAAGAGTACCTGACCACTACTTTGGGAGAAATACTCAGATCTAGTACTTGAGTAAAAGTAGAAATACTCAGATCTAGTACTTGAGTAAAAGTAGAAATATTCAGATCTAGTACTTAAGTAAAAGTAGAAGTACTCAGATCTTGTACTTCAGTAAAAGTAGAAGTACTCAGATCTTGTGCTTGAGTAAAAGTAGAAGTACTCAGATCTTGTACTTGAGTGAAAGTAGAAGTACTCAGATCTTGTACTTGAGTAAAAGTAGAAGTACCAGAGTGTAGGAATACTCTGTTACAGTAAAAGTCCTGCATTCAAAATGTTCCTCAAGTAAAGTAGAAAAGTATTCTCATCAAAATATAGTTAAAGTAGCGACAGTAAAAGTAGTCATTGTGCAGATTGGTCCATTTCAGAATAATATATATGATATGTTTTATAATGATTGATCATGAAAGTGTTCTCAAAGCTGGTAAAGGTGCAGCTAGTTTGAATGGCTTTGTATACTGCAGGGTAGCTGGTGAATGTACTTCTTGACCACCCTCCATATTCTTCAAGCATATTCCTTGAAGTAAATCAACATCTGTTCTCCTTACCGTACGCTCTCACTTGGAGCCTTCCCGGTCTTCCTGATGGCTCCACACTCGTGTTTGTGTTCGCTCCAGCACGCAGTCTGACAGGTGCGGTCGCAGTAATGGGCGAATTTACACTGAGCACATCGGTGGAGGTCGGCCTGTTGCCGGAAACAGCTGTGGCACACCTTGGTGACCAAACTGGGGAAGAAAACAGACGGGTTACATTAAAGATAAAAGCAAAACTCATCCATTGGCATCTCGCAAACAGAGGCCATTAAACACTACCTGAGTTCAGGGGCGCCGTAAGGGGGTGAAAAGTTAGGACGATTCTAAGGGCCCGTGACTGACAGGGGCCCAAACTATTTTAGAACATTAAGAAAAAAATGTTTAAGTAACCAATGTGATTATCTTTTCATGGGGCCCAAAATCCCTGGCGGCGCCCCTGCCTGAGTTTATCACCGTGCACTACAATGATGAGGTATCTCTGTAAGCCCACACAAAAGAAGAAGTAAACAAGGACTCCCTCCACAAAGTTTCCATTGCATGTCAATTAGGAATTCAGTTATGCTTAACTGAGAGCATTTAATTATGTTCACACACGATGAGCTAATAGAGCTCCTTTTATGGCTCAACTAACCCCTTGTACTGATATTTAGAAAATACAATTATTGTTCAATTCAAAAATAGTTTTTTCTTAATTTTTGGACAGTGTCGTCGTGTCAAATTATCATTTAAACCATATAGTCCATTATTGTGATTGCCTTTTACTCTGTTAACTAGTACTTTAGTCTTGTATGTGTTTAACAGAGACGGATGTTAAGGGTTTACCTCTCAGGAGGCAAAGGAAGAGTGAAAGGCAAATGGTTAAGGACTGGGGGGTTTGATGGTTTAATGATGGGATGTAGGACCAGTTGTTTCCTCATGAATATATAGAGAGACTGTCAGCGGAACCTCTCTATCCTCTGAGGATGAAGCTGCTCTGTTCCTGCATTTCAGATCCATTTCACTTTATATTGACTTTCTTTATGACTTTATTAAATATAACAAAAGACAAACTTTGGCCATGAATCATTTATCAGTTTCTCTGAAGAATCCTCCACACGTGTTAATGTTGAAAGGTGCTTCTGTGTTGGGCATAGTTGTATGCATGACGTAATTATTCAAAAATATAAAAGTTATTTGTACTTATAAAGTATGTATGTATAAGATGCATGCACATACTTTGTAATATACATATCATAAATAAAATATGACACAGCTGTGTTTAAAAAAAACTTAAGGAAAGTAAATGTAACAGATAATACAGAGCTATCCTCCAAGTCTCAGTAGTTTGGCACACAGTAGCATGTGTGTGTGTGTGTGTGTGTGTGTGTGTGTGTGTGTGTGTGTGTGTGTGTGTGTGTAAACAGTTTATACTGCAGAGTCCAAAGGGACAGACCTGTTAATGCTACTGATCATTGTTGGAACGTTGCAAATCCCTGCTAAAACACACACACACACACACACACACACACCCACACACACACACACACAGGCTGTCAGTCACTACAGCCTTTTTCTCTCTGTAGTTCTGGACGGCTCCTCTTTTACATTAAGCAGACGCAGCGTGTGTGTGTGTCTGTGTGTGTCTGTGTGTGTGTCTATGTGTGTCTATGTGTGTGTGTGTGTGTGTGTGTGTGAGAGTGTGTGTGTGTGTGTGTATGACGTCCTGCAGCTTTTAGCTCTTATATGGCACACACCACACTACCGATCTGTGTCTGGAATTCCAGCATACACACACACACACACACACACACACACACACACACACACACACATACACATACACACACACACACACGCACACGCACACACACACACACACCACACACACACACACACACACGGGCTGCAGCTTTCCTACCCACTCCCTCCTTACAGAAGTCCAGAACACGGTGTGTCTGATCTGCAGAATGCACGACCTGCTGCTGCGTTACTCACATAATGCACGCCTGATATAGACTATATATACATTTAGTTTCCAGCATGTAATGAGCTTACGCCTAAGATATATTATTATTTTACACCTCACCTTCATCCTCTGTGTCTGAAATGTTAACCAGGTACCTCAACCTGTCTCTTCCAAACCCAAATATCAAATGAAATGTATGAATATATCTGCTGTAGCTAGCAAAAGGCTTCTTACTTGTTCTGCCAGTGTATAATCACACTGAACAAACTGAAAAGTGGATTTAAATTAAGAATATTCTGGAAATCAAGGAATTAAAGCTTGCAAGATGTCCTAAACGTTCAGTGGGAGAGCCACATTTGAAACAGTTTGAAACTGAATCCTGCAGTCTGACATGCTGAGGCTTCACATGACAGAGCTGCTGTCAGGAGGAATGAGGTCACACTGAGAGAAGCTGAGCAGAAAAACACATGCAAACACCTTCAGATCAGAAGGGGCACGGTCTGAAAAACACAACCATTTGTTCTGAGACTCAACACAGACACATTTGACAAGTGTTGGAAGGGATGGATTGAGTTTGTAAAACCGTATGAATCAGACTTCAACTAAAAACTCAATTTGTAACTCCTGGTTCTCTGCTACACACAGTTTTGATTGCTGTTGTGTTTCTCAAGGATTCAAGGCTTTTATTGTCATGTGTACACAGTGTAGATGTCAACGAAGATCTTAGGTCACAGGCTCCTCCAACAGAGCAATGAAACAGATAAAATAGTTAAAATAGTGCAAGTAATACAAATACAAATGTCTCTTCATGTTCGTTTGTCTAGATTGGTGTGTGTAGATCGGTTTGTCTGTAGATCGGTTTGTAACTGTTGACTTTTTATGCAAATAAAAAATAAAATATAATGAATGTCTGTATACTTTGCCAAGACTTAGAAGGAAAGGGGTAATGTATGTCTGTGTATGTGAGCAATAACGTGTAGATTTGAGTGGATTGTAAACTGAGGCGGGTGTGACTTTAACGTACATCTTCATGTATGTTATATATTCGTGGAATAAATCCAAAGTTCTAAAATAACCAGCTCGTACCTGTCGAAGACCACAGCAGAGAAGCTGGACTCGGAGAAGACCACGTCCCCGGCGTTCAGGTCCTTTCTGGCTCTCAGGCCTCGACCTTTCTTCCCAGCATCAAAGAGCTCAGCACTGTCCATGTTCCCCACAGTCATGGTGTCAGAGGAGGTGGAGGAGGAGGAAGGGGATAATCGAGCTGCAGGGAGGAAGAGGATAAGAGTGGAGAGTGGAGAGAGAAGGAAACTGAGGAGAAGTTTCCCCCCCCAATGAGCCCGAAATACACTCAGGGGGTTGTACCATCTCCCCAGAGAGGGGGGTGAGCAGAGGAGGAGGAGGAGTACTTAGATCTTGTACTTGGGTATAAGTATAAGTACTCAGATATTGTACTTGAGTAAAAGTAGAAGTACTCAGATCTTGTACTTGAGTAAAAGTAGAAGTACTCAGACCTTGTACTTGAGTAAAAGTAGAAGTACTCAGATCTTGTACTTGAGTAAAAGTATAAGTACTCAGATATTGTACTTGAGTAAAAGTAGAAGTACTCAGATCTTGTACTTGAGTAAAAGTAGAAGTACTCAGGTCTTGTACTTGAGTAAAAGTAGAAGTACTCAGATCTTGTTCTTGAGTAAAAGCAGAAGTACTCAGGACTTGTACTTGAGTAAAAGCAGAAGTACTCAGATCTTGTTCTTGAGTAAAAGTAGAAGTACTCAGATCTTGTGCTTGAGTAAAAGTAGAAGTACCAGAGTGTAGGAATACTCTGTTACAGTAAAAGTCCTGCATTCAAAATGTTCCTCAAGTAAAAGTAGAAAAGTATTCTCATCAAAATATAGTTAAAGTAGCAACAGTAAAAGTAGTCATTGTGCAGATTGGTCCATTTCAGAATAATATATATGATATGTTTTATAATGATTGATCATTAAAGTGTTCTCAAAGCTGGTAAAGGTGCAGCTAGTTTGAATGACTTTGTATACTGCAGGGTAGCTTGTGGATTTACTCCAGGTGGAACTAAAGTCTGATTTAACACTTGATTATATTTCACATCATTCATCCACATCTGTGAAGTAACTAAAGGGATTAAATACATGTAGTGGAGTAGAAGTACACAGTAGCATAAATACTCAAGTACAAGTACCTAAAAATTGTACTTAAGTACTGAAAGTAGTGAGGTACTTAAGGGGGTGTCGTCCCCTAGTTGGTTGGTTCCTCCTGTGGTATTTGGGGGGGGGCAGCTGTGTCTGTCAGTCAGAGGAAACAGCCGCTCACATTCAGTCTCTTTGCTCTATCTCTTTTTATTTACACTTGTGCATGAGGGGTGGTCACTTTCACCCAAACAAAATACGTCAGCCACATTTAATTTATTTGTAATGCTTTTTATTTCTGGTCTCTTTGGGGGGGGACACGCTGTAAACACATTCATGTTTTATGTCTTTTTTTGTATCTTATTTTGTTTTCTCATTTTGCTGTCACTCCATCATACACAATGTTGTTGCTAGTTTTTAATCTGTAAAGCCCACTGAGACAAACGTGTTTTGTCATATTGGGCTATACAAATAAAGTTTGATTTGAGTTTATTAACATTATCAGAGTTTCCATCAGTGTTTACAGGTTCTGTACACATCATTCAGCGATGGATCATGACTTTATAGATATATATGTACTATGTTTGTGTAGGTAAGATTGTAAAACTACTGGTGAATGAAATGCCATCCACAAAAAATACACAACTGAAACATTTAAGTCTAAAATAGAAGTAAATTTAAGTTTAAATCACAAAGCATGTTACGTTTACACAACCAGCTTGGAAAACAGCCAGAGGTAAACATGAGGAACGTGTGAAGAGTATTTTGAACACGTGGATCATGTCCTGATTTTCCTCCCAAGTATTGAAATGCCAAGGCTGCAATAATCACAGTTTACTAAACGATTAGGAACACAGAATCATATTAACATACTAAAACAGACATCAGGTAAGGCACCTTAAACCAACTAACGCAGTTACTATAGTGAGAGTGAATATGGCACAGACCTGGGATCAGCTTTAAGACATCACCTGAGAACAGAACCACACCATAAACAGAGCAGGAGAAACTGTCTGAACCAGTATCTGTAGACGTGTCTTACTACTCTACTCTCCTTTTTGACAGCCTATTCTTGAGGATATTGAATGAAAGGGGATAACGCTACGCAGCTGATATTTCCCCTTCATTTTCACACCGAGTAAAGATGGCTTTTCTATCATCCTGAACATATTTAAAGAAGAACGAGTGAGTAAGAACATGGCTGTTAAAGATTGATATTGTTGAAGCACCTGATTTAAGCACCAGCACTTCTTCCTGAAGAATAAATGCTTTACTGGGGGGTCATGTTTCACTCATTAATCACAAATGGGGCGAAGCCTGCGAGCGAGTTCAGGCAGTCAACTCGAGCACCAATCATACATTAACACGTGACGCACCTCGTCCCTCTTACAACCAACCAAACACATTCTCCTAAACATGCCGCTCTATTTAAGCTGCCAGGTCTTCCTGCCTCTGCCTCCTTAATGCTGCTACTGCTGTGTTCGCTATTGCTGCATTCATGTTCCTGCTGCTGTGTTTCATGTTGCTGCTGCTCACCTGCCCCCCCACCACCCCAGCTTCCAACCCAACTTCCACCTGTAGGCTCGGGGGGGTAGTTATCTAATCATCACTCAATGTTCTTTGTAAATCTGTGGAGTGATGAGGCCCGAGCCTAGACGCCAAACTCAAACTATATGCTGCTTCTAATAAACACGTGAGTTGTCTGACTGAACTACACTATAGTCTTGGCCAGAGGTGGGAGAAGTACTCAGGTATTACTTGAGTAAAAGGAGAAGTACTCTGATACAGTAAAAGTCCTGCATTCAAAATGTTACTCAAGTAAAAGTAGAAAATGAACTAAACTGGAATGTTTTGAATGTGAATTTGATGAATATAAGTTTGATAACTCAGACTTCATTTGGAAAGATTAACAATAGAAATCTACAACAAAGAGAGTTCAGATTGAGAGTGAAGTCATCCTATTAATGAATGCAGAATTTTGTGTATAGTGTCGTGGACATTCCCCATTGATCAGCTGTCACAAACAAACAGTAAATGGAGCAGCTTTAGCTCATTTCCAGCTGTTGTCCAGATGATAACAGACACCTTTTTAAAATCGCAATACATCAACAGCATTAGTTTAAAAAAAGATGAAAGACAAGTACTATAATTGGTGGTTCAACATTAAGAGTTTCAATTAAAATCAAGGCACATAGAGCAATAATCTGGCCCAATGCTGATCGGCTGTAAGTGCCGTGTCTACAGGTCGAAGACGTCGATGTGCGCTCCAGATGTGAAGCTGTCCTCCAGAAGCAGCTTCATCAGTTTGGCACAGGAAGCCTCGCAGGTCAGCAGCTGGCCCGCAGAGAACATGTCTGAGAAGGTTTTCTTGAGGTCTGGATCAGCTGTGCTGGATCTGGCCACCGACTGCATCTCTGTGTCCAGAGGGCCTGGGAGAGGAGAGGAGAGGAGAGGAGAGGAGAGGAGAGGAGAGGAGAGGAGAGGAGAGGAGAGGAGAGGAGGAGGGGAGGAGAGGAGAGGAGAGGAGAGGACATCAATTATGTTTGTGAAGATTCAAAGATTCAAGATTCAAAGGTTTTATTGTCATCTGCACCAGAGGTGGGAAGTAGTGGATTACAAATACTTTGTTACTGTTCTTAAGTACATTTTTCTGGTATCAGTACTTTACTCCACTACTTATTTTTCTGACGACTTTTTACTTTGACTTCTTACATTTTGAACACAAATACCTGAACTTTCTACTTCTTACATTTTGAACTCAAATACCTGAACTTTCTACTTCTTACATGTTGAACTCAAATACCTGTACTTTCTACTTCTTACATTTTGAACCCAAATACCTGAACTTTCTACTTCTTACATGTTGAACTCAAATACCTGTACTTTCTACTTCTTCCATTTTCCAAACAGGCTGGTTCCTTTAGTTTGAATGTGTGTTTGGTGGCGTGATCATTATCATTTAGAGTCATTGCGTGCCTATTGATTTGAACACGATCCGTGTATCCATCATTTCCTGGTCTTCTCTAAAGAAGAGGGACCAATGAAAACGTTGTCATGTTGCCGTTGTTCAGCATGGAAACATTCATTAGCTAACAATGACATTATTGTTCTATTAATATAAAGGGAGGTCAGGTACTCTTTAAAACAGCTGCTAGTTATGGGTACTTTTTACTTAAGTACATTTCAAAGCCTCTTTACTTTGACTTGAGTAAAGAAGTTTAGTCAGTACTTCTACTTTCACCAGAGTATTTTTAAACACGAGTATCTGTACTTCTACTTGAGTAAAGGATGTGTTTACTGTTGCCCCCCTCCTCACCTGGGGAGTAGCTCAGCACCCTGAGGTCTGGCTCCTCCGCTGCCAGCACCCTGAACATCATCTCCCGAGCTGCCTTTCCAGTGCAATAAAGCGCCCAGGATTTAAAAGGCTGCAGGGCGCACAGCGAGGTGATGTTGATGACGGAGCGACAGAGCCCTGATCGGGGGGGAAGAGCCTGAAGGAGGCGGGCCGTCAGACACAAACAGGAAGTCACATTCAGGGACAGGTAGGAGTCAACCTCGGCCATATCTGTGAAGCTGCTGGTGAAACGAGACACATCCCCTAGAGAGGCTGGGGAGAGAGAGAGGGGAGGTTAAGATAAGACGTTATTCAGATGCTGGTTCCTAAAGTGAGAACAGAACTAGGTAAAAAAAGATTTTGAATATGCTGCCCCTTATGCCTGGAATAATCAGAATACCTTTATTAGTCTCACAGAGGGGGAAATGTACATTGTTACAGCAGAAAAGAGCCAAAGATAGCTTAATGTTAACTGTGCATGCATAAAAAACTGAAACTGTCAGATTTGATCACTTTGGGGGAATTTAAGTCTTAAAGGACAGAGAACAAGAAACCATTGGTCGATGGGATTGCTCCTAAATCCCATAATTGATGTCGTTTTAAATTGCGCCAGTTTTTAATGTTTTATAAGTTTCTTTTATTTGCATATTGACTGGTTAATGTGCCATTTCATGTTTTGTGTTTTACAGCTGTATTCGTCTGCCTGTATTATCTGTGTTTTATCTGATGTAACTTTGTTTGTTTGCCCTCTTGGCCAGGTCGCTCTTGAAAAAGAGATTTTAAATCTCAATGAGACTTTTACCTGGTTTAATAAGGATATATATGAGATGACATAAGATGAAACTTTATTTATCCCCTTGGGGAAATTCAGGCATTAATAGCAGAAACGGGGTCAGAATGAAAAACAGGATTCATACAGGGTAAAGATAAAGATAAAATAGAATACAAATTAAAAATAATAATACAGCAAAAATAAAGTGATAAAGTAACTATTAAAACAACATATCACAGTAAAAGGTTATGCATTTGTATGAACATGTTAAATATATTTACTAAAGTGTGCAGATGAGAGTGCAGGTTAAAGTCTTAAAAACAGTGCACTTGTTATGCTTGAACAGTCCTGGTTACTATTAACGGGTTACAGTGCGTAGGTTAATGTTTACAAGATCTGGGTACTTCTACTTTTATTCAAGTACAAGGTCTGAGTACTTCTACTTTTACTCAAGTACAAGATCTGAGTACTTCTACTTTTACTCAAGAACAAGATCTGAGTACTTCTACTTTTACTCAAGAACAAGATCTGAGTACTTCTACTTTTACTCAAGAACAAGATCTGAGTACTTCTACTTTTACTCAAGAACAAGATCTGAGTACTTCTCCCACCTCTGGTTTTGGGTCATTTATCAGGTGATTAATGGTAATTAGCAGGTTCTTACCAGCGTTGTTGACCAGTATCACGTGATCTATATGTTCAGAGAAAGCTGACCTCGAGGCTGAAACGACGCTCTGCAGCCCCTCCATCTGAGCCAGGTCTGCGGGTACACACTGCACCAAAAGGCCGGATTTACCTGCCTCTGACCCGGCCAGCTCGACCTCCAGAGACCGCAGGTTTTCCTCCGAGCGAGCCGTGAGAATGAGCACCGATCCCGGCTTCACTAACCGGGACAACTCCCTCGCTACGGTCCGACCAAAGCCCCTTGAGGCCCCGGTTATGATGCACAGTGCACGGCCCAGGTCTTTTCTCTGAGAGGAGGACATGTTTTCTCTGCACCATACACTCTGCGTAATATCACTTCCCTTAATTTCCATCCTTTGCGTCCCTTGTTTACGTCTTTTCCTTGCGGTTTAAAGTCCCTCCCACCAGGGATGCATGGAGAAACGCTAAAATCCCTTTTCAAAAATCTAAATGTAAGATTTGAAGTTCTTGCCACATTCAGTGTACTGTCTGATAATGTTGGCTTAATATGTAATGTTGTCGCGAAGGGAGAAGAAAGCAAGGAAATGTGTTTTTTTAAGAGCAATGGGACGTCCTTACTGTGTGATATATATCAAGTGGAAAGTGAGGAGGAGCAACAGGCTGTACACCCAGCGGTGAAGCCAATCCGGAAGTGCCACACACTGCAGTTCATATAGTGGACGATAGGGGGAGGCTGCAGAAGGGAGCAATTTCCGTAGAGCCCCCATGTTAAAATGCCCGACTTTAAAGCGGAAATAAACATGTTTCCATCGTGGTTCAAAACACTATATTCACTGTATGGTTAGATAACTCCTTCATGACAACTGTGAGGTTATGAATTTTGGCATAATAATGTATATGTATGTATGTATGTAAGCAGAGGACTGCTCTTCTTCTAGGATATTACAGGCTGAACATACACCTGTTGCCCTGTCGCCATCTCCTGGATCCACGGTAATTTACACAATGAACCTAGGAATACACTTTATGAAACATCGTACATTATTCTTTCTGTCTATCTGTCTGTCTGTCTGTCTGTCTGTCTGTCTGTCTGTCTGTCTGTCTGTCTGTCTATCTATCTATCTATCTATCTATCTATCTATCCATCAATCCATCAATGCAAAACATATGTACTACTCTGTCTGTGGCATTAAGCTTCTCGCCTCCCTGAATAAATACTTTTCAAAACAGCTCATAAAATGTAAGTATTATTAGTTATTTTCCTAAAGAACTTTTAACTATATAAATTCCCTTAAATTTCAATAATTAGCTTATTTTATCATTGTCAAACTGGCAGGTCGGTATCAATCCAAATGTATAATGTAAGCCTTGTAGTCCTTCGGAGGAGAATCATATTCACTTCTCCTTCAGAGACCATACAACATGATATTTTGTTCAGAAAAGAAAGCAAGTATTTAGGAAATATCGTTTGCGTTTGTAATCTACCAAAATGATCCCGGACATTTGAAATAAAAACGAAAACAGTCAGTAATTATTTTTGTATTTTATTTCACTAAACTTCATTATAATAAACAAAAAGTATAGGTCATCATTTTCTCAGAGAGACTTCAATATCCGTGTCACACATTCATATTGAAATCAGAAGCATTAGCAAGCATTAAATCACCCAACATATTCACTGTCATATCTACAGAAAATTTGCATTGTTGGTAAAAAATTCAGCCACACACACACACACGTACACACACACACACACACACACACACACACACACACTGCAACATACAATCATTACATTCTTGTTATAACCTGTAATAAAAACCACAATATTAACTTATGTTGTGACGATAAAGATAGAGACATTTTTATTTAAGTTGAGCTATGTCTGGTGACAAAATGCTTATTTTAATGCAGTGTTTAAATCTGTCACATGTATCTAAATCTACCTTCACCTCAATCACTACATGTTATATGAAGATAAAATATTAAAGTAGTAAACATACAAATCAGAATCTACCAGTCCTATTTGAAAGCACTAACGTCAAAGTAATTGTAAATGACAGAGGCATGTAAGAAATGAACGTGATGCAGGACTAGATAATAAAGGAACGTTAACAAATGTGTGAAATAATGTCAGCAACGTTATGGTGGAGACATCATCTAGCAATCAGGTCTCTATCCCTTCAAACAGAACCATGTGACCTACATGTTGGATTCACTGTGAGCACGTTTGTCATTTTCAAAATCACTATCCTGGGAGATGAGCTTGTAAGGTTTCTTCCTCTCTTTCTCCTCCAGCACGGAGTTTCCCATCTCCACGTCTTTGCTGCGGAGCTCATGTCGAGACAGAAACTCTACGATACCCGCTCCGATCGAATCCCCCAAAACATTGGTGGTGGTCCGCAGACGGTCCCTGAACACAGAGATGGCAAAAGTACACACATCCTTTACTGAAGTAGAAGTACAGATACTCGTGTTTAAAAATACTCTGGTAAAAGTAGAAGTACTGACTAAACTTCTTTACTCAAGTAAAAGTAAAGAAGTGTGGGCTTTGAAATGTACTTAAGTAAAAAGTACCCATAACTAGCAGCTGTTTTAAAGAGTACCTGACCTCCCTTTATATTAACAGAACAATAATGTCATTGTTAGCTAATGAATGTTTCCATGCTGAACAACGGCAACATGACAACGTTTTCATTGGTCCCTCTTCTTTAGAGAAGACCAGGAAATGATGGATATAGGGATCGTGTTCAAATCAATAGGCACGCAATGACTCTAAATAATAATGATCACGCCACCAAACACACATTCAAACTAAAGGAACCAGCCTGTTTGGGAAATGTAAGAAGTAGAAAGTACAGGTATTTGGGTTCAACATGTAAGAAGTAGAAAGTACAGGTATTTGTGTTCAACATGTAAGAAGTAAAAGTAAAAAGTCATCAGGAAAATAAGTAGTGGAGTAAAGTACAGATACCAGAAACATGTACTTAAGTACAGTACTCCACTACTTCCCACCTCTGGGAACAACTCTTTGCAATTAGAGCTCTGTCTGTACGGTTTTATTCTGGTACATTGATTTGAATACTGAGCTTGGACACCTAGCACTTTTCTTCTGAAAGTGAACCCTGATTCAAGTGACAATCCTGCCCTAACACAGAGACTTCCAACATTAAACGCTGCTCTTCCCTCTGTCTTCATGCTGGAAGGCTTTGACAGACGTTCAGATTTGGTGCATCCTAGTTAAAGGAGGGAACGATTTATTTCCTATTACCCCAGTTAGCTGAGTAATTTCTGGGATAGGGTATTCTAATTGAAATGATTAATTTGGGAAACCTAATTATGTTTCTATGTTAAAACTCATCACAAAAAATATTCAATACAAAAGGGAAGATGTGGAACGAGACCCCTGAGAGAGAGAAGTGTGTCACTGGGTGGTAGTAGAGACGGATCTGACCTTAAAACATTCATCATGTCAGTGAAAGTTACACACAGATACTCACAAGAACCAATCAACCGCAATGATGAGAGTGATGTCATCAGTAGGAAGTCCAACAGAGGTCAAAACAATCACCATGGTGACCAGTCCGGCCTGAGGGATGCCTGCCGCTCCAATGCTGGCCGCAGTGGCTGTGATACTGGATTAAAGAGAAGAGAAACTATTCTATATCTGCATTTCTCTTATTGATAACCAGAGGTGGAGAAGTACTCAGATCTTGAGTAAAAGGAGAAGTACTGAGATCTTGTACTTGAGTAAAAGTAGAAGTACTCAGATCTTGTACTTGAGTAAAAGTAGAAGTACTCAGATCTTGAGTAAAACTAGAAGTACTCAGATCTTGTACTTGAGTAAAAGTAGAAGTACTCAGATCTTGAGTAAAAGTAGAAGTACTCAGATCTTGTACTTGAGTAAAAGTAGAAGTACTCTGATCGTGTACTTGAGTAAAAGTAGAAGTACTCAGATCTTGTACTTGTGTAAAAGTAGAAGTACTCAGATATTGTACTTGAGTAAAAGTAGAAGTACTCAGATCTTGTTCTTGAGTAAAAGTAGAAGTACTCAGATCTTGTTCTTGAGTAAAAGTAGAAGTACTCAGATCGTGTACTTGAGTAAAAGTAGAAGTACTCAGATCTTGTACTTGAGTAAAAGTAGAAGTACTCAGATCTTGTTCTTGAGTAAAAGTAGAAGTACTCAGATCTTGTACTTGAGTAAAAGTAGAAGTACCAGAGTGTAGGAATACTCTGTCACAGTAAAAGTCCTGCATTCAAAATGTTCCTCAAGTAAAAGTAGAAAAGTATTCTCATCAAAATATAGTGAAAGTAGCGACAGTAAAAGTAGTCATTATGCAGATTGGTCCATTTCAGAATAATATATATGATATGTTTTATAATGATTGATCATGAAAGTGTTCTCAAAGCTGGTAAAGGTGCAGCTAGTTTGAATGACTTTGTATACTGCAGGGTAGCTTGTGAATTTACTCCAGGTGGAACTAAAGTCTGATTTAACACTTGATTATATTTCACATCATTCATCCACATCTGTGAAGTAACTAAAGGTATTAAATACATGTAGTGGAGTAAAGTACAGTAGCATTAAATGGAAATAACAGCGTCTGCCATTTCCACTGTCCTACCTGATGGTCAGGATCTGACCAAAGTTCATCTCCACGTTGTTGACCTGGGCTATAAAGATGGCCGCCAGCGCCTCATAAAGCGCCGTTCCATCCATATTGATCGTGGCTCCCACCGGCAGCACGAAGCGCGTGATTCTCTTGTCAATTTTGTTGTTTTCCTCCAGACATTTAAAGGTGACAGGCAGGGTTGCAGAGCTGAGCCATGAAAACAAATGGAAACAGGTTAAAACACACTCAGAATCACTTATATTTCCACAGGTTTACACATACGAGAGATTTGCTTTAGTATTTATAGTAAATCGTTTTTTTTATGTTCTTGTACATATCATATTCTATTTACACGTATATTGACTTTTTGCACTACTTTTTATTTTGTATTTTTGTATTTTATTATATGTTGCATCGTTGGAGGAGCTCAGGTCAGAAGAATTTCATTGCCATTTCTACTCTGTAGCTTTGTGCATATGATGATAAAACCTTTGAATCTAATAAGTGGTGCATACAGAGACACGGGACATATGGACATATACTTCTTAATAAATCATAATAATACATTGGATTTTTATAGCGCTTTTCCTAATGCTCAAAGAAGCTTCACATAAAATCAGAACAGAAACAGTACAACGAAAACAACAGTAGTCCTAATCCTAGTGCGAGTAAAGTGTGTTGTTGATCAGAGTTTGAAAGAGAGTGAATAAGTGAGTTTTGAGATGTTTTTAAGGATTCAAGAGTGTTGGCCTTTCCTTTCTTAAATTGTTAGGTCCAAAAATTGATAGTCAGTGACTGGGTGTTTCTCAATGTCGAGGAAGGCTCCTCCAGAGCCACTATTTCAAGGATGCTACGTAATCGAGTCCCGCCGAAGGACTGTTCCAGTGTCCAGCATACTTGGAATTCTACCGAGGCCGGCGTCCTTCGTTGCGGGAAATTTCGAGGCTGCACATGTGTATCCTCCGCGGTCTTAAAATCCCCACAATGCTTTGCGCACGGACCAATTTCCAAAATCTTTGGCGGAAAATGTAAGGCGGGGCCTCTCATATGACGCACACCTGCACACTTGCTCGCCTGTTCCGACTATTCTTCGTTTTCCGAGGCTAGGAAGGATTCTTGCCTCGCTTCTGAAGGACCTGACTCGGAAGACATGTCCTACCAAGGAAGCGTCCTCGACATGACAAGACATGTCCTACCAAGGAAGCGTTATTGAGAAACACCCAGGGTGTTTCTCAATGTCGAGGACGCCTCGAGAATGTCTTCCGAGCGTCTTGCTTCAGAAGCGAGGCAAGAATCCTTCCTGGCATTCGGAAAACGAAGAGTGGAACAGGCGAGCAAGTGTGCAGGTGTGCGTCATATGAGAGGCCCAGCCTTACATTTTCCGCCACAGATTTGGGGAAATTGGTCCGTGCGCAAAGCATTGTGGGGATTTTAAGATCGCGGAGTCTACACATGTGCAGCCTCGAAATTTCTCCAAACGAAGTACGCAGGCCTCGGTAGAATTCCAAGTATGCTGGACAATGGAACAGTCCTTCGGCGGCACTCGATGACGTAGTATGCTTGAAATAGTGGCTCTGGAGCAGCTTTACTCGACATTGAGAAACACCCCCAGTATTTACCTCCTACACTTTATTTTAATCTCAATCTCAATCTTTATTTATTCATATAGCACATTTAAAACCACCTCAGTTGACCAAAGTGCTGCACAGGGAACAAATACAAGATAACACATAGGAGTAAAATAATAAAACAAGAATTAAAAGCAAGATAAAAAGCACAATAACTAGAGACATATAAAAACACATACACATATCAAAATGTTATGCTCAACTAGTCTTAAAAGCCAGTGCAAAGAGGTGAGTTTTTAGCTTTTCAAACTAAGCCATTTATCCTCATTCAAATGCATTCAGCATGTACTCTAAAGATCACCATTTAGTCTAGAGAGGACATGAAGCATAACATCTTCAAAGTGAACTCCCTGCATTACCGTGAATGACAAACAGCTCAGTGCCGGAGACTGAGATCTAAATGAAATGATTCTTTCTCTTTGCCATGTTCTGCTTGCTGTGTTCTTGGCCTGAAGGAGACATGTATATCATTCTCCACGGATAATTGCAATGAAATGCGAAACAGTGTACAGTAAATGGCACTCATTTGCAGAACTTTATGGGCATTTCTTGCACCGTAATATCATTGACCCAATATCTTTAGAGAATGATATCTTGGGTTAGAAAACGGACACACAATTTCTGGAGCTATCAGCGAACACACTCTTTGTCAACTCTCCCCTCTGAAACCGGCAGAGATGTCAAAAGTACACACATCCTTTACTCAAGTAGAAGTACAGATACTCGTGTTTAAAAATACTCTGGTGAAAGTAGAAGTACTGACTAAACTTCTTTACTCAAGTAAAAGTAAAGAGGGCTTTGAAATGTACTTAAGTAAAAAGTACCCATAACTAGCAGCTGTTTTAAAGAGTACCTGACCTCCCTTTATATTAATAGAACAATAATGTCATTGTTAGCTAATGAATGTTTCCATGCTGAACAACGGCAACATGACAACGTTTTCATTGGTCCCTCTTCTTTAGAGAAGACCAGGAAATGATGGATACACGGATCGTGTTCAAATCAATAGGCACGCAATGACTCTAAATAATAATGATCACGCCACCAAACACACATTCAAACTAAAGGAACCAGCCTGTTTGGAAAATGTAAGAAGTAGAAAGTACAGGTATTTGAGTTCAAAATGTAAGAAGTAGAAAGTACAGGTATTTGTGTTCAAAATGTAAGAAGTAGAAAGTACAGGTATTTGGGTTCAAAATGTAAGAAATCAAAGTAAAAAGTCGTCAGAAAAATAAGTAGTGGAGTAAAGTACTGATACCAGAAACATGTACTTAAAGGGGACCTATCATGCAAAATGCACCTTTGTACGTCTTTTATACATGAATATGTGTCCCCGGTGTGTCAGGGAACTCACCAAGTGTCAGAAAACACAACCCTCTCTCTTTTCCTCCATACCCAAATCTCTAAAAACGGGGCTGCAACGGATCTGATACAGACTGATACAGATTTGAATTATTTGCTACGTCACAAAAGTGGTGCTCCGCCTATATGGCCAACTCTCCACCAATCAGGGGAATGAGAGATTGCCGTGGCATGGTAACAGCATGGTAACATGACGCTCGTAACTCGGCCCCCTCCTTCGCTGGGGGGCGTGGTCAGCTGCAGCGCATGCAAAGACAGGGTGGAGGAGAGCAAAATACAGCAAAATCAGGCATGGCTAAAATGCATGATCTGTTTGGTATTTTGAAAAAAAAAACGTATAAATATACCTTATATAGGTATGGCCCTACAATATGTCTCCTTTAAGTACAGTAACGAAGTATTTGTACTCCACTACTTCCCACTTCTGAAACCGGTATGCTTGTCTGACATCAAACTTACGTTCAGTAAGACGTAAGAGTTGCTTCCTCACTTTGCATTGTTTACCATGTGTTTAGCCGAGCTTAACAAAGACTGGAAGCAGGGGAAAAGACAGCAGCTGCAAATCTGTTTTAGTTTTAATTAAGTATATGTTACCAGGTTAGCTGAAAAAAGGCCGCACCTTCTCACACCTTTGATAACTCTGATGTCAGAATAGTTTGGCATGTAGAAAATACTGACAATTTGAGGTTTTCATGCTGTTTTGATAATCTTTCTCGCTCTACCCATCTTCTTAAATGTGCTCCTCAGGTACCTGTGTTGCTGAAGATGTGGCTGGTAGTTTTTGCAGTATGAAATGTATGGGGTTTTCTTTGAAAATAAGGTGCCATATAGATTTTTTGTTTTTTATTACTATTTCTTTGCTTTTGTTTGGGATGGGATTAGTATGCCGGTGGTCCTAGGGACACCGACTGCTTCTTTACACTCCCCTGTTGTGTGTGTGTATGTCCCTTTAACGTTCTCCCTTCGTATCAGCGCTGATTGAGGGCACCTGGCCGTCGGTACCTGAGGAGTGAAAGGCCCGAGCCAGGGGGTGTTTCTCAATGTCGAGGAAGGCTGCTCCAGAGCCACTATTTCAAGCATACTACGTAATCGAGTGCCGCCGAAGGACTGTTCCAATGTCCAGCATACTTGGAATTCTACCGAGGCCAGCGTACTTCGTAGCGAGAAATTTCGAGGCTGCACATGTGTAGACTCCGCGGTCTTAAAATCCCCACAATGCTTTGCGCACGGACCAATTTCCATAATCTTTGGCGGAAAATGTAAGGCGGGGCCTCTCATATGAAGCACACCTGCACACTTGCTCGCCTGTTCCACTCTTCGTTTTCCGAATGCCAGGAAGTATTCTTGCCTCGCTTCTGAAGCAAGTGACTCGGAAGACATGTGCTACCAAGCAAGCGTCCTCGACATTGAGAAACACCCACAATGTCGAGGAAGGCTGCTCCAGAGCCACTATTTCAAGCATACTACGTCATCGAGTGCTGCCGAAGGACTGTTCCAATGTCCAGCATACTTGGAATTCTACCGAGGCCGGCGTACTTCGTAGCGAGAAATTTCGAGGCTGCACATGTGTAGACTCCGCGGTCTTAAAATCCCCACAATGCTTTGCGCACGGACCAATTTCCCCAAATCTTTGGCGGAAATCGCGCTCCATTTAAGGCGGGGCCTCTCATATGACGCACACCTGCACACCTGTTAGCCTGTTCCGCAATTCTTTGTTTTCCGAGGCTAGGAAGGATTCTTGCCTCGCGCTTCTGAAGCAAGTGACTCGGAAGACATGTGCTACCAAGCAAGCGTCCTCGACATTGAGAAACGGCCAGAGTCTTGCTCGCTCTCTCGGTGGAAGGATCTGTGTTTGAGAGCAGCTACCTGACCCATATGCTTTTGTTTCCCTTCCTCTTAGTTTGGCATTCAACACCTTGCACCACACCACGTTCACACACCCACACCTACACTACTGATCTTACTGATTAACACATCCCGTGGTGGTAGCTCTTTTGTTTAGTTAAGTTTAGTTATTATAATAAATATCGTTCCTTAAACCGTGTCCTTTCCACGTTCTTTGTTATGGCCAAGAGCCAGGCCATGACAAAAGGCCTGTTTCTAACTTTAGACTGAGCTTCTTTGTGCTAAAAAGTACTCTAGATACGCTACCTAGCAAACTCTAAACAAGCAGCGCTGTTTAAGATAAAAGCAACTTGTCTCACGAGCTGCATCCAAAATGTCAGTAAGTGCCGACGGCTCTAATGCTTCTGTATTTCTGTCACATGCTGGTTGCCTCAGGCTAAAGCTAACATGAGTTATGTACAGACTGGATATAAGTTTCTTTGCACAGGAAGAGTTGTTGTCTCTGCATAACTGTCATTAAAGGTCACATCCACAGTTACGTTCTGTGGTGACTATGATTCTGTATTTGCTAGAGCTTGTTGTGAACTTTGTGTATGCATTTCATGTGTTCATTTAAATCCACTAAGTTGGTATTTTTGCGTTTTGTATAAGGCTAAAATAGTATTAATCTGCATTTTAATCATGCATTGGTAGCAAATTAGACAGACATCGTTGAATCTCATTTTTCTGCAGCTTAACAGTTATTGTTTGATGGGTCAAAATGAATCAGCACTTGCTTTAAACATCCCTCTCCCTGTAGCTCCTCTGCTATTTTTGCTGGTCAGTTAATGCGGAGAATTGCTGTTCTAAACATAAACACATTAACAGGTTTTCTGTGGTGTTTGTGGTGAAGTATGACGGTCAAATATTGGCTTTCCATATCTTTAGCATCACCCGCCACCTACGTATAGTTCCCTAAATGCTAGATAGACCGTTTGAGGGAACAACTGTTTTTACTTAGTTGAGGTTGAGGTGGATGTGAATTCAAACCACGGGAAAATCAAACCAGAGAAGATAGTTATACTTAAATGTGACTTAATGATACATTTACTACAACAGAGGTGAGATATTGTTGGACTCACCTGGAGGATGTTCCCAATGCGGTGACCAGAGCTTGCACGATGCCAGCGATGAAGGTGAAGGGGTTTTGCCGAGTGATAACAAAATAGAGAGTGGGAAGAATAAGAACTCCGTGGATTAGTAACCCGATTATCACCGTGATGGTATACATGCCCAGCTGTCCACCCATCTGAGTCAGGTCATCCATCTCCACGATCTTTCCTGCGATCAGGAACAGGATCCCGATAGGAGCGTACCTGAGAGAGGAAGAGCGAGGAAGATGAGTGTGATGGTGACATTTATATTCAACAGGAAACACCTCTCATCAGAGATGGCACAAGTACACACATCCTTTACTCAAGTAGAAGTACAGATACTGGTGTTTAAAAATACTCTGGTAAAAGTAGAAGTACTGACTAAACTTCTTTACTCAAGTAAAAGTAAAGAGGCTTTGAAATGTACTTAAGTAAAAAGTACCCATAACTAGCAGCTGTTTTAAAGAGTACCTGACCTCCCTTTATATTAATAGAACAATAATGTCATTGTTAGCTAATGAATGTTTCCATGCTGAACAACGGCAACATGACAACGTTTTCATTGGTCCCTCTTCTTTAGAGAAGACCAGGAAAGGATGGATACACGGATCGTGTTCAAATCAATAGGCACGCAATGACTCTAAATAATAATGATCACGCCACCAAACACACATTCAAACTAAAGGAACCAGCCTGTTTGGAAAATGTAAGAAGTAGAAAGTACAGGTATTTGGGTTCAAAATGTAAGAAGTAGAAAGTACAGGTATTTGTGTTCAACATGTAAGAAGTCAAAGTAAAAAGTCGTCAGAAAAATAAGTGGAGTAAAGTACTGATACCAGAAAGATGTACTTAAGTACAGTAACAAAGTATTTGTACTCCACTACTTCCTGCCTCTCACAGTGGACTTTTACCACATGATGATGGCCACCAGGCGCATGATGGCTTCATTCATGGCGTCGAAGAAGTCCCTGAGGATCTGGCCCTGCTCCTTCATGTTGCCAATTATCAAACCAAAGCACACGGAAAAGACCACCAGCCCGAGAGCGTTGACCCCGTTGACCTGGCCCGGCACCGGGATCGCTTCCTCTCTGGAGATCTCCATCACCTCCTGGGTCGCATTGGTGGAGTTGAAGAGGGTTTCGTTCACCGTCATCGTCACAGTGACAACCCGCTTTCCATACTTGGTTTTGAACTGGAGAAAGGAGAGAATTAAAGGTCACCTATTGTGCAAAAATCTTAGAAGATGTGAGTATTTCCTGCAGCTGATGAATATCCATCCATGTCCTTTAAGAAAGACCATAAATAAGACTAAAAGCTCCAGAGTAATCAAATTAATTGACGTAATACCCTTTCACAATGAAAGCCCTAAAACTCAACAACATAGCATGCTAATTAGCAAAATCCCCTTTTTCCTGTAAATGTTTCTGGTATCAGTACTTTACTCCACTACTTATTTTTCTGACGACTTTTTACTTTGACTTCTTACATTTTGAACAGAAATACCTGAACTTTCTACTTCTTACATTTTGAACCGAAATACCTGAACTTTCTACTTCTTACATTTTCCAAACAGGCTGGTTCCTTTAGTTTGAATGTGTGTTTGGTGGCGTGATCATTATTATTTAGAGTCATTGCGTGCCTATTGATTTGAACACGATCCGTGTATCCATCCTTTCCTGGTCTTCTCTAAAGAAGAGGGACCAATGAAAACGTTGTCATGTTGCCGTTGTTCAGCATGGAAACATTCATTAGCTAACAATGACATTATTGTTCTATTAATATAAAGGGAGGTCAGGTACTCTTTAAAACAGATGGTAGTTATGGGTACTTTTTACTTAAGTACATTTCAAAGCCCTCTTTACTTTGACTTCAGTAAAGAAGTTTAGTCAGTAGTTCTACTTCTACTTAGTATTTTTAAACACGAGTATCTGTACTTCTACTTGAGTAAAGGATGTGTGGACTTTTGCCATCTCTGTTAAAAACAAACCACTGGCTTTGGATTGTCAGGCTTGGAAAACATGAACAACGGGGGTCAGTAAAAGGCCAAAATGTCTACACACTCGATCTCTTAAACATCTGTTATCTTGTGGGTGACATCAACACTGCACGGCTTTCTGAGACCTCATTTAGTTTAACACCCACATAAAGCTCACCTGCTGGGTGCAGGCCTCGACCAGGTTTGGAGGAAACATGTTTCTGGAAAGAGAAATAGCAGAGTTGTTAAGAGACGATGTTGTCCACTCAGATTCTGTGAATCAGAATCAGAATACCTTTATTCGTCCCACAGAGGGGAAATGTACATTGTTACAGCAGAAAAGAGCGAAAGACAGCTTAATGATTGTTAACTAAGAAGCATGCATAAAAAAATATTAAAGATAACAAAAGTTACACAATTTACAAAAAACACATCCTGCACAGTTTGAGGAGCGGACGACTTGTTTCCTGTAGTTATTGAATTGCTCAGTTTTATTATTGTGCTGCTGTGTTTATTGTATTTTTGTAACTCTGGCACAACAATTTCCTTCGGGATAAATAAAGGATACATTTCTCAGCAGGAAACCGATGGACTGTCCACTCCAAGTAGGGAATGAGTCCTTACCCCAAGTGAAGGAGTTCAAGTATCTCTGGGTCTTGTTCTCGAGTGAGGGAACAATGGAGCGTGAGATGGGCCGGAGACTCGGAGCAGCGGGAGCGGTACTGCAGTCGCTTTGCCGCACCGTTGTGACGAAAAGAGAGCTGAGCCAGAAGGCAAAGCTCTCTGTCTACCGGGCCATTTTCCTTCCTACCCTCACCTATGGTCATGAAGGATGGGTCATGACCGAAAGAACGAGATCGCGGATACAAGCGGCCGAGATGGGTTTTCTCCGCAGGGTGGCTGGCGTCTCCCTTAGGGATAAGGTGAGAAGTTCAGTCATCCGGGAGGGACTCGGAGTTGAACCGCTCCTCCTTCGCGTCGAAAGGAGCCAGTTGAGGTGGTTCGAGCACCTAGTAAGGATGCCACCTGGGCGCCTCCCTAGGGAGGTGTTCCAGGCACGTCCAGCTGGGAAGAGACCGAGGGGTAGACCTAGGACCAGGTGGAGGGATTATATCTCTTCGCTGGCCTGGGAGCGCCTTGGGATCCCCCAGTCAGAGCTGGTTGATGTGGCCAGGGAAAGGAACGTGACCACGGATAAGCGGGAGAAGATGGATGGATAAAGTCCTATCTTATCTTATCAAAGTCAAAGTCAACTTTATTGTCAATCTTTCAGTTTGTGTGTACAGACAGAGAGATCGAAATACCGTTTCCCACAATCCCAAATACAGTAACAAAGATATATAAAAATATGTATATACATATATACACAGACACATACATGTGCACACATTTAGATGTAAATAAAAGCACAACAATCAATACAAAATAAAAGTCACTTCAACAACTTTGAGAAATGTGCATCTTATCTTATCTTTTCTCACCTGATCAGATCTAAGAAGGCGTCTGCAGGACTGACTTGCTCGATCTTTTGCTGCTTTCCAAACTCAGCTTTGGATCCTTTCCCGGGGTGAATGATGAGGACAACGATGATCCCGGTGAAGACTGCGATGAAGGTCGTGGTCATGTAATAAATCAAGGCTCTCATGCCCATCTTTCCTGACGCTTTGCTGTCCAACGCTGCCATTCCTAGAGGACAGGGTTAATACAGAGAATTATTAAAGGTCCCATGTCATGGCCATTTCTACTGATCATAATTCCATTGTTGAGGTCTACTAAAATAGATTTAAATTGTGCAATTTTCCAAACTCACATTGGTTTCTCATACAGCATCTCTGTATACTATGTGTATTCACCAGGTATTCACTCTCTGTCCTAAACGGCTTTAGTTTCCGGTTATTACCCGTCCCCTTGTGTGTTATGAAGGTTTTTCTGCATGTAAACGGTCTGCAAAGTCACAAACCCTCAAAGTACACCCTGTAGCGAGTAAAACTCTAACACAGAAAAGACCTGTCTATGCTGCCCCAGAACGCCTCGTTGGAGATTTTCTTTTTCAATTTTTTTCTTCCGGGAACCAAGTGACGTAACGACGACCCCTCCGTGGATTGGTCAAAATGGACCAATCCGTGGAGCTGTTACGTTACGTCTGCAGAGCCTTTACGTTAAGTCCGTGGATTGGTCCAAATTGACCAATCCGCGGACTTCCTCACACACACACACACACTCAATCTTTTCTCAGCTGCAGCTCCGCCGATTTCTCCTCCCTGAGACGGCGGGACGCGGTGAGGCTGTGAGTCGGTGTGTGAGCACACACACAAACTCCCAGCCAGGCTGCGGGTGTGTGTGTGTTCGGACTGGGTTTCGCTGTGTCTCGCTGTCTCGCAGACGGCCACTGGGCTCACAGGGAGGGGGGGGGCAGGAGCTCCAACAAGCCGTTTAGGACAGAGAGTGAATACACATACTATACAGAGATGCTGTATGAGAAACCAATGTGAGTTTGGAAAATTGCACAATATTAATCTATTTTAGTAGACCTCGACAATGGAAATATGATCAGTAGAAATGGCCATGACATGGGACCTTTGATAAATAAAGTATGTGGGGGTTTCCATCGTATTCCAATAATTTTTTTGGCTGCTGTTAGACCAGCGAAAAGCACCCTTTTCTGATGGTTTAGTAGGTCAAGAGAAGAATCATCATTCAACAATACAATATTTGGGAGACAGGGTATGTGAACTCCAATAATCTCAGATACAATGTCAATAACTTGTGTCCTTGTATTTGTATTTTTATAAAACATTTATTCAGTCTATCTTGTCTTCTCATTATGTTCCTGTAATTTTGATATATTTAAGCAATCTCTAAAGCCGTGAACGTGATTTGTGATATTGGGTTACACACAATTTAATATAAACTAAGCTTTGATGACTGGAGGGAAACTGAATCCAGAGCAAAGTGAAGTGCACAGCAGTGACCTGTGTGATGCAATGTGTGTTACCTGTTACCAGACTGGAGACCAGTAAGGGGAGAACGAGCATCTGGAGCATTCTCATCAACAGCTCTCCGGGGAAAGAGAAGTACTTCACTTCTCGATAGGACATCTTATACGGACGGAGCGCGAATCCCAGAACGATTCCTGCAGAGAGAGAGAGTACTGAGTCTTTGATGCATTGAGAAGTCAGTGTTGTTAACGTAATGCAGACACAGACTGTATCAGGTCTCAGACGTTTGCATTAAAGGTCTCCTATTATACTATTTTTAGGCAAATATTATAGATCTCAGATATAGAAAAAACATGTCTATGAAGTGTTTTGCTCAAAGTACCAAACAGATCACCCATTCTAGCCATGCCTCATATCCCTCTATTTCAGCCCTGTTACTAAAGTGCTGATTCTAATAAAAGTACGGAGCTCAAAAAAGGTTTACCACAAGGTGAGTATACTTTTTTTATTTCCTGCTTCTTTACACTCTCTAGTACAGGTTAGCTCTGAGTGTTAGCGATGCTTGCTAATGTCAACACAGACCATATTACTTCCAAAACACGTCGCGCATTGTTTCTGATAGCAACGTTTCTGATAGGGCCGTGGGTGTAAAGCCCGCCCACATTTCAGATATTACGTCATATCGGACGTAATATCTGGATCAGCTCCGTTGTTCCCCCGTTTTTAGAGATTTGGGTACGGAGGAAAAGAGAGAGGGTTTTGTTTTCTGAAACTTTGTGAGTTCCCTGACACACCGGGGACACATATTTATGTATAAAAGATCAAAAAGTGATTTTTTGCATGCTAGGGGACCTTTAATCTTGCAGAGGGATACACACCTACGACAACTGCTGCCACTGTGAAGAGCACAAAGGCGTTCTTCTTGAAGAAAATCTGGACGTTCTCTTTGGAGATCTCCTCCACTTTCCTCTTGGCCTTCATCGTCCGGATGTGAATGCCTTCTCTGAAGCGCTGCATCCTGCTGTGAGAAAGACATGCTACTTCTTACATTTTGAACCCAAATACCTGTACTTTCTACTTCTTACATGTTGAACACAAATACCTGTACTTTCTACTTCTAACATTTTCCAAACAGGCTGGTTCCTTTAGTTTGAATGTGTGTTTGGTGGCGTGATCATTATTATTTAGAGTCATTGCGTGCCTATTGATTTGAACACGATCCGTGTATCCATCATTTCCTGGTCTTCTCTAAAGAAGAGGGACCAATGATAACGTTGTCATGTTGCCGTTGTTCAGCATGGAAACATTCATTAGCTAACAATGACATTATTGTTCTATTAATATAAAGGGAGGTCAGGTACTCTTTAAAACAGCTGCTAGTTATGGGTACTTTTTACTGAAGTACATTTCAAAGCCCTCTTTACTTTTACTTGAGTAAAGAAGTTTAGTCAGTACTTCTACTTTCACCAGAGTATTTTTAAACACGAGTATCTGTACTTCTACTTGAGTAAAGGATGCGTGTACTTTTGCCATCTCTGAATAACAACAATAACAACAAACATGCTTCATCTGTACAACACAAGGCAATCATATTAAAACATTATGCATCCTCTTGACCTTAGATACATTCAGATCCTTAATGAAGATATGTTCTGAAACTCATGCTGTCTGGACATAAATATATAGGATATCTCCTCCAATGGAAGGCCTGACAGCATCCGTCTTGACCAATGAGTGATAATTGTGCTGTGAGCCTTTTTTCCAAAACAATGCAATACAGGTTTTGGTGTAGAGCAAGCTGAGGTATATAAATACTTGAGTAAAAGTAGAAGTACTCAGATCTTGTACTTGAGTAAAAGTAGAAGTACTCAGATCTTGTACTTGAGTAAATGTAGAAGTACTCAGATCTTGTAATTGAGTAAAAGTAGAAGTACTCAGATCTTGTAATTGAGTAAATGTAGAAGTACTCAGATCTTGTACTTGAGTAAAAGTAGAAGCACTCAGATCTTGTAATTGAGTAAAAGTAGAAGTACTCAGATCTTGTACTTGAGTAAAAGTAGAAGCACTCAGATCTTGTACTTGAGTAAAAGTAGAAGTACTCAGATCTTGTAATTGAGTAAAAGTAGAAGTACTCAGATCTTGTACTTGAGTAAAAGTAGAAGCACTCAGATCTTGTACTTGAGTAAAAGTAGAAGCACTCAGATCTTGTTTTTGAGTAAAAGTAGAAGTACTCAGATCTTGTACTTGAGTAAAAGTAGAAGTACCAGAGTGTAGGAATACTCTGTTACAGTAAAAGTCCTGCATTCAAAATGTTCCTCTATTAAAAGTAGAAAAGTATTATCATCAAAATATAGTTAAAGTAGCGACAGTAAAATTAGTCATTGTGCAGATTGGTCCATTTCAGAATAATATATATGATATGTTTTATAATGATTGATCATTAAAGTGTTCTCAAAGCTGGTAAAGGTGCAGCTAGTTTGAATTACTTTGTATACTGCATGGTAGCTTGTGGATTTACTCCAGGTGGAACTAAAGTCTGATTTAACACTTGGTTATATTTCACATCATCCAGATCTGTGAAGTAACTAAAGGGATTAAATACATGTAGTGGAGTAGAAGTACACAGGAGCATAACATGAAATACTCAAGTACAGTACAAGTACCTCAAAATTGTACTTAGGTACTGTAGAGTAAATGTACTTAGTTACTTTACACCTCTGTCTATTTTTGCACACCTTCTTCTAATTCTTAGACTCATATTTATTTCCTTTCTATTCAAATAATCAACTATGTGATCAAAATAAGATGAACCCAGGTAAAAGCTGCATGTCACCCCTTCGTACCCCAAACATTTAAATCACAACAGAATGAAAGCGTATTAATCACTAACCTCTTCAGGTGTGTGTGAGTTCTTCAGATCTGCAGGAGGATGGAGGATGGAGCTCCAACAGGAAGAATGTGTGGAGGAATCAAAGTGAGTCTCATGGATCTATGGTGATTGGAAACAGGGAGGGAAGATATCCAGGACAGAGAGAGAGAGAGGGGAGGGAATTAGAAAATGGTCCTCTCCCACAATAACACTGTTAGCCCTGTGACACAGTTTCAGGTAAAGCCCAGATGTAAAAACTTTGTTGAGAGTTGTTACAGAAATCATCAGACAGTTATTATGGAGCGGTCCATGTTAGATTAGATTAGATTCCTTTATTGTCACTACACACAGTACAGCGAAATTCCAAGCATTCCCGATGGTGCATGTGTCATTTTGACAATACAAGCTAAAACTTTTAATATATAAAGTGACTATAAATTGGACCTATGATACATTCAACAGTACGCTTACAAAACAATACATTACCATACAAATACAAGAACAATACGGTCAAGGCAGTAAAAAGTGTAAACAAGTCAATAAGTAAGTTATTGTAAGTTGATCATTACAAAACTAAAAATAAATACATCTTCCTCAGCTCTCCTCATCCTCACTTTCCTTTTTCCACATCTCCTCCTGATTAAGTAGAGTCTGTACCTTATACAGACACATATTGTTTATATCATAAATCAATAAGCAGGTTTAACTGATACACATCAGCTCACTGGGGACGTGTTATAGTTTGAGGTTATTCCGCAGAGTAAATGACACACCACAATTAGCTAAAGAAGTAGAGCTTGTACTGTAATAAGTGACCTCACTGTATGGGAAATATTCCCTGGTGAAGATGAATATAATTAGTGAAGAATACCCCTCAAATCAGGTCATAAAGCCTCTTACAAACACTATTCCCTATTCTGTGTTACACCAATGAATGAATCATTTCTGTAAGTGATTGAAACGTCTCAGAAATGTACTTGTGTTAGTTCTTCAGTAGAGAATAGTATATTGTAGACCCTTAAGTTAATCTTTCAGTCTGCATATCTAAAGAGGACATAAGATGCTCCTTTTCAGGTGTATATCAGTATGTAGTGTCTCTACTTTAAAGAGTCCTCTCCTGCTGATGTTCAGGTGTATATCAGTATGTAGTGTCTCTACTTTAAAGAGTCCTCTCCTGCTGATGTTCAGGTGTATATCAGTATGTAGTGTCTCTACTTTAAAGAGTCCTCTCCTGCTGATGTTCAGGTGTATATCAGTATGTAGTGTCTCTACTTTAAAGAGTCCTCTCCTGCTGATGTTCAGGTGTATATCAGTATGTAGTGTCTCTACTTTAAAGAGTCCTTTCCTGCTGATGTTCAGGTGTATATCAGTATGTAGTGTCTCTACTTTAAAGAGTCCTCTCCTGCTGATGTTCAGGTGTATATCAGTATGTAGTGTCTCTACTTTGACATGTCTCCATGCTTTAATGTTCAAAAAGCTCTTTATTTTTCTCATACTGCCTGTGCTGTCTTGTGTGTTGGAGAGAAACACAGGGATTGTGAATACCTTACCCTAGTAGCAGCTACAAAAATGTCAAAAATGTGTATTGTATGTATGTATATCTCCCCAAAAATAACTAAAATCCCACTAAAAGTCCAAGTGTGTGGCGTGGCTGTATTTGAAGAAGCACTGCAGCCCTCTGCCATGAGCACGCGCCATGTGGAAGCTAAAAATAACAGACACAACACAGAAAACCACAAACATAGTGAGGTGAAAAAAAGTTTATTTCAAAACAAACCTGGGGTGGGTTTTCACCCTTTAATCTGGGGAGGAGGCGTCAGGTGTGAATCTTGTAAACTGGTGATTAAATAACGGATATTTTTCACCCAACGTTTTTTGATATGCGACAGTAAGAAAGGTATAGATATTGAAATAGATTATGGCTAAATTCCATCGAGCTGCCTCAGTTTCAGTGTCCTGGAGTTGGCTCACTATCTCTCTTTCCTGACACTTGAACTGAACAAAGTCATTAAAGTAATAAGTATTGCTTGACCCTCTCCTGCTGTGATAAAATGTCTGCTTTAAAAAGATTGATATCTCGGCACATTAGTCAGCATAACCTCACGAAAACAAATGTAAGATGTCACAGTAAGTTCATCCAGGTCTTAAGAAGCAGCATCATAAACCTGCATATGACTCTTAAAACTCTTGAAACCAGATGGAGGTGTTGTAACGCCTCAGCAACAGCCCTCTTTTCTTTAATACTGTGAATTCCTAAAAGTCGCTTTTATGTCATTTTGTCTCAGACTGAAACTGTTTTTTTGGACACAGTTTGTGGTCAAAAGCATGTGATCAATGTTGCAAGTAAGGAAGTGGAACTAGGGTGCAGTTTGCAGTATGCCATTATCAACCATAAGCTATGATAATAACACATGTGTTGCTCTGCTTCATGCTGTCCATCATTGTTGTGTTCAGGTACAAAGTAATTTACCTTTGAGGACCGGTCAAACCAAGGCCCCATATTTCTTCATCATATATTAGTTTTACAGAGTAGAACAGGCTTAAGGGCCCTCTCCTTCTGCTTTTTACAGTTACACCTACACGTTAACATTTACATTCAGTGAATGACGCAAAAAAAAAAACGTAGTCAGTATTTTAGGGCAAAGCCAATACCCCTCTTTGAAGGGCATAACAAAGGAAATTTCAAAGGTCAATCCGCCTGAAAGAAATTGAAGGGTCATAGCTTTCATTGAAGTCATGCCCATTCTAGGAATTTCTAGAAAACCATGGTGGGTGTTTTATAAGCTAATAATATTTGAGATAAAATATATTTAGATGTACGTTTTGGCCTTTCATCAAAGACATTCATAAGGATTACAAGTGTTTTAGGGGGTTTAACAACTATAACAATTGAAATACTTTATCTAGGTGTCTGGGTGACTCGCAGCCTCAGTTGGCCCACTTTTAAAATCCTGATCTCGGCCACATTTGGGCTTATCACCGAAAGCTAGAACGAACAGTTTATTTCTGCTAGTATTTTTTATATGACTTTTCCCAGTCTTACGCGTGTCTTTGAACGCATCATGGATCACGGGCGTGCTGTCAGCCAAAACAAAACTTCTTTGACTGACAGGCGCGCAGCCAATAGGAAGTTACGTCGCGTACGTAAACCCAGGCTACTACGTGCAACCTCCATGGGACGTTTAGTGCTGCCAGAGTTTCTTGTGTTGTCGTTAATTCTTCAGCTCATGTGTTTCAGCTCCAGTTTGAACTCTTCTGGACTTGAGTAATGACGCAGAGCTGTGTGTGGTGTGTGAACAGAGTGAACCCAGCCGTTACAGTTCGTAGGAAGCCTTGAAAGCAAACTGCTAGCTTCGTTTAGCTTGTTGAGCTCAGCTCGTAACGCTGTCTTTTAACCTGACCAAATACGGTTGGCATGGTTACTAACGTCAGTTAAACTGCGAGCTGAATTGTGTTTTCGGTGAATCCCCGAGGAAATACTCCACTTGGAAAAGGCATATTTTGGAGTCATAAACGGGTAACTAGAGCTTGATTGACAGGACTGGTGACCTTCCCTGGCAGCTGGGCGTGGTGTGACTTTATTTGGCCTTTCCAAATTCAGTGAATTAACCTAATCTGACCAGAGGACTGACTATAACGCAGTATGTAACAGAGTCCTCAGTAACCTGTTTTAATCGGACATGTGATTGAGTTTATGGGTGTTGGTCACTTGTGAGAATGCCTCGCCGCTCGGTGGTGAACTTGCTGTGTCTGGGGACTCGAGCTGTCAGCCTGCTGAATGGAAACTTTCTTCAGACCTTTCACTCTTCACTAAAACACGCCTCCTCGCTGCCTAAAGCTGGATTCAAACCTGAGAAAGTAGCCGTGGTTACAAAGACCACCAGGTATGAGTTTGAGCAGCAGCGATACCTGTATGCAGGGCTCTCTGAAGAGGACCTCAAACACCTGGTGAGTGATTCTCCTTCACCTTTACCCTAGCAAAAGTCGAATGGTCTTAAAATACTCGATTACAAGCAAAAAATAATGAGTTAAAATGTGTTGCTTCAGGCAGAGCAGACCCTTTACCTGAGCAAAAGTCTAATGGTCTTAAAATACTTGATTACAAGTACAAAAATACTGAGTTCAAATGTTTTGGGTGAGTACAAAAGTATTTACGTCAAAAAGTATTTATTCTGCTCAAATGCCCATTTCAGTATGTATATAAGTACATGAGTATATACACAGACCCTGTACCTGAGCAAAAGCCTAATGGTCTTAAAATACTCGATTACAAGTACAAAAATACTGAGTTCAAATGTTTTGCTTGAGTACAAAAGCATTTACATAAGTACAAATCTTAGACCAGGAGTGTCTAAACTGTTTTCACTGAGGGCCACATACAGAAAAACATGCATACGAAGGGCTGGGCCACTCAATAGAGGTATATTGCCTCATAAGTTAAGTTATAAGTTGGAAAAATTTAGGTAAATGTATGCTTGATACTTGAACAGCCTACGTCACAGCTCTCCATAGGGTTTAATGTATTGTGTTACAAAAAGTGTTTACAGCTCATTTCTTAAAACAGAAGTCTCAAATTGCCTATTATAATAATAATAATAATAATAATAATAAGAACAACTAACAGATACAGTAAGTGTCATATCATTTTAAAGTAGTTTGTCAATGTGGAGCCACTTCTAGAGACTTCACAAAATACACGGTTGATAAGCAGTAAAGTACTTATAATATCACATTAGCATGTGTTATTATTATATGAAAAAAATGTAACTATACGTGTATACTAACTGTAGTGGAGTAAAAAGTACTTAATTTGCCATTTTGTAGAGAAGAAAGTAGTAGAAATGTTATTATGTCAAAATAACTCTTAAGGACCGTACTTAAGTGAGTGTACTTCCACAGCTGCCTTTAGGCTGTGACCTCTGACAGTAAACAACCTCTTACCTGTTTCTTCTACATCTCGTGTGTGTGTTTTGCAGCTCGCTCTGAAGGGCTCCAGCTACAGCGGCCTGCAGGAAAGACACAAAATACACACCAACAACGTGGAGCACATTGTGAAGAGCCTGCGGTGAGATTCCCCAGATAACCCCAGAGCAGACAGGAAAGCTCGGCTCTTTTTAAACCACTCTTAAAACTGTTTGATCATGTTGTGTTTGCAGGAGCGAAGGCATTGAGGTTCGGATTGTGAAGAGGGGAGAATATGACGAAGAAGTGGTCCGATGGGCCGATGCCATCATCTCTGCTGGAGGTAGGAACGTCATTAAGAATCAGAATCAAACCTTTCCTTAGAATATTTTATGAATTGTAAGGTGTCCTTGGGAGATTTGAAAGGCGCCTCTAAATAGAATGAATTATTATTATTATTACAATACCTTTATTTGTCCCACAGAGGGGAAATGTACATTTGTTACAGCAGAAAAGAGCCAAAGACAGCTTCATGTAATATATGTGTTTGTACTTCAGCCTGCTGAATTAGAAATAAAGAATAACGTTGGTACATGGCATTCATTGAAGGAAAGTCAACATTTGTAAACATGCTTAATATCTAAGCTATCTGTTAACAAAGTAATAAATAATCCTCCTTGAACACCAACTGCTGTGCCCAGGCTTCATGTACTAACTAAAGCAGGACTTCACAGCTGAGATCAGACCCTTAACCTAGGTAAAAGTACTATTACTGCAACCTAAAAATACTCTGTTACAAGTAAAAGTACTGCTTCGAAAATGGTACTTAAGTAAAAGTATTTAAGCATGATCAAGAAAATGTACCTATAATAAATAATTAAAAAAATAATGATAAAACAATTAGTAAAATTGTCTCAAATAACCTTTTTGTCAACGCACTCATTGTCTGTGGTGTACTTCAATATCATTTTGGATAGTTCAAGCTAAGTTCTTTAAATTATAAAGTTAGTAGTCATTAACGCTGTAACGAAGATGGGAGTGGAGTCGAAGCATAAAGTGACACTTAAAGGTCCCTTATTATACTGTTTTTCATCAATATATTATAGGTCTCAGATATATACAGAGCCTGTCTCTGATTGGCTGAAACACCAAACAGATCATTGCAGCATCCCATAATCCCCTCTGTTTCAGCCCTGTTTCAAAGTGCTGATTCTCTGTCTGTTACTTTAGATGAAAATAAGGAGCCCCTCCCCACGCCCCTCTGAGAGAGATTTGGTTACAAAGAACTCAATGGTGCTCTAGGAGGAGATTCAGGTGATAAGGTGTGGGGGGGGGGGTTACCTTGGTTGGTGATTGGCTAATGGTTACACAAGACAAAACATCGTTATGACATCATAAAGTGTCCAAAATCTGATCAGCTCATTTTCAGACAGGTTTTTATAGAAATGGATCAGGACAAAAAGAGAGAGAATCTTTGTTCCTGAAACTTTCAGAGTCTCTTTACACAGAGGGGACACATGTTGATGTAGAGGAGACATGAAGAAGAGGGGACACATGTTGATGTAGAGGAGACATGAAGAAGAGGGGACACATGTTGATGTAGAAGAGACATGAAGAAGAGGGGACACATGTTGATGTAGAAGAGACATGAAGAAGAGGGGACACATGTTGATGTAGAAGAGACATGGAGAAGAGGGACACATGTTGATGTAGAAGAGACATGAAGAGAGGGGACACATGTTGATGTAGAAGAGACATGAAGAAGAGAGGACACATGTTGATGTAGAAGAGACATGGAGAAGAGGGGACACATGTTGATGTAGAAGAGACATGAAGAAGAGGGGACACATGTTGATGTAGAAGAGACATGAAGAAGAGGGGACACATGTTGATGTAGAAGAGACGTGAAGAAGAGGGGACACATGTTGATGTAGAAAAGACATGAAAAAGTGGATTTTGCATAATAGGTGACCTTTAAAGAAAATACTCAAGTTAAGTACAAGTACCTCAAATGTGTACTTGAGTTCAGAACTTGAGTAAACCAACCACCACCGCTGCCGGACTTTCACTGATTGTAACCGGGGTGCAAAAAGCCACATGAACAAAGGCTTCAGAGTTCACAAAGCACGTTGACTGACTGCAGTTTGTTTTGTCAGGTGACGGGACAATGCTTCTTGTTGCCAGTAAGGTTTTAAGCAAAGACAAACCAGTTGTTGGAGTGAACACGGACCCTGAAAGGTAAACAACTCTACAGCACTTTGGGGAGGGGCTTAAAACAATCAGACATATTGATATATTGTGAATCAATTAAAAACTTTTTATTTTATTTTATTTTAAATAAAAAAGTGTAGCATGTAGAAGAAGTGTGAAAGTAGAAGTATATATTGCAGTTATTCACAGATTCCTTACAGTAATTGATTACTCTCACTACAGTAAAAAACATATACTGTCATTCCTCCTCATTGTTAGCATTCAGCATTCCTCCCACTTGTGTTTGCACCCCAGGTCAGAAGGTCATCTGTGCCTGCCCGTGCGCTACACTCATGCCTTCCCAGAGGCCCTGAAGAAGCTCTGTTGTGGTGAGTTCAGGTGCGTATTTATCCACAGATAATCATAGCACTGTAATGTTGGGACGTCCATGCTGCCCTGTGTGTCCTCTGTAGCTTATATGCAGTCGTCGAGTCATCTATATATAGATATATAGAGAGAGAATCTCCCAAATGCCTCCCAGCTGCCGTCTGTAAACAAGTAAACAACTTAGAGCTGGCGTTTTGCTATTAGCTCAGAGGTCATGACAAGTTTAAAGCTGTGTTGTCTGTAAAAAAGTAAACTAACCCTAATTACTCTGCATGACCCCCCTGTTTGTTCAGAGAGGAGGCTGAGCTTCATACATTAAATAATCTTTACCTATACCTACCTACCTACCTACCTACCTACCTACCTACCTACCTACCTACCTACCTACCTACCTACCTACCTACCTACCTACCTACCTACCTACCTACCTACCTACCTACCTACCTACCTACCTACCTACCTACCTACCTACTTCCTCATTTCCTTCCTTCCTACCTAGCTAGCTACCTACCTCCCTACCTACCTACTTTCCTACTTTCTTTCTTGCCTGCCTGCCTGCCTGCCTGCCTGCCTACCTGCCTACCTACCTGCCTACCTGCCTACCTCACTACCTCACTACCTACTATATAGTACACTTTGCTATTAGCTTAGAGGTCATGACCAGTTTAAAGCTGTGTTGTCTGGAAAAAAGTCACATGGTTACTAAACATGTGTTACTGGTGCATGTGTGTTTGGTGTGTGTGCGTGCGCAGGTGGCTGTGGCGTCAGAGGATCCGTCTTCACTTAGACGGGACGGGAATCAACCCGACGCCCGTGGACCTGCACGAGCAGCAGATGAGCCTGGAGCAACACAGCCAGGCGCACAGAATCACCACCATGGACAGCCGGCTCAGTAAGACCCCGTTTACAAGAACTATGATGGTGTCAATCACTGATTTACACGAGTTGAAGTTGAGTTAGATTTTTTATGAGTGAACACTGTTGGAACCTGGATATTGAGTTTGATTTCAAGTACAGAAATTCAGAAGTGACCCTCGATCAATACTGAACTAAAGGTGTGACTGGGCTCTATACGGATGATGTATTTTTCTGCCTCCTGCACTCAGTGTTAATTACAGATGTTAACACTGAGATTTGTCAGTCCATGATCAGCTGATATTCCAACGTCCTTAAAAAGAGCTCTGCTGGAGCCACATGTTGTCTGATAATCCCCGCTGGCTTGAGGATTTTAAGGGCACATCAACCAAATCAATGTTTCTACTCTCTCAATGTTTCTCTACTAATTCAGTGACATTTCACAGGGACAGGAAATCCATACGAGAGCTTCTCCAAGCCTAATCTGCTCCCGATCAAAAGCCTGAATGAAATCTTCATCGGAGAGTCTCTGTCCTCCAGGTACCTGTCTGATGAACGTCTAACCCTCATTAATCCTCAGACGATGCACCGTCACCCTGCCAGTCTGCAGAACTCACCGGTGCAATCTCTGTCCACCACAGGGTGGAGTTAAACTCGATCAAACCGCATGTTAAACTCTTGCTCCATAGGGCTTCCTACTATGAGATCTCTGTGGACGACGGGCCGTGGGAGAAGCAGAAGAGCTCAGGTCTCAGCATCTGCACAGGAACAGGATCCAAAGCCTGGTAAATCCACTCCACTTATTGTATTGTGGTTTATATATTTGAAGTGTGTTTTCTTATGTTGTTTCTATGAATTGTATCGTAAAGTGTCTTTGTGTAACATACTGTAAAAAGTGCACTATATACCAGAGTTTCATCCTCTTCAAATGTTCATCCAAGAGAGGGAAAGGTAAGGTAGAAATGGTCATGGGTAACATCAGCGCCTAAGAGACAGTTTCAGCTAAATATGTTTACATTTCAAACCAGAAATCAAAGTCCAATAAAGACTTCTATAAGATACAAATGAGTTGTAGCATCTCAGAGACAGAAGGCATTAGTTCTGTCAGGTCAAGCGGTGATCCAGCACATTTGGAGGCATGCACAAAGACTGTGTTCCTGCAGTAATGTGAATTCTCCGGTGCTTTAACTCGTGCTAAAGTAGGCCTGTGGGAAAACCACATTATCATTTGTCACTGTGAACAATAGAGGAGGCTTCAGAGGGATTTAAGACTTCTTGTTTTCAGTTGTCTTCCTCCAATTGTACAAACATACGTAAGAAACACAAAGGAATGTTTCTAGTTGGATGAGGAGATTGATATTGTATATGATAAGTATGAAACTAGAAGTACAGTCCAAAGGTAGAACAATAGCAGAAGCTCACTGATTTAAAATGTACATTATATCTTAGTTTAATCTGTACAAACACACAAAGTGCTCTCTGCATACATCTGATATGACTCTTGGCAGGAGAATAAAATGTCTGAACTACAGGAGGATCTCATGTAGCGTGCTGACGGCGAAGTAAAGTTACAAAATATAAAGTTTTAATAAAAAAACAGGCAGCATATTAAACCTAAACGGCCATGAGAGGAGTCCAACATGAACTGGAGGGAAGCTGGAATTGTTGAGATGAGATGTTTGCAGTTATATGAAGTGTAATCCTGTATGAATCCTCTCGTCTGCTTGCTCAGGTCATATAACATCAATAAACTGGCTGAACAGGCGGTGGAGGAGGTTCTCAACATCGGTACGTACAACTTCTGATTCTCAAATGAAGTCTAAAGGGAACCAGGTTTTTAAAATTCACCTTTTTTTTTCTTCAGGAAAGTCTCAGACAGGTCTTGATATCCCGCTGAATCGTGACTTCATTGAAAAGGGTGAATTAATAATCCTCCTTTATTTACTTTAGATTGAACATGTTCTGTCACGTAGTTTTATGTGACGATGGTCTGTGTGTGTGTGTGTGTGTGTGTGTCCTCAGTTACTGATCTGTACAACGAGTCTCTGGTGTTCAGCCCGGACGACAGACGTATGTTCTTCAGCATCAGAGAGCCCATCGTCAACAGAGTGTTCTCCAGCAGCCGGCAGAGAGGCTTCGCCAGCAAGTCAGTGAACCTCCTTCAGACTTTAGTTCCACCTGGAGTAAATCCACAAGCTACCCTGCAGTATACAAAGTCATTCAAACTAGCTGCACCTTTACCAGCTTTGAGAACACTTTCATGATCAATCATTATAAAACATATCATATATATTATTCTGAAATGGACCAATCTGCACAATGACTACTTTTACTGTCGCTACTTTAACTAGATTTTGATGAGAATACTTTTCTACTTTTACTTGAGGAACATTTTGAATGCAGGACTTTTACTGTAACAGAGTATTCCTACACTCTGGTACTTCTACTTTTACTCAAGTACAAGATCTGAGTACTTCTACTTTTACTGAAGTACAAGACCTGAGTACTTCTACTTTTACTCAAGAACAAGATCTGAGTGCTTCTACTTTTACTCAAGTACAAGATCTGAGTACTTCTACTTTTACTCAAGTACAAGATCTGAGTGCTTCTACTTTTACTCAAGTACAAGATCTGAGTACTTCTACTTTTACTCAAGTACAAGATCTGAGTGCTTCTACTTTTACTCAAGTACAAGATCTGAGTACTTCTACTTTTACTCAAGTACAAGATCTGAGTACTTCTACTTTTACTCAAGTACAAGATCTGAGTACTTCTACTTTTACTCAAGTACAAGACCTTAGTACTTCTACTTTTACTCAAGTACAATATCTGAGTACTTCTACTTTTACTCACAAGATCTGAGTACTTCTACTTTTACTCCAGTACAAGATCTGAGTACTTCTACTTTTACTCAAGTACAACATCTGAGTACTTTCCCCCCCCTCTGTTGATTCCTAGTTTCTCAAAAGGTTGACCTACAGTCTTTGAGCAGCTGTTCATCAGTATTGACTTTAAAAAACAAACCGTTAAACCGACTTCTGACATGTTTTTCGATGCCTCCTCTGCTCCAGGGTGTCGGTGCGCTCGCGCTGCTGGGACGCCTGCATGGTGGTCGACGGCGGGACTTCCTTTGAGTTCAACGACGGGGCCATCGCTACCATCAGTCTGAGTGAAGAGGACCAGCTGAGGACCGTGGACCTGGAGAACTGAGGGGTCCAGAGCTCTAATGCTCTCTAATGCTCTCTAATGCTCACTGTTCAAAGGGAAGTTAGCTGTTAGCCTCCCTACCTGAGACACAGGTATCACTGTTACTATTGTTCATCAAATGTGTGCATTTTTATCAATCAATTGTTCCCAAGTTAGATTACCTTTCCTTATTTTCCCAACACACTTTCCAGGATATAATGACTATCTATTTAGTAAAGAATATGTCAACATTTGAATGATGTTACTATAAACCGTCTCAGCAGAGGAAGGGATAAAAGATCAGGTATGATTATTAAATATAATGAATATCGTTCTGTTAAAACAATTGTTTAGATTTGTATTCCAGAATACATTTTGTGATGTGCTATTGCTTTATGACTTTGAAAGAAATATTCTATATTTACGTTTTTTCAACAAATCCCAGTTAGTCAGACTCTCACTACATCCTTTTGTCCCCAGCTGTCACTCAACCCTGAGTCTCTTACTGAAGACATACATCTTTAGAAATGGCTCACAAAAGTCATGTTTGTACTCAAACAAGAAGAATTGGTGTATTTGTTGGGGACTATTTTCAGTGGTGTGTGTGTGTGTGTGTGTGTGTGTGTGTGTGTGTGTGTGTGTGTGTGTGTGTGTGTGTGTGTGTGTGTGTGTGTGTGTGTGTGTGTGTGTGTGTGTGTGTGTGTGTGTGTGTGTGTGTGTGTGTGTGTGTGTGTGTGTGTGTGTGTGTGTGTGTGTGTGTGTGTGTGTGTGTGTGTGTGTGTGTGTGTGTGTGTGTGTGTGTGTGTGTGTGTGTGTGTGTGTGTGTGTGTGTGTGTGTGTGTGTGTGTGTGTGGGAAATGAAGGAACACACACAAATGACCTGTTATTAGATCCACCTGTTGTTGGTCTGCACGTGGGATTTGTTGATAAATGTAGAATAAGTGGACTTTAAAAAGTCAGAGTGTTGCTTGGATATAAAGGTGTTGCTAAGATATAAAGGGTGGGGGTGAACTGAGTGGCTTTTTGTCAACTAAAGATATTTTTGGAACAAAGCTTATATTTTTTTCTAGATCGTTTGGGCTTTGAGAGCAGGAGCGTTCAGTACACTGAAAAATAAACTCCACGGGGCATTTTTGCTCCATGTTTTTAGCTCAAAGTGTGTCTTGTTCTCACCTCTCACAAGACCTGAAATGCAGCTTTTGGAAATGCTACTGAAGCAGAATGTGCCTGAGGTATTTAAACACTCTCTGGTATGAAGAGAAACGATCATGTCACAGCTTAAGAATGATTTTAAATATTTAAAACAAGTACTGTTCTCTAGTAAACGCATTGTTGGTGCACCTTTTTGGGGACTAGTTTACAAAGCGGAGGGTAAAGGGTTAATTTGCAGCGTGCCAAAGGTGGGGTCTGTGTGTCAGGAAGTGTTTTTTTTTTTAGTCAGATAAAGTGGTATTAAAAATAAACGTGTGTGCTTGTTGAGCCTCATTACTGCCTCTGTGTGGATTTAACACAAAAGCACTGCTAACTCACGGCCCGTCCACACGGCGGCGTGCGTTGAAGCTTCAACGCTTCTGCCCATTCATTTTGAATGGGGTGACGTCACGCTTCGCCGAACTGCATTGTGGGAGCAAAGCGTAGCTTTTCTCATGGTGCTCGCTGCAAAAGTAGAGCAATGTTCTACTTTTGAAGCTTCGACGGAAGCGTCAGCCAATCGAATCATATGCCAGTACAAGCTCTAGCCAATCAAACCGCTGCTTGTGTGTCCGGGGCGGGAGATTCAGGTGATTGGTTGTTGGTCTAGCTTCAGACATGCCCGCCGGCAAGCGACAACGCACGCCGCCGTGTGTAGGGGCCGTCACTTTGAATGGGGTGACGTCACGCTTTGCCGAACTGCATTGTGGTTCCGTCGCGTTGCTTGCTTCAAAAGTTGAGCAATGTTCTACTTTTGAAGCTTCGACGGAAGCGTCCGCCAATCAAATCATATTCCAGTACAAGCTCTAGCCAATCAAACCGCGTGCTTGTGTGTCCGGGGCGGGAGATTCATGTGATTGGTTGTTGGTCGAGCTTCAGACATGCCCAGCGGCAAGCTTCAACGCACGCCGCCGTGTGGACGCTGCTAACTGTGTGTGGGATTAGGAGAATCAATCCTTTAATGTGCACTGCAGAATGCTTTTTTAATATGCTCAGAATATTAAACATTTTCCTGAGAAGACTGGTTGGATAAATAATGAAATGAATGTCATTAAGCTGCTTCAGTTTTCCCCGTCATGCTTTACTGGTGCACTACACATACAGAACGTTGTTATTAGTTACTATGAAAAGTCAAAATAACGGCTCTATCATTTAGTAGACATGTTTTTAATTGACAAAAGTAATCCTTCAAGATCCAATATCCCACAAAAAAAAGGGAAATAATAAGTGTAGCAGGAGGATTTGTACATTTCCGTATTAGCTGAAATGAAGCAAACTCAGACACAGTGCATTCAGTGGTTTACTGTAAAGACTCAGGAGAAAAGGAACAGTTAAAATTCATATCAACAGCAGTGACAATACGGTGACATAATGCACTGATAAAAGGAGAAGTGTGTGTTCATCATTTTACATTCAATCTTCTTAACTCTTTAAAACCACCTCATTATTTCCCGAGAACAATAGTCTCAAGTTTTTAAAAAGGCACCATACATCTTCATTTCCATTGAGTCTTTAAAACCATGTTTCCCTTACAAAATATTTTTAAATAAACATTATTAGAACCTAAAACTGATTCAAAAATCCATCAAACGTTTGTTTTAAAACATTCCAACAAGAACTGGATTCAACGTCAAAATCTGACTTTTCTAAATGAAGAATCATCCCGCCTTAAAGTGACCTTTACCTCTTTACGCCAGATAACACTAACAACATGTGTAGCAGCAGAAACTCTGAAACATGGGACATGTAACAGACACTCACTCAGCTTAGAAAAACATGGCGGCTACAGTTTGAACCTCAGCTGGCACTTCCTGTTCCACATGAAGCCGCCGGTGAGGCCTGAGGAGGGCGAGGGGCGGGCGATGCTGGAGAACGGTCTGGAGTTGATGCTGATGCGAGGAAGCTCCTTCTTCAGAGAGGACAGGTGGCTGTCGTTCACGATGCCAAACACGTCCAGCAGAGAGAGGAGAGGGAACATGGAGCCCAGGTCCCTGCAGAGAGAGAGAAGGTTTATTTAAAGGTTCATTAAAGACTACAAACTAACATTCCAAATGTAAACATAATGCTAATGTAGTCCGCAATGAAATTGAGTTTGACACCCCCGAGGCCTGTACTACGAAGCCGGTTCAACAGACCCTGGATATGTTTGAGTTACCCGGCTTACCTAACCCAAAACAAACGCACTCTCGCTAAGCGGTCCTACGACGCTGGTTATCAACTCGTAACTCAAGCGGGTTTCTCTGTCCGGCTGAGAGCGCGTTCACATGAAAGGGGCGGGGTTAGCAACATTTGACCAATCACAAACATGGAGAAGCGTACTGACAGCGCAGCGTCATACTTCCTGAATGAAAAGTAAACTATAATATTAGACATATGAAGAAGTTAAACTTTAAACATCCATGACTTAAACACTTTATCCCGGATAAAAGCCACATAGCTGCACCTGCAAGGTGAATACAGCTGGTAACAGAAAAAGTGTTTGAATGCGTACATTAACAGGTTTATGATGTCACTGCCCCGTCTAAGACACGAGTGGATCTGACTTTAATTACATTTGACTCGAGTGTTTCGTCAACTTAATGTGTTGCTTCAAATAATACTTCTGCATACAGTATGAGACACTGTGAGTGTTGCACGGCCAGATACGGCTCAAGAAGCTGACTCAGATAAGGAAATATATGATACATTATGATGTGATATGATATGAATGATAATGGGACATCGAAGTCTGCACTCACAGTGCCGCGGACTGTACGTATTGTTACTTTGATCCGGTTACTTATGTTGTGGCAGATATTTAAGTGAGCTTTCTTAACGCTAATGTTATAATAGTCAGATTGCTCTGAAGATGGGAGGTGATATTCTATTCATTTTCACGTTCAGTCGGTGATTTTTGCCGGCCGTCTTTCCTGCAACGGCAGTTTTTCTGTGTTTCCTTTCTCCTGTAATATGACTTGATCGCTTTCAACTCCGCACACTGAGCTCTGATTGGTCAGCAGGCGGTGCTTTCACTGAGTTGATCTCTTATCCTGGAACCTAACCTGCTCCGGACCAGGCTAGCCGCTCAGAATAAGTTACCATGGAGATCTAGCCCGCTAAAAAGTGAACCAGCGTCGTAGGACCGGAAACCCAGAGTTTTCCCTGAAGTTAGCTCGCTAAGCGAAAATCCGGCTTCGTAGTACAGGCCTCTGGGCTAGGGGAACCAAGCAGCTTTTTCCATGAATGCTTGAGCAACCCTCATAGGAATAAACAAGCCTTCTCCGATGCTATATCCAGTTCTTTTAATACCTTCATGCGTTTCTCACAGAGATTAAGGGATAGTGGTTAGGAGCTGGTTTTGAGGAGACTCACGTGAGGGCAGCGAGGTGGATGTGGTAGCAGCGGCTCAGAGAGAGATGGAGCAAACCCTTCAGCTGTCTGAGGACCGGGAAGCTGTCGGCCATCAGGAGAGTGCTGTCACTACAACACAACAACACAACATTACACACAGAAATACTCAAACAACAATAAACAAACTACTGAGAAGTGCAGTTATTTAAAGCTCTTCATGCTGATCTAATGATAAACCAATAAACTGACAACATTTCTAGTTCAAGTTTCAAGGCTTTTATTGTCATGTGTACATAGCTACAGTGTAGATATCTCAATGAAAACCTTAGTTCACACGCTCCTCCGACAGTGCAACACAATAAAACTGATACAATAGAATAGAAATAGTGCAAGGAGAGTCTATATACAAGTAGCTGGAATATGATATATTAGATAAATAATGTGTAAGTTGCAAACAGATGAATGTTATGGATGTCACTACATCTACTGAATATGAATTAAAAAGATCTCACCTTAAATCTAGCGCTTGAATATTTGGACACCTGGTCACCAGCCCCTTCACATCTGAAACAGACACGTCGTGTGTTAAAAGAGGGTTTCATTTCAATCCTTTCCCCCCCCCCCCCTTTCTACAATAAATACTGGCATGGTAATGAATCTGTCAGCTGTTTACCTTCCAGTGTGAGGCCCTCTCTGTACCCGCTGAGGTTCAGGTGAGTGACAGCAGGGTTCAGATTATTAACCACACTCTTCACGTGATCGTTGTCGAATTCACACCACGATATGTTCAGCTGCTCTATCCTGAGAGGAGCAAACACAGAACACACAGCGTGAGGAGGGAGGGAGGGGGAAGTACACACATCCTTTCCTCAACTAGAAGTACAGATACTCGTGTTTAAAAATACTCTGGTAAAGTAGAAGTACTGACTAAACTTCTTAAGTAAAAGTACAGAAGTATGGGCTTTGAAATGTGCTTAAGTAAAAAGTACCCATAACTAGCAGCTGTTTTAAAGAGTACCTGACCTCCCTTTATATTAATAGAACAATAATGTCATTGTTAGCTAATGAATGTTTCCATGCTGAACAACGGCAACATGACAACGTTTTCATTGGTCCCTCTTCTTTAGAGAAGACCAGGAAATGATGGATACACGGATCGTGTTCAAATCAATAGGCACGCAATGACTCTAAATAATAATGATCACGCCACCAAACACACATTCAAACTAAAGGAACCAGCCTGTTTGGAAAATGGAAGAAGTAGAAAGTTCAGGTATTTGGGTTCAACATGTAAGAAGTAGAAAGTACAGGTATTTGGGTTCAAAATGTAAGAAGTAGAAAGTACAGGTATTTGGGTTCAACATGTAAGAAGTCAAAGTAAAAAGTCGTCAGAAAAATAAGTAGTGGAGTAAAGTACTTATACCAGAAAAATGTACTTAAGTACAGTAACAAAGTATTTGTACTCCACTACTTCCCACCTCTGCAGTTATCAGATCAGAGGATTCTAAAGTGAAACAGAGCAGAGTTGCTGACCTGCTGCAGGACTTCAGCATGTGAGCCAGAGCAGGAGCAGAGAAGCCGGAGCAGCCGCTCAGATTCAGCTGCAGCAGGTTAGGGTTCATGGACAGACAGCTGAGGAAGAACACAATATATATCATCATCATCATCATCATCATCAGAGTTACTGAGAGAAGACCTTCTTACACCACACCTGATAAACATACTGCTTTGGGAGAAGGCTTAAAATGTGTGTGTGTGTGTGTGTGTGTGTGTAGGTACCTGATGATGCAGATGTGCTCTGTGTGTGTGCAGGTACCTGATGATGGAGACGTGCTCAGTGTGTGTGTGTGTGTAAGTACCTGATGATGGAGACGTGCTCAGTGTGTGTCTGTGTAGGTACCTGATGATGGAGACGTGCTCAGTGTGTGTCTGTGTAGGTACCTGATGATGGAGACGTGCTCAGTGTGTGTCTGTGTAGGTACCTGATGATGGAGACGTGCTCAGTGTGTGTGTGTGTAGGTACCTGATGATGGAGACGTGCTCAGTGTGTGTGTGTGTGTAGGTACCTGATGATGGAGACGTGCTCAGTGTGTGTGTGTGTAGGTACCTGATGATGGAGACGTGCTCAGTGTGTGTGTGAGAGTGAGTGAGTGAGTGTGTGTGGAGGTACCTGATGATGCAGATGTGCTCTGTGTGTGTGGAGGTACCTGATGATGTAGATGTGATCAGTGTGTGTGTGTTTGTGTACCTGATGATAGAGTCTGACAGCTGCAGTGCCTCCAGATTATCTGTGTGTGTGTGTGTGTGTGTGCAGGTACCTGATGAGGGAGATGTGATCAGTGTGTGTGTGTACTTGATGATAGAGTCTGACAGCTGCAGTGCCTCCAGATTATTTGTGGGTGTGTGCAGTGTGTGTGTGAGTGAGTGTGTAGTGTGTGTACCTGATGATGTTGCCTGAAAGCTGCAGAGCCTCCAGACTCAGTGTGTGTGTGTGTGTGTGTGTGTGTGTGTGTGTGTGTGTGTGTGTGTGTGTGTGTGTGTGTGTGTACCTGATGATGTTGTCTGAAAGCTGCAGAGCCTCCAGACTCAGGAACTCCAGCAGTCTGCAGTGAGAGAGGATGCTCTCCAGAGAGGAGGAGGGGATGATGGAGCTGGACAGATCCATGAGGACCATCTGTAGGGGGCTGAAGAGAACCAGAGAGTACGTTTGGTTATTTTTTAAATCACTTTAGATGCATTATGTTGCTCTTGTTAAAGGCCACCTATGTGCGAGTATCTGCACTTCTACTTGAATAAAGGATGCGTGTACTTCTGCCACCTCTGGCAGAGACTCACCCTGAGCCGCTGAAGTGGAAATCCTCCACAAAGGAGCGAGGGCAGCGCAGCATGTGGACCCCGTTCTTCAGAACCTGCTGCAGAGCCGGACCTACGTGGGTCAAACCCTCCAGATCCACGCTGTGCCACAGAGACTCATCCAACCTGAGAGAGAGAGAGAGATTAGAAATCACTGGAGGCTGACCATCAGAAACCCTGTTGTGTTACAGGGTTTCAAAGGATTTGGATCATAAAGTCAAATACTATATTGCTCAGTTCCAGATACCGGGGGCTAAATGTGTTTGTACACACTGATCTGTGATCTGTAATGCACATGTGTAAATGATAAACTGAGGCATAAAATAGTTGAAAAATCTCAGGTTGTTCATAATGTTTTGTAGTTCATAAAATGTGACCAATGTACATTTTTGCACTAAAACAAAGGGAACAATTAGGAGTTGTTGTTATGTATAGGTTATTATTATGCTAGGATGTTACTGGTCCGACCCACTTGGGATGAAATTGGTCTGTAAGTGGCCCCTGAACTAGAAGGAGTTTGACACCCCTGGATTAGAGACTCACGCTAAGCGATGCCAGCGCTTGCAGACGGACGACATCCTGCAGAGATCCTGCAGAGGGACGTAGAAGAGGATCCTGAGGAGCAGCTCGTCAGGAAGGTGGTCCCATGAGATGCCTGCTGAGGGAGAGGAAGGAATGAGACCAGAGCTACAAACAGAACGATTCAGCTGTTCCACGGGATCAGAAATTCAAATTCAAAGGTTTTATTGTCATATGCACAAAGCTACGTGGAGAAATGGCAATGAACTCTTCTGACCTGAGCTCCTCCAACAATGCAACATATATAATAAAATACAAAATAGTAGAAAAAGTCTACATGTAAACAGAGGTGGGAAGTAGTGGAGTACAAATACTTTGTTACTGTACTTAAGTACATGTTTCTGGTATCAGTACTTTACTCCACTACTTATTTTTCTGATGACTTTTTACATGTTGAACCCAAATACCTGTACTTTCTACTTCTTCCATGTTGAACCCAAATACCTGAACTTTCTACTTCTTACATTTTGAACCCAAATACCTGTACTTTCTACTTCTCACATGTTCCAAACAGGCTGGTTCCTTTAGTTTGAATGTGTGTTTGGTGGCGTGATCATTATTATTTAGAGTCATTGCGTGCCTATTGATTTGAACACGATCCGTGTATCCATCATTTCCTGGTCTTCTCTAAAGAAGAGGGACCAATGAAAACGTTGTCATGTTGCCGTTGTTCAGCATGGAAACATTCATTAGCTAACAATGACATTATTGTTCTATTAATATAAAGGGAGGTCAGGTACTCTTTAAAACAGATGGTAGTTATGGGTACTTTCTACTTAAGTACATTTCAAAGCCCTCTTTACTTTTACTTGAGTAAAGAAGTTTAGTCAGTACTTCTACTTTCACCAGAGTATTTTTAAACACGAGTATCTGTACTTCTACTTGAGGAAAGGATGTGTGTACTGTTAGATTATGATATGTACAAAGAGGGTCCCTTACATGACATGGACTCCTTTTTCCTCCGTGATCTCCTGTTGAGGACAAACTGGTTGCAGTCGTTTTCTTTCCCCATGCTGAGGAGCCTCTGGTGTTTGTGATGGGGGGAAAACTGCATGATGGACTCTGTGGGGGTGCACTCCATGTCCAGACCCTCGCTCAGAAAGCCGCCTGAGGACTTGCGTTTGTTCATCTTGTTGGACTGAGACAGCATGGAGCCCTGGACAGTCCCAGAGGGAAGATCCTGCAGAGGCATGCTGAAGGAGAGAGATGAATTTAATACACAAAATGAGATAACACAACTGTCGTCCATTTTATGCTACTTTGTACTTCTACTCCACTACAGTTCAGAGGTACATGGTGTACTTTTACTCCACTACATGTATTTCATACCTTTAGTTACTTCACAGATCTGGATGAATGATGTGAAATATAATCAAGTGTTAAATCAGACTTTAGTTCCACCTGGAGTAAATCCACAAGCTACCCTGCAGTATACAAAGTCATTCAAACTAGCTGCACCTTTACCAGCTTTGAGAACACTTTCATGATCAATCATTATAAAACATATCATATATATTATTCTGAAATGGACCAATCTGCACAATGACTACTTTTACTGTCGCTACTTTAACTATATTTTGATGAGAATACTTTTATACTTTTACTTGAGGAACATTTTGAATGCAGGACTTTTACTGTAACAGAGTATTCCTACACTCTGGTACTTCTACTTTTACTCAAGTACAAGACCTGAGTACTTCTACTTTTACTCAAGTACAAGATCTGAGTACTTCTCCCCCCTCTGATACTTAGCTACTTCCCACCACTGATACCTCTCTCCCCGCCATATTGATGCTACAGACCGCGCCAAATCTAACTGCACCAGAGCAGAAAAACACTTCATAATATCTATTTCCAGCGACATATTCGTCCACAGACAGTTAGTGGTTTTTATTCTCCTTTCCCTGATCTGGTTACACTTTAGATCCCAGCACCAGGAAGTGGAGACAGTCTGGACTGAAAGCGCGGTATCGATCAAACTAGCTACAGTTTCTAACCGAAGCTGCTCACAGTAATGGCGACTCACAAACACAAAGGATAACACTTTACAGACTTGCAGAGCCTTGAGAGATACATTTAATAAAGAAAAAAGTTAGCAATCTAACACAGTGTTGGCCTCTTCTCATGCATGACACGATGTAAATAATGCTATGGTATCGCTAGTTCCAATATTTAACACCACAGACATGCACACACACAGATTGTAAGCTCACCTGTGTTTTGGCATCTCCTCCGGGTCAAATGTAATGTTGAAATATGAATAATATTTACAGAAAGTGCAGAGAGGAGCTATTTTCCTGCAGCCCTCCAACAGAAGAGACTCTTTAAACTAGCCGCGCTACAGCAGGACAGTCTGCTGACGTCATTGCGTCGTGCGTCATACGTCATACGTTTCACTGAGTAGTCCATGTGGCGTTCTAATCCTGCTGTTTTTTTCCGCCTTTTTCTGCTTTTTTCTGCATGTTTCCCTCTAAATTGTACAGAGGGGGGAGGAGTACTCAGATGTGGTACTTAAGTAGAGGTAGAAGTACTCAGGTCTTGTACTTGAGTAAAAGTAGAAGTACTCAGGTCTTGTACTTGAGTAAAAGTAGAAGTACTCAGATGTTGTACTTAAGTAAAAGTAGAAGTACTTAGGTCTTTGAGTAAAAGTAGAAGTACTCAGGTCTTGTACTTGAGTAAAAGAAGAAGTACTCAGGTCTTGTACTTGAGTAAAAGTAGAAGTACTCAGATCTTGTACTTGAGTAACAGTAGAAGTACTCAGGTCTTGTACTTGAGTGAAAGTAGAAGTACTCAGATCTTGTACTTGAGTAACAGTAGAAGTACTCAGATCTTGTACTTGAGTAACAGTAGAAGTACTCAGGTCTTGTACTTGAGTGAAAGTAGAAGTACTCAGATGTTGTACTTAAGTAAAAGTAGAAGTACTTAGGTCTTTGAGTAAAAGTAGAAGTACTCAGATCTTGTATTTGAGTAAAAGTAGAAGTACCAGAGTGTAGGAATACTCTGTTACAGTAAAAGTCCTGCATTCAAAATGTTCCTCAAGTAAAAGTATAAAAGTGTTATCATCAAAATATAGTGAAAGTAGCGACAGTAAAAGTAGTCATTGCGCAGATTGGTCCATTTCAGAATAATATAATCACATTTCTTTCTAGATTCTGTCTCAAAGAGAGTTTTTCGTACACTTCTTTCAAATCCTTGCACCTGCAACAAGTGTCCTAGGGGAGGATGCAGCTGTTAGGAAAGGAGGCATCACAGTGGGTTTTGAGACTCGCCCGAAAAACATTGTACTGGGAGGAAAAGGAAGTGAGAAAAGATGGAAGGCCTCTCATTATAGCCAGAGACTGATTCTTTCATAATTTACACATATTTACATTGGATTTTATACAGATTTTAAATAAATGAAATACAAATAGACATGACTTAACACACTGAAATAGACCCTAAAGCACGCTGCATGATATCCCATCCCATAGTCTGGTGATTCATGTTTTGCTGTCGCTTCCTGTCTCTGTGTTTCCCTCCTGATTGTGTTCACCTAGTAATTAGTCTTGCTGGTATTTACGTTCTGCTTGTCTTTCACTTGTTGTCAGATCCTTGATGTTGAATGTTTACGGTGAGAGAGAAAGAGTTTTGTTTTTTTGGGCCTTGTTTTGCCGGACAATAAAGCATTTTTCTGCAAAGTGACCTTGGGTCCTGAGACTCGGTGCAGAAAGTCTGTGCAGTTTTGAACAGGAAGATCCTCGTTTCCTCTCTCCTAACTTAGACTGAGCGTCAGGAAGCTCAGAGGTTCCTCGGCGTGATTTGTGCCGTAAACATCCGCCCTTTAAAACACACAGATAATCCCTGTTGTTGACTCTACTCTATACTGCAGCATTACAATGCATTAGCACTCTAAGAAGTTGTGATTGTTAGTGGTTAATTGCACTTAATGTCAGTTGATTTGGATGAAAGCATCAGCTGAATGAAGTGTAATGTAATCAAAAACAATGAAATGTAAATATATATATTTAAGTCCTTAATAAACTTAATGTATTTTATTTTTATTTTACTTTATTTTTTGTGTTTTTTGTTTTTCAGTATGACATATTTTTGTAAATATTTATATTAAATATATTTTTTAAATATAGTTGAGCACTTAAAACTTCCTGGAATAAACTAAAAGTGTTTTATAATTTTTACATTATTATTATTTATTTATTACTTATTATTTATTATTATGAATTATTATTTATTATTATTATTTATTATTTATTATCATTTCTCATCTATTATTTATCATTATTATTTTTATTTTATTAATTAACATTATTGCGGAAAACTATTATTATTTTACAATATTATTTTCAATGAAGAAAAGCAAACAATGAAATAAAACAAGACATTTATTTGAACAATGAATAATTTTTCTTCATAAATGTAACAAACAAAACAAAATTATTCTCTTCTGCAAGTCCCTCGTCCTCCCCTGCAAAAAATAAAGACCATTATTTTAATTCCTCATTTTAAATTCTGCTTTATAAACAATACGCATTATGTTGGGAGAATTCTGAATGTCCTCTTCCAACATGAGAGTAACGTGATAACAAAGGTATCTCAACTGTAGCTGTGAACATGACAGGATGTATGATTACCTAGAAGAGCATCAGGACTGTTTTAGGCATATGATAGCTATGTGATTAACATGATGATTCAGCCTCTATGGAGATAGACATATGACAAGCATGATCATTTCTGACGTGGAGCTAATCTGAACTAAACATTGAATACTGCTTTCTATTCCTCCATCTTGTGACTGTGTAACTCCCTCTCTTGGATATCAGCATGTGAAGGACACTGTTTGAGATTTTGAGTAAAAAGACAGGATTTTGAGATTTTGACAAAAAAGTCTGAATTTTGAGAAAAAGTTAAAAAAAAAAGATTTTGAGAAAAAAGTCCGGATTTTGAGAAAAAGTCATAATTTTGAGAAAAAGTCATAATTTTGAGATTTTGAGAAAATGACAGAATTTTGAGAGAAAGTCAAAAAAAATTGAATTTGAGAAAAAAGTCAGAATTTTGAGAGAAAGTCAGAATTTTGAGATTTTTAGAGAAAGTCAGAATTTTGAGAAAAAACTCAGTATTTTGTACACGACAAGATGTATGATTACATGCAGAACCGGCATTCCTCCATCTTGTGACTGTGTAACTCCCTCTCTGGATATCAGCATGTGAAGGACACTGTTCAGGAACTAGTTGATGCTCTGTATGTGATGACTACTTCCATTCTGGAGAGGATCAGAAATACATGCATCCTGAGATTGAAGCTCAAGCCGGTGACATTCTTCTAACTCATTATAACTCACTGAGTTGTCTTCACACCACGGCGCAGGATCGAGGCTCTCTGAAGGGGTTGCTCCCCGTGGGGACCCCGACCAGAAGCGCGTCTTTAGCTGCGTTCTGCAGACAAAACTGTTGCAGCTCTGCAGCCGCCTGCGACACCTACACAAATACACAACAAATACACAACAAGTACTTTTAAATTCTGATATCCAGAGGTGGGAAGTATGTGGAGTACAAATACTTTGTTACTGTACTTAAGTACATGTTTCTGGTATCAGTACTTTACTCCACTACTTATTTTTCTGATGACTTTTTACTTTGACTTCTTACATTTTGAACACAAATACCTGAACTTTCTACTTCTTACATTCTGGTAATTTAGTGGAAGTAGAAGTACTCAGATCTACTTTGTAAAAGTAGAAGTAGGCTACTCTGATCTTGTACTTGAGTAAAAGAGTAAAAGTAGAAGTACTCTGATCTTGTACTTGAGTAAAAGTAGAAATACTCTGATCTTGTACTTGAGTAAAAGTAGAAGTACTCAGATCTTGTACTTGAGTAAAAGTAGAAGTACTCTGATCTTGTACTTGAGTAAAAGCAGAAGTACTCCGATCTTGTACTTGAGTAAAAGTAGAAATACTCTGATATTGTAATTGAGTAAAAGTAGAAGTACTCAGATCTTGTAGTAAAAGTAGAAGTACTCAGATCTTGTACTTGAGTAAAAGTAGAAGTACTCAGATCTTGTACTTGAGTAAAAGTAGAAGTACCAGAGTGTAGGAATACTCTGTTACAGTAAAAGTCCTGCATTCAAAATGTTCCTCAAGTGAAAGTAGAAAAGTATTATCATCAAAATATAGTTAAAGTAGCGACAGTGAAAGTAGTCATTGTGCAGATTGGTCCATTTCAGAATAATATATATGATATGTTTTTTAATGATTGATCATTAAAGTGTTCTCAAGTACTTTTGAAATCCTGATATCTTATGAAACAAGAGGATCAGACGAATCCATCGACTCCAAGCATGTCTCAATCGCTTGTTGGGAACTTCCAATAAAGAAAGTCTAAAGTAAAAAAAAGCCCTTAACTATTAAAAAGGTTTCCATTTAATTGTCTGTAAGGGTTCAGCTCTGCTTCTAATATCGGGAGGTTTAATCTATAAGAAGTGTCATACTTTATAAGCAATTTGCATGTTTTCTATGCAATAAATCAGTTGTGAAAGACAGGATTGAAAGCTAAAAGCAGTGCAGGGAGCAACATGCAGATCATCAGACATTTTTACCAAAGAAAACAATTAATTTGCGGACAAAACGACAGATTACTAAGAATTATTTAGTGCAAAAAACACATTTGACACTTGTTGTATTAGGTAAATGTATTTTAAAATATCTAATTGATAAATAATATGCTACAGAATGGATCTAATGTGTGGAAAAATAGGGCTAGAACATTCTGTGTGAATGACTGTGCTGTAAGAAGATAAGAAAATGGCAAAAAAATGAATATATTGTATAAAATAAAAGCAAATACAAACTGTGATGTGTTGAATCGATACAGGCTGTAAGTTAAGAAAACTCAAAGTAAACTCTCAAACTCTTGATATAATCTTTTCTCCGTCTTTACCTTGATTCTCTCCACGCTCGCCTCCAGCTTCAGTTGCTCTACGAGGCGTCTCATGTTGGATAAATTCGAGGTCATGTTGCTGGAGATGTTTTGGGCAGAGTGAGAGAGTTGTTCTTTGTAAAAAAAAAAAAGTACGTCCCGTTCAGTCTTTCGACACCGGAGCTGAGTGCACAGAAAGACAAGGAAGCAGGAAGAGAGGAAGCGTCTCTTTCCAAACAACCTCCAACGAGGAAACAAGGAGACAAGGAAGCACACTGACCTCTAAATACCTTCTTTACTTCTGTGAAATTATACAGGATTCTGATGTTACAGCATTTCTGTCTCTACTTTAAAGAGTCTTCCCTGCTGATGTTCAGGTGTATATCAGTATGTAGTGTCTCTACTTTAAAGAGTCCTCTCCTGCTGATGGTCAGGTGTATATCAGTATGTAGTGTCTCTACTTTAAAGAGTCCTCTCCTGCTGATGGTCAGGTGTATATCAGTATGTAGTGTCTCTACTTTAAAGAGTCCTCTCCTGCTGATGTTCAGGTGTATATCAGTATGTAGTTTCTCTACTTTAAAGAGTCCTCTTCTGCTGATGTTCAGGTGTATATCAGTATGTAGTGTCTCTACTTTAAAGAGTCCTCTCCTGCTGATGTTCAGGTGTATATCAGTATGTCGTGTCTCTACTTTAAAGAGTCCTCTCCTGCTGATGTTCAGGTGTATATCAGTATGTAGTGTCTCTACTTTAAAGAGTCCTCTCCTGCTGACGTTCAGGTATATATCAGTATGTAGTGTCTCTACTTTAAAGAGTCCTCTCCTGCTGATGTCCAGGTGTATATCAGTATGTAGTGTCTCTACTTAAAGAGTCCTCTCCTGCTGATGTTCAGGTGTATTCATATGTAGTGTCTCTACTTTAAAGAGTGTTCTCCTGCTGATGTTCAGGTTCATATCAGTATGTAGTGTCTCTACTTTAAAGAGTCCTCTCCTGCTGATGTTCAGGTGTATATCAGTATGTAGTGTCTCTACTTTAAAGAGTCCTCTCCTGCTGATGTTCAGGTGTATATCAGTATGTAGTGTCTCTACTTTAAAGAGTCCTCTCCTGCTGATGTTCAGGTGTATATCAGTATGTAGTGTCTCTACTTTAAAGAGTCCTCTCCTGTTGATGTTCAGGTGTATATCAGTATGTAGTGTCTCTACTTTAAAGAGTCCTCTCCTGATATTCAGGTGTATATCAGTATGTAGTGTCTCTACTTTAAAGAGTCCTCTCCTGATGATGTTCAGGTGTATATCAGTATGTAGTGTCTCTACTTTAAAGAGTCCTCTCCTGCTGATGTTCAGGTGTATATCAGTATGTAGTGTCTCTACTTTAAAGAGTCCTCTCCTGCTGATGTTCAGGTGTATATCAGTATGTAGTGTCTCTACTTTAAAGAGTCCTCTCCTGCTGATGTTCAGGTGTATATCAGTATGTAGTGTCTCTACTTTAAAGAGTCCTCTCCTGCTGATGTTCAGGTGTATATCAGTATGTAGTGTCTCTACTTTAAAGAGTCCTCTCCTGATGATGTTCAGGTGTATATCAGTATGTAGTGTCTCTACTTTAAAGAGTCCTCTCCTGCTGATGTTCAGGTGTATATCAGTATGTAGTGTCTCTACTTTAAAGAGTCCTCTCCTGCTGATGGTCAGGTGTATATCAGTATGTAGTGTCTCTACTTTAAAGAGTCCTCTCCTGCTGATGGTCAGGTGTATATCAGTATGTAGTGTCTCTACTTTAAAGAGTCCTCTCCTGCTGATGTTCAGGTGTATATCAGTATGTAGTGTCTCTACTTTAAAGAGTCCTCTCCTGCTGATGTTCAGGTGTATATCAGTATGTAGTTTCTCTACTTTAAAGAGTCCTCTTCTGCTGATGTTCAGGTGTATATCAGTATGTAGTGTCTCTACTTTAAAGAGTCCTCTCCTGCTGATGTTCAGGTGTATATCAGTATGTCGTGTCTCTACTTTAAAGAGTCCTCTCCTGCTGATGTTCAGGTGTATCAGTATGTAGTGTCTCTACTTTAAAGAGTCCTCTCCTGCTGACGTTCAGGTATATATCAGTATGTAGTGTCTCTACTTTAAAGAGTCCTCTCCTGCTGATGTCCAGGTGTATATCAGTATGTAGTGTCTCTACTTTAAAGAGTCCTCTCCTGCTGATGTTCAGGTGTATATCAGTATGTAGTGTCTCTACTTTAAAGAGTGTTCTCCTGCTGATGTTCAGGTTCATATCAGTATGTAGTGTCTCTACTTTAAAGAGTCCTCTCCTGCTGATGTTCAGGTGTATATCAGTATGTCGTGTCTCTACTTTAAAGAGTCCTCTCCTGCTGATGTTCAGGTGTATATCAGTATGTAGTGTCTCTACTTTAAAGAGTCCTCTCCTGCTGACGTTCAGGTATATATCAGTATGTAGTGTCTCTACTTTAAAGAGTCCTCTCCTGCTGATGTCCAGGTGTATATCAGTATGTAGTGTCTCTACTTTAAAGAGTCCTCTCCTGCTGATGTTCAGGTGTATATCAGTATGTAGTGTCTCTACTTTAAAGAGTGTTCTCCTGCTGATGTTCAGGTTCATATCAGTATGTAGTGTCTCTACTTTAAAGAGTCCTCTCCTGCTGATGTTCAGGTGTATATCAGTATGTAGTGTCTCTACTTTAAAGAGTCCTCTCCTGCTGATGTTCAGGTGTATATCAGTATGTAGTGTCTCTACTTTAAAGAGTCCTCTCCTGCTGATGTTCAGGTGTATATCAGTATGTAGTGTCTCTACTTTAAAGAGTCCTCTCCTGTTGATGTTCAGGTGTATATCAGTATGTAGTGTCTCTACTTTAAAGAGTCCTCTCCTGATATTCAGGTGTATATCAGTATGTAGTGTCTCTACTTTAAAGAGTCCTCTCCTGATGATGTTCAGGTGTATATCAGTATGTAGTGTCTCTACTTTAAAGAGTCCTCTCCTGCTGATGTTCAGGTGTATATCAGTATGTAGTGTCTCTACTTTAAAGAGTCCTCTCCTGCTGATGTTCAGGTGTATATCAGTATGTAGTGTCTCTACTTTAAAGAGTCCTCTCCTGCTGATGTTCAGGTATATCAGTATGTAGTGTCTCTACTTTAAAGAGTCCTCTCCTGATATTCAGGTGTATATCAGTATGTAGTGTCTCTACTTTAAAGAGTCCTCTCCTGATGATGTTCAGGTGTATATCAGTATGTAGTGTCTCTACTTTAAAGAGTCCTCTCCTGCTGATGTTCAGGTGTATATCAGTATGTAGTGTCTCTACTTTAAAGAGTCCTCTCCTGATATTCAGGTGTATATCAGTATGTAGTGTCTCTACTTTAAAGAGTCCTCTCCTGATGATGTTCAGGTGTATATCAGTATGTAGTGTCTCTACTTTAAAGAGTCCTCTCCTGCTGATGTTCAGGTGTATATCAGTATGTAGTGTCTCTACTTTAAAGAGTCCTCTCCTGCTGATGTTCAGGTGTATATCAGTATGTAGTGTCTCTACTGGGACATGTCTCCATGCTTTAATGTTCAAAAAGCTCTTTATTTTTCTCATACCTCCTGTGCTGCAGCACCTCTTTTCACCCTCTTTCTGAAACCAGAGCCCAGTCTGCTCTGATTGGTTAGCTGGTCGGCTCTGTTGTGATTGGTCAACCAGCTTAGAGATGTCCCGCCCCTTAGCCTATCACGTACAATGTGTTGGAGCGCTAGCCAATAGGAGCGTGACTGTTAGATGGATAGATAGATGGATAGATAGATGGATAGATAGATAGATAGATAGATAGATAGATAGATAGATAGATAGATAGATAGATAGATAGATAGATAGATAGATAGATAGATAGATAGATGGATAGATAGATAGATAGATAGATAGATAGATAGATAGATAGATAGATGGATGGATGGATAGATGGATAGATAGATAGATAGATAGATTAGTACTTTATTGATCCCAATTTGGGAAATGTTTGCGTTGCAGCACCATAAAAAACAAGACAATGTACATTAGAGAAATTAAGACACAAGAAATAAACAGTCCAAAGTATTTCTGAAATAGAAATAAAATTGCATTAAAAAGTTAAAATAAATTAAAAATAAATATATATATATATATATATATATATACCCATGAAACACAGATTTAACGAGTTTATATTAAAACATATTACATTTAATTTCCCAAACATATGTTCTTGGTATAAGTAACTACCTTTATATATACAGTCTATAGTAATTACCTGTCAAAGTTTAATATCTATCGTTCTTAACCTAATTTACCTGTAGTGCCCTCTTTAAGAAAACACTCGTTTGCTCTGCGCATGCGCCAAGCTTGCTGCCGGAAGTTGCAGTCGCGCAGTACTATCATTAGAACAGCTGACCCGTGAACACATGGATAATAAAGTAGACCCCGGATCAGCTGTAAGGAGCTTACCTGCAGACAGGTAAACACCGCAGGAAGGTAGGAGACGCACACACACACACCTCCGCTGAAATATGAGCTAAACACACTGAAATGTGTCGTGGCTGCTGTTAACCTCTTATTTTGTCATAATGGCATTTTATTTCCTCCTTTTTTCCTCCATTTTTGGGTGTTTTTAATGAGTTAAAAGTTAATTGTGTTGTTTTTTCTTACGATCACAATTGATTTATGTCATTATCTCAACACGAAAAACATATAACAGGATAAATATGATTTAAACCTTTTATTTTCAATGATAATGGGTCAGTTCATTATATGTTATCCTTCAAGTTATTTACATTTTAAGTTATTTATGTCATTATCTCAAAATTACAGGCATTTGTTTTTCAGAGATGCATTTTGAAAAATCTCAGGAAAACAATATTGTTTTTTTATAAACAATTGTAGATTTTTTTCAAATATTATTTTCCTTATACTCAGTTTCTTTTGTATTTTTTGTATATTTAAATTTGGTGTAAATACTTGCTTTTATTCTTTTTTAATGAAAAATATTATATTTCAACTTATTTCCTATTGTAATAATAACACACTTTATTTATAAAAGCGCCTTTCAAAGGTACACAAAACAAAAAACAAACAAGCACAAACCAACACAATATAATCAATAAAAACAGATATTGTAGTATTGTTGTTTAGAATCAGAAACAAGTTTATCACCACGTAGGTTAACGGTACGTCCAGACGCGTCGCGTGCTTCAACCATGGATGTATAATAAGAACTGGATACAGCGTGGGAGGCGGGGTCTCGTTCTTTCCTATGAGAGCTGCTGATTGGCGCATGAGGACAAAATGGCCCAACTTTTGAGAGAGCGAAACGACACAGATTACCCATCATGCCTGGCTTTCAGAGCAGAAGAATCCGAATGTGCGCTCACAGAGCATGCGCAGTTGAGTTGCCCCTTAAGCCCCGCCCCCGAGCTCCCACTCTCGGATGCGCATTCATAATGCCGAGGAAAATAACTCAGAATAACGTTATTCGCACATTTTACAACTTGAGGACCGAATATTTTTAATAAAGGCTATACAAATGTTCATACTGGGTAGTTTATTTGGTTAAAAAAAAATGATCCGCTGATTTACAGACCACTCTTTCCCAATGTTAGTCAATGGGAAAAAGTATTTCCGGGCCCAGGGACATCACGCACTGATACGGAAGTTGCAGTACCGCCGTTTGGACACAACGAATATTTTCCTCAGAGTCCGGCGCACTTCCTGGGGGCTTGGCTTCAACGGAGACGCTTCCCATTCACTTTGAATGGGGTGACGTCACGCTTTGCCGAACTGCAGAAAAGTTCAACTTTTCAAGCGTCGACGGAAGCGCCAGCCAATCAAATCATATGCCAGTACAAGCTCTAGCCAATCAAACCGCATGCTTGTGTGTCCGGGGCGGGAGATTAATGTGATTGGTTGTTGGTCGCGCTCCAGACACGCCCACTGGCAAGCTTCAACGCACGCCGCCGTGTGGACGTACCGTAACACGTACGAGGAATTTGACTTGATGTCGTGGTGCATGCATACATGTAAAACCAAGATTAAAAAAACACAGATAGCGAAATATTTTAAGAACACTATAATAAGATAAAGCAGTAATTTACATTGAAATAGAATGCAATAAAATATAAAATATGTGCAGTAAGCAAACCAGATATTGTTTATGTTTGCTCCACCCAAGAAAATCCCTTGCATGTGCACCCCTTCTGATTTCTATTTTATTGTTTTTATTATTTCAACATGTATATTTTGTACTTTCTTGTTTATTTCTAGTCTTTTAATTTGTATTGTACAATGCCATGTCTTTTTATGCTGCTGCAACACAAACATTTCCCAAATTGGGATCAATAAAGTACTTCTTATCTTATCTTATATATATATATATATATATATATATATATATAACGAGAGAAGCTGTGTTTCTGCAGACATGGTGGAGGTGTTTTCCGGGAGGACCATCCTGAATAAAGAGGGGGAATCAGTGGATCCTGAGGAGGCTCTGAGGAACAAAGTGGTGGGGATCTACTTTTCTGCAGGGTGGTGTCCGCCATGTAGGGATTTCACGCCCATCCTGTGTGACTTCTACACGGAGCTGGTGGAGGAGAGGGAGCCTGCTGCTCAGTTTGAGATCGTTTTCATCTCCTCTGATAAATCTGCGGACGATATGGTGGAGTATTACCACGACATGCACGGAGACTGGCTGGCTCTGCCGTGGACGGACGACTACAAGAAGTGAGAGTTGTTCAATGATTTTTATTTCTGAGATTATAAATATTTATTTTCTCTCCACGTTTTTTTAGATATCTACCTACCTACCTACCTACCTACCTACCTACCTACCTACCTACCTACCTACCTACCTACCTACCTAGCTAGCTAGCTAGCTAGCTACCTCCCTACCTCCCTACCTACTTTCCTACTTTTTTTCCTTCCTACCTACCTACCTACCTACCTACCTACCTACCTACCTACCTACCTACCTACCTACCTACCTACCTACCTACCTACCTACCTACCTATCTATCTATCTATCTACCTCCTTTCCTTCCTTCCTTCCTTCCAACCTACCTACCTACCTACTACCTACCTACCTACCTACCTACCTACCTACCTACCTACCTACCTACCTACCTACCTACCTACCTACCTACCTACCTACCTACCTATCTATCTATCTATCTACCTCCTTTCCTTCCTTCCTTCCTTCCAACCTACCTACCTACCTACCTACCTACCTACCTACCTACCTACCTACCTACCTACCTACCTACCTACCTACCTACCTACCTACCTACCTACCTACCTACCTACCTACCTACCTACCTACCTACCTACTTTCCTCATTTCCTTCCTACCTACCTACCTACCTACCTACCTACCTACCTACCTACCTACCTACCTACCTAGGTAGTTTTATTGACAAGTAAAATGTGTAAAGCTGCAGTTTTCAGGTGTTTTTACTTTGTGTCTCTATTCTCTGCAGTGAGTTGAAGCAGCGCTACAAGATCACGGCGGTTCCTAAGCTGGTGATCGTGAAGGAGAACGGAGACGTGATCACGGAAAAAGGACGGAAACAGATCCGAGACAAAGGGCTGTCGTGCTTCAGATCCTGGCTCGACGCCGCAGAGATCTTCCAGAACTTTAAGGGGTAGAAAACACGGGAAAACATCCACTAATATAGCATCCAAACCAAAGTAAATATAGTTCTACTTTCACTTTATTCAGTGGGATGACGAGGCAGCAGAGGGTCAAAGGGATTTGAAAGAGCAAACTATATTTCTGCTACGAAAAATGCAGCTTTTTTAATCCAATTCTGCTATTTTTTTCATTTTTGGGGAAATTAAAAAGACAGTTTTCAGACTTAAACAATTACATATATTTATTTCTTAATTTATTTCCCAGATGTAGAGGAACTTACAAATATATTGTGCGAAATCAAACCATTAAATGAAATAAAGTCAATTATTTTCTATATATATTTCCAATTTTCAAATCAAACCGTTAAATTATTATTTTTATTAAAATCAAAATCTGGATAAACTGGATTTTTCTAAATACTTTTTATGCACTATACAATTATTAAAAGTATACAATTAAACAAGGAACAATCTAACTTTGGATGAAATAGACCAAAATCATGCTTTAATGAGGGAGTCTATTTACGTGATGGAAGTTCAGTGACAGATAATAATCCGCCCGACGACACTGGCGGAAATTCGGATAAAAAGTTAACAGGAACATTTATTTAAAGGTCCCTACTATACTGTTTCTCATCAATATATTACAGGTCTCAGATATATACAGAGCCTGTCTCTGATTGGCTGAAACACCAAAAAGATCATTGCAGAATCCCATAATCCCCTCTGTTTCAGCCCTGTTTCCAAAGTGCTGATTCTCTGTCTGTTACTTTAGATGAAAATAAGGAGCCACTCCCCACGCCCCTCTGAGAGAGATTTGGTTAAAAAGAACACAATAGGCGCGTTCACACCGGAGTATTTTCCCCAGTATAGTTCCGATATAGTTCCGAAAATGTGCGTTCACACCAAAAAAATCCGGAACTAGAACTTAGTTCATGAGAACCTTTTTACCCCCTTTTCCGTCCCTGCTAGAGAGCAGGTACCTTCATGGGAGAAAAAGGTTCCCATTTCTGATTGGCTGGGCGGATTGCAAACCACGCCCCGTAAAACTCCCAAAAAGTTTTGTGAAGCCGCCATTTTATTTGCTCGCATTAGCATTATTAGCATTAGCATTAGCCCAGCGCACAAACGCAGAGAGAATAACTTATGGCAACACAAAAGAAAACATGGGAGCGGTAGAGATGAGGAGGTGTCGGCGTTCTGGCGATTTACTCGGAAGGCTTCAGTAGAAGCTGCTGGGAGTCCCAGCAGCTTCTACTGAAGCCAGTCCCCAACTCCGGGGACTTCCGGCCGGGGACTTTGGGTGGCAGTATACGCCGTGAAGTTGTTTGCGGCCTGCCAGTAAACCCAAAGCAGAAGAAGAAGGGTTAGGGTAAGTGACGTCAGCGGCTTCATTTGCCTAATCCTCCCTCAGGGACTTATTCCGGTGTGAACGCGATCTGCTCTTTAGTTCTCATGAACTAAAGAGTTCTGATGAACTAAGTACGGCAAAGTACTTGGTGTGAAAGCGCCTATTGGTGAAGAAGAGGGGGACACATGTTGATGTAGAAGAGACATGGAGAAGAGGGGACACATGTTGATGTAGAAGAGACATGGAGAAGAGGGGACACATGTTTATGTAGAAGAGACATGGAGAAGAGGGGACACATGTTTATGTAGAAGAGACATGGAGAAGTGGATTTTGCATAGGTGACCTTTAAAACAATAACAAAATGAGGACACAGAATATATGAAGTGACATTTCAGCTCAGGAGTGAAGAGGTTTTGAAGAAGTGAAAAATAGCAGGAAGTTGGTTTATGAGTAGATGTATTCTAACATGTAAACATCCTATGCATTTGAACTATGAACTCAGGCTTTTCCATCATTTTATAAGTAAAAAAACTCTCTGCTTTAAGAAAAATGTGCATTAGTTTTAATAATTAAAGCCAGCTACTGTACCTTATTTAACAATTATGTTATGTTCTTTATAAGCTTATGCACCTATTAAATATGGCTTTTATTAGGTATATCTTCTTGCTTTTGTATATTTAACTCGTAGTTCTACTTTGAGCTGCCTGTATACTTTTGTATTTTTCTTACAGTTTTGGTTGTTATTAAAAAAGGAAATATCTATTCTGAGATAATGGTCGTGTGTTTCATCCATCCATCCATCATCCATCCATCCATCCATCCATCCATCCATCCATCCATCCATCCATCTATCTCTCTATCTATCTATCCATCCATCCATCCATCCATCTATCTCTATCTATCTATCCATCCATCCATCCATCCATCCATCCATCTATCTCTCTCTCTATCTATCCATCCATCTATCTCTCTATCTATCTCTCTATCTATCTATCTATCCATCCATCCATCATCCATCCATCCATCTCTCTATCTCTCTATCTCTCTATCCATCCATCCATCTATCTATCTATCTATCTATCTATCTATCATCCCTCTCTCTCTCTCTTCTCTCTCTCTCTCTCTCTCTCTCTCTCTCTCTCTCTCTCTCTCTCTCTCTCTCTCTCTCTCTCTCAGTGTATATGCTTCACGTTTAACAACACAGTAATTCCCCGATGTCTCGTTAAGGTGCAGAGACCCCAGAGGACGATGTTTCCTTCGTGTTTGCACTTTCACATCATTAGCACTAATTATCTTTCTTCCTGTGTGTAGCTGACACCGCTGTTAGCACCTTGTTGTGTTTATAATGAGTTTAGAGAACAACAACAACAACAACAACATGTGATGTAACACAGAATCATTTAGGCTTCATAATGAAATAAGGATAACAAAAAGGTCATAGCAGGACAAGTAAACTGTATTAAAGTAACACATTACATCTTAAAATAAGATATATTAATTTACGAAATAATAAAATTAAATAAAACACATTTGTTATTACATTTACAAAAATAAAAATAATAATAGTTATTAAATAAGACATTTAAAATGAAGAAATCAGGTCATAGTAACAAATTAAATACAAATAATATATATTAATTAAAAAATATATATAGCCCATTAAAACATATTAATTCATTAAAAAATATATTTAAAAGAAATTATAAAAATAAGTTATTTAATAAAAAAAAAGTGATATAGTAAAGTAAACTGTAATATAGTAACAATTAAAACATATTATTATTTAAAAATAATATGTTTTAATTAAAAAAATAATCAAATTAAATAAATATATATTTATTCATTTAAAAAATATTAAAATAAAAATGTATTAAATAATAAAATGTGATAAAAATCAAGTACAAGATCTGAGTACTTCTACTTTTACTCAAGTACAAGATCTGAGTACTTCTACTTTTACTCAAGTACATGATCTGAGTACTTCTACTTTTACTCAAGTACAAGATCTATCTATCTATCTATCTATCTATCTATCTATCTATCTATCTAGTTCCATATTGTACCACGTGGTGGCACTGTTTAGTCATATATGAGAATACGGAGTTTGTTTTTTCACAATTTTACCTTCACTTAGGACAGTTTGCACTTATCAGACACAAGCTATAATTCAAAGCAGGGTTAATAAAAAAATATATAATAATTAAAAATAATAATAACAATAATAATACAACAGCACTTCTCATGGTACTCATAAAGCACTTTACATGTACAGGTTAAAATACATTTAAAGAATATTTATCGTTTTATTATAACCCTTTATTCAGGAGTCTTGGTAGACCTCGCTTTAATCAAGAAACTGTTCAAATAAAATAGCTCATTTCCCTCCATCTCCTCCTCCTCCTCCTCCTCCTCCTCCTCCTCCTCCTCCTCCACTGTGTGACTGTGATCATGAAATTAAATCACGAGTGTCCTCATAATGAGCCCTCAGCAGAAACGCACGTGGTCTGATCCATCCTTCAGAGATGAAATAAAGTGTGATTTATTTCTGAAGCAGCTTCCGGTGCAGTTTGTATCTTCATGTGTACTCCTGCACTTTAATTGCAGTCAGTTGGACTTTAGAAATGAAAGGCAGTAGTGTTTCCTCTAACGGTGAAACCCCACTAACAAGGCCGTCTTTATGTGAGTGGGGGGGGGGGTGGATACACTACCATCAAGCTCTCCATGGGAATAAACAGACTGTCCGGTCTAGGCCTTCAAAATAAGACGTAGGTGAGTGATTATATGTTCGAACAAATGTCTTAATGGAGGTATAACTTGTGTCGTTTGGTTCAAGTTGTATTTATATATTATTAAGCTACTTTTTGTTAGAAATATTGGATAACGACTGCTTTTAATTGCAATTAAATCAAGTATTGTTTACCCATAATGCACTTTATAAACACGTTGACTATAAAAGCAAGAAAAATGTCTAAATGTGAGTGAGATGAAAGACTGAACACACACACACACACACACACACACACACACACACACACACACACACACAGACACACACTAAGACACACTCACAAATAAACACACAAACACACACACACTCACTGGAGTCAGACACACACACACACACACACAAACACACTAAGACACACACACAAACACACAAACCCACTAAGACACACACACAAACACACACACTAAGACACACACACACACTCACACACGAACACACGCGCACACTCACTGGAGGCAGACAGACAAACACACACACCACACACACACACACACACATACACAAACACACTAAGACACACACACACACACACATACACACACACAAACACACTAAGACACACACACAAACACACACACCAAGACACACACACACACTCACTGGAGGCAGACAGACAAACACACACACACACACACACACACACACACACACACACACACACACACACACACACACACACACACCACCATACAGCAAAGCAATTTGTGTCCAGTTTTTATTATTTTATTTTGAAGGCTGCCCTCCTCTCTTTCCGGTGGCGTCTCCCCGGAATGCTTCACCTTTTCTCGGATCCAAGAGGCGCTCAGAGCCGCTCCTGCAGTCCGGTGTGAGGCGGAGGACCGGCGGAGCACCGGCGGAGGAACGGACCGCATCACCGGGACAGAAACACTCAAATCACCCGCAGAAGGGACCGGAGAGACGGCGGGGCGACTACCGGTAAGAGAGCCCGGTGAATACTACCGTAAACTCACACATGTGGCATTACAGTTAACACAGACGCAGTTCAATATCATCCACAATCTATACAGTTCCTCTGTGATGAGTTCATGGTCATCATGCTGGATGCTGGCTCCAATGTTGCTGTGTTTATAGGATGAAATTCAGCTACTTTCTGAAGGAAAATTGTAAAAAAAACCTGCTTTTAATTGCAATTAAATCAATATTTGTACCCATAATTCACTTTAAGCACACGTTTTGATTCTAAAAGCTAATACAGGTAAGACAAACTGTCTCAATGTGGGTATCACTTACTGTTTAGTGTGTTTAAGTTGCTTCAGGTCCCATATTAGGCAACTTTTTGTCAGAAATATTTGGAAAAAACTGCTTTTATTTGCAATTAAATGAAGTATTTTTTACACATAATTCCCTTTATGGACACGTTTTGTTTTTAGAGCTAACTCTGGTAAGAAAGAATGTGGGAATAACTTGCTTTTGTTTGGTCTAAGCTGTATTTATACATCATTATGTGAAAAAATTGGCTTTGTAATTGCAATTAAATCAACATTGGTAGCTTGTCTCACCACAAGAGTTTGCTCTATTAATAGGACATCATTTATATATATTTTTCCTTGAGAAATATTGGCAGAAACTGCTGTTATTTGCAAATAAATCAAGTATTTTTTTTACCCATAATTCACTTTATGGACACGTTTTAAAGCTAACACTGTTAAGAACAAATGTCTTAATGTAGGTTTAACTTGCCTCTGTTTGGTTCAAGTTGTATTTATACATTATTAAGCTACTTTTTGTTAGAAATATTGGATAAAAACGGCTTTTAATTGCAATTAAATCAAGTATTGTTTACCCATAATGCACTTTATACACACACGTTGACTATAACGGCCCGTCCACACGGCGGCGTGCGTTGAAGCTTCAACGCTTCTGCCATTCACTTTGAATGGGGTGACGTCACGCTTTGCCGAACTGCATTGTGGGAGCGTTGCTTCGCTTTGCTCGCGTTGCTCGCTTAAAAAGTTGAGCAATGTTCAACTTTTGAAGCTTCGACGGAAGCGTCAGCCAATCAAATCATATGCCAGTAGGGCTGCACGATATTGGAAAAAACTGACATTGCGCTATTTTCCTTCCCCTGCGATATATATTGCGATATGAAAAAATACAGGAATTGAAGAAAAGACAGTTTTTTTTGTCCGCAAACCATCCTTTCTTGAACTTTAAAGTGCCAGTGAAGTGCATTTTTTTGTGCCAAAATGAAATGGCAGTTTCATTTCTTACATATAATTGTACCTGTTCATGGCTAAAATATTTTTTTAGGAAGTGCGAGGGACGAGATAAACATTGCAAATTTTTCAGAGTCTGAGCCTACCGCTGCTGCAGACGATAGCGGCTGTGACGTCACAAGATGGGCCCAGTTGTGATTGTAAACATGGCGGAGCCTTCGGAAAGTGATACTGGTGCGAGAGAAATGAGTGATTTTGACAGCTTTTCGGACAGGATAGATGAGGAAAGTGGCCATGGAAGTCAATTTAGTTGAGGACAATATTTTGTCATAGATCTAGAGTAGATTTACACACAGGATTGGCCATCACCTGATCATACATTCATCTGTTCATAGCATGATGCAACATTCATGTTCACATGCAGTGTTGTGCTAGTTACTGAAAACCAGTAACTAGTTACAATTACTAGTTACTTCACTACTTACACCAAAAAGTAATGCGTTACTGTGAAAAGTAACTTTTTAGTTACTTAAAAAAGGGCACCCATTAATGCCCTTATACTGTAGCCTTCATTTCAGTACTGTTATTGCATCGGAGAATAATACAACCTGTTGATCAACTTGACATGCATTTGCATCACTGAACTCTGCTAAGCAATGTGGTCTATACAAACACAAACACAAAGATATGTTTCAAAGTGCCAATCCAGCCGCTGTTGCTTAGGTGGAGGTGGAGTGGCGTCGGATGAGTCTGGGTCTGTGGTCTTAGCTACTAGCTTCGTCCCAGCATGTTGTTTCTGCAGATGTTTCAACAGATTTTAATTGCTGTTTTGGGCAGTCGATAGGATCTTTGACCCGCCAAGACACAACTTACATTTAACTAAAACGTTCTTTTCTTTGTGCTCGACAAAAGTGAAATAGTGAGAATATCTCCAGGCGGAGAAACTCGACTTGAGCTCTGCCGCCGCCATGATAGTCTTGTTAGTAGACACAAACACAGTGGCCTTTATTTTTCATAAACAATCTACGAATCTACGAAACAATGACACCAGCCACTCACCTTCATCTTTTGGGAACAGAAACATCGCCACTTCGGCAGAATTGACATTACCACAGCCAGCGGCAATGCATCGCTTCCCGTGTGTTTTTCCTCCCTTTTTCTTCACTGTCGCCTCCATTGTCAGGTTTCCTCGATTGGCAATCACTTCCAGTCGACTGCGAAACACTTTCCAATAAAATACTCGCTCAAAAACGTTGGTAAATTCCACTTTGAAACAGAGACAAAATGAACGGTGGTGAATGTAAACACTTCGGCTGAGCCCATCTTCTGACGTCACGCAGTAGATCGCAAGCCACGCCCACGAAGGCGGATTTCCCAGCGGAAAATTCCAACTCGTCAAATTCGTTGCTATTCCAACATCTTTTATATGGGTTCCAATGGACAATTTTGGTCATTACTATACGTATTAGCATAACAGATCATGCACCGGCGCACACTTCACTGGGTCTTTAATGCTATACAATTGGTATTTTTTTAACAATATTTAACCGGATGATGGATTTTAGTCACGGACTTCTGGATCTTAAGTTATCAGAGCAACAAGCTGAGCTAGCTCGGTTATCCTGCTGTAATCTGATCAAGAATGGTTGTGAATTATTATTTTTTTTAAATAAATAAAAAATCGCACGTCCTGCGATGTCAATATCGCGCATGCGCATAACGCGATTATCGTCATGACACGATATATCGTGCAGCCCTATATACCAGTACAAGCTCTAGCCAATCAAACCGCGTGCTTGTGTGTCCGGGGCGGGAGATTCATGTGATTGGTTGTTGGTCGAGTTTCAGACACGCCCACCGGCAAGCTTCAACGCACGCCGCCGTGTGGACGCTGCGTAAAAGCTGTGAGCTGAGTTGAAAGACTGTTTATTGATCTCTTCAGTGGTAACACACTCTCTGTTATATTTAACATGAACAAAACGCAGCTGCAGCCAGTTGATAAATCTGTGACTCACATTAAAGCAAAAAACACCCACCAGAATTTCTCATGCGTAGATTTGGATAATATAATTACCACCACTCAGTGGAATTGCAGTCTTCTTTCTGCAGAACACACACACACACACACACACACACACACACACACACACACACACACACACACACACACACACACACACACACACACACACACACACAGTTTTTAAGCCTGCTTAGTGCACTCACTAACAGGCACCACAGCCTGAAATAATGGGCAGCGTTTGTTTTTCTCATCTTTTGCAAGAATGGAAGTGGAGATTATGTGGGATTTGAGCTTGTTTTGCAAACACACACACACACACACACACACGCACACACACACACACACACACACACACACACACACACACACACTTACACACAGGGTAAATCACTGTATGTTCCCTATATGAGTGGAAACAATGATGTGATACTTGATGACATATATGAGTGCTTTAAATGCCTGCGAGGTACAGTTGCCCCCTTTTATTAGATACTCAATAAGTGTGTGTGTGTGTGTGTGTGTGTGTGTGTGTGTGCATGTATGTGTGTGTTCATGTTTCACAGATCAGATAACAGGATCTTGCAGGACGTTTTAGCGGCGCTGATGTAACGTTCTGCCTGCGGCGTATCGATGAGTCTCGTCTGATGATATTACGGTTAGATAATTCGGCTTTATGAGGAAATCGATGAAGTTATTGAGCGGCGCTGATGAAGGGTTCATCGCCTGCAGGCCGTCTGTCACACACTCTCTCGTAAAACTGGTTCATTAACAGCGGTTGTTTTGCAGAAGAAGAATATTTATGTATCCCGGAGGGGGAATTAGATTTCATGACAGTTGCTCCATAAATAACAAAAAAAAGTTGAATAAAAAAAATACAAATATTTATAAAAAAACAAGGAAATCTAATTTAAATAGTAAATTAAAAAA
>CM062282.1:4910430-4922930 GCA_031216635.1 Dissostichus eleginoides | reverse complement strand
TGGAGAAACCAGCTCGAGTGCTCTAGAATCTGAAAGTACACAACCGGAAAAAATATTCCCCTTCCTTCAGACTTCCTCACAGAGCCCCTCCTCCAACACACACGAATGCGCATATGACCAATGAGGGCACGAGATCAGTTTGTGCACAGATGGAAGGCTGACAGGCAGGTAGGCCATCCAGTTATTTTAGCCGGGCCGGCTCAGATGATTGGTCGTGCTTTTCACAGCGCCACGGCTTCCACAGATGACATGTTTTTATGTATTTATTGTCAAAGCATTTAATATATTCATTGTTATCGGGATGTTAAGAGCATTCCATGGGATATAACAACAAGTGTTCCTGAAGTGAATTACATACCCCACCTTTAATGAATCCCTCCACGTCTGGCTTTTCCTCCCCGGAGAACATTCCAGTTTTTTTACAGAGCGATGCTGCCGGGCAGGTTCAGACAGAGCTCACATTCACGGAGGCCAACGTGCACATGAACGCATCTTTGACCTGTAACAAATACTCAAGGGTAGAGACAGACAGGCAGGATAAACATGCTCAATGAAAGATGAATGCCTCCATGCCGGTCTATAAACACGTCTGCACGATCCAGAACTGCACGAGTTTAAAGGGAGGCAAGAGTCAGATTTTTAAGAGCTGTAAACCTTCAAATCACTGCGACTTAATGTACTTTTTTAAAGAGTTAATATATTTACATTCCTCACTTTTTGTTAGAGCTGCAGCAGGAAAAAATGTCTGAAGAGGCAATTTTCAGCCTCTCAAATAGGAACATGTCCATATCATATCGAACTGGATATATCTGGGGAATGGGCTGACACAATAAGGCATTTAAAGACATCACATGAACTTTAGGAAATACATTTACTCAAGTACAATTTTGAGGTACTTGATTTCCAATTGATGCTACTGTGTACGTCTACTCCACTACAATTCAGAGGTAATGGTGTACTTTTACTCCACTACATGTATTGAATACCTTTAGTTACTTCACAGATCTGGATGAATGATGTGAAATATAATCAAGTGTTAAATCAGACTTTAGTTCCACCTGGAGTAAATTCACTAGCTACCCTGCAGTATACAAAGTCATTCAAACTAGCTGCACCTTTACCAGCTTTGAGAACACTTTCATGATCAATCATTATAAAACATATCATATATATTATTCTGAAATGGACCAATCTGCACAATGACTACTTTTACTGTCGCTACTTTACTATATTTTGATGAGAATACTTTTCTACTTTTACTTGAGGAACATTTTGAATGCAGGACTTTTACTGTAACAGAGTATTCCTACACTCTGGTACTTCTACTTTTACTCAAGTACAAGATCTGAGTACTTCTGCTTTTACTCAAGTACAAGATCTGAGTACTTCTACTTTTACTTAAGAACAAGATCTGAGTACTTCTACTTTTACTCAAGTACAAGATCTGAGTACTTCTACTTTTACTCAAGTACACGATCTGAGTACTTCTACTTTTACTCAAGTACAACATCTGAGTACTTCTACTTTTACTCATGTACAAGATCTGAGTACTTCTACTTTTACTTGAGTAACATTTTGAATGCAGGACTTTTACTGTAACTTGTAACCTGTACTTGGGAGATGTCCTTAATTTCATTTTATTATGTGTAAAGTGAATATATTTGAGTTTCGCACTGTTAAAACAAGCATTAAAGACATAATCCCAGACGTTTGAGGAACTGGACATTTTTCACTATTATCTATCCTCTACATTACCCGGCAGAAACAGCTGAACCATGTCTCTGCTGTCTGTTGTTATTTAAATATATAAATATATCAAGATGTCATCCGGGGTTATCTCAGTCTGCTTTTAAACCCTAAACATTTGAAACAGGAAGCCTGTGTTGCTCTCTGGGTGCATGTGAGTGTGATCGTGCAGACACCTGAAGCGTCTAGTCAAACCAGACCATAGTATTTGTAGTTTTACTTAAGTAAAGGATCTTAGTACCTCTTCCAATACTGCAATTTACTAGTGTGTGTGTGTGTGTGTGTGTGTGTTTGTGTGTGTGTGTTTGTGTGTGTGTGTGTGTGTGTGTGTCATCCCTCACTGCAGTGACACAGATTTACAGTGTGATCATGATGTGTTATTATGGGATGGTTATGAGACAATAGACCCCACCACCGCTTCACAAAATACACCCAATTATATCTGTTAAGCCTCTTTCTGTTGTTGTTGTTGTTGTTGTGTGTGTTTTGTCTCTTGTTGTCGTCCTTTTTTAGTCTCTTTGTGATTATTTGTGACTCTTAGTTGTTGAGTATTTCTTTGTGGTTGTGTGTCTCTGTTGATTTGTGTCTGTAGTTGTTTTGCCCTTTGTTGTCATTGTGTGTCTCTTTGTTGTCATTGTGTGTCTCTTTGTTGTCATTGTGTGTCTCTTTGTTGTCATTGTGTGTCTCTTTGTTGTCATTGTGTGTCTCTTTGTTGTTTACTTGCTTGCTGTTTCTTTGGAAGCCCTTTTGCATCTATTTGGAGACGCTTGTGAGTCTTTGTGAGTTCATAATGGACGTCTTTGTGGTTGTGTTAAATCTATTTCTAATAGTTTAGTGTCTCTTTTTGTTCACTTTGATTCCCGCATAGAAGATGTGAGACTTATTTGATCTCTTTGTTTGTTGGTATGTCCCTCATGAGTCTCGTTAGGACACAACTCTCTGTGGTTGTAGTAATTTTGTGTGTCCTTTTAGCTCTCTCTGCGCACATAATGCACCCCTTTGTTATCATTTGTAATACTTTTGTTCCTTGTTGTTGCATTGTGTCTTTTGGTGGTCGTCATTTTGCATCTATTTACTGTACTTATGTGGAATGTTGCCCAATTTCAAGGTTGATGGGAGACTCTTTCTGTCTCTCTTCAGCTGTTTCAAGTCTCTATGTAGTCTTTTTTTCACCTTGTAGTCGTTTTGTGTTTCTTTCTTCACTTTCAAAGTCGTTGGACGTGTCTTTGCAGCTTTTTTTGGACATCTGGTTTGAAAATCGACACTTTGAGATCTGTTCAGTAATCCTTCCATGCATATCATGCTTTAATCACACCTTTAATTCACATTTTAAAATATAAATCACCCTTTACTCAGACTCTTCCCTGCAGTCTTCGTGTTTCTGTTGTTTGTTTGCTGTGATATTTGTTCGCTCTGCAGACGCTCTGCAGTGGAAACGGCTTTGCATTAACTCCTGCATTCCTGTCTTAATTTTCCTCTCTCGCCCTTTTAAACTGATTAGCGCGGCAAGGATTCTCTAACTTTGGCTGATGCAGATTGGATGTTCAGTGTGATGGATTACACAACTCGAGCATGAGTGAAAGATAATGGCTCCCAGGGGCAAAAGTAAAACAAAAAACTTGTGCATTAATATAAAATCATCAGACATTTTGCAGTGAACATATGCAAACACACTGATAAGATCCTAGAGCAGATGGTCGGGCAGATTTCTGGTCTTGTGGTCTCTATTTCCTGCAGTTTCTTCTCCTCTTCACACACACTCACATCCTCTCATGTGCAGAGTGTGTGTGCCTCTATGGACTTATTATTCTTTATATCTTGAATATATTAAGTAGCAGCAGAGCGAATGGCCTCTTTAAATCTGTTGAGATGAGAGGGTCACAAGGTCGCTTCTCAAATGCTTCAGACATTTTGAGGTCGACCTGCTGTACACACACACACACACACACACACACACACACACACACAACACACACACACACACACACCACACACACACACACAGAGAGATAACCTGTCACCTGTGTGTGATTTCTGCTGTACTAGTGTGACTGACATCCAGACATGAGAAGAAATCCAGTCTGTGTTTTCTGTCAGTAAAATCAGCAGGAGAGGACTCTTTAAAGTAGAGACACTACATACTGATATACACCTGAACATCAGCAGGAGAGGACTCTTTAAAGTAGAGACACTACATACTGATATACACCTGAACATCAGCAGGAGAGGACTCTTTAAAGTAGAGACACTACATACTGATATACACCTGAACATCAGCAGGAGAGGACTCTTTAAAGTAGAGACACTACATACTGATATACACCTGAACATCAGCAGGAGAGGACTCTTTAAAGTAGAGACACTACATACTGATATACACCTGAACATCAGCAGCAGAGGACTCTTTAAAGTAGAGACACTACATACTGATATACACCTGAACATCAGCAGGAGAGGACTCTTTAAAGTAGAGACACTACATACTGATATACACCTGAACATCAGCAGGAGAGGACTCTTTAAAGTAGAGACACTACATACTGATATACACCTGAACATCAGCAGGAGAGGACTCTTTAAAGTAGAGACACTACATACTGATATATACCTGAACATCAGCAGGAGAGGACTCTTTAAAGTAGAGACACTACATACTATATATACCTGAACATAAGCAGGAGAGGACTCTTTAAAGTAGAGACATACATACTGATATACACCTGAACATAAGCAGGAGAGGACTTTTAAAGTAGAGACACTACATACTGATATACACCTGAACATCAGCAGGAGAGGACTCTTTAAAGTAGAGACACTACATACTGATATACACCTGAACATCAGCAGGAGAGGACTCTTTAAAGTAGAGACAGTACATACTGATGTACACCTGAACATCAGCAGGAGAGGACTCTTTAAAGTAGAGGACACTACATACTGTATACACCTGAACATCAGCAGGAGAGGACTCTTAAAGTAGAGACACTACATACTGATATACACCTGAACATCAGCAGGAGAGGACTCTTTAAAGTAGAGACACTACATACTGATATACACCTGAACATCAGCAGGAGAGGACTCTTTAAAGTAGAGACACTACATACTGATATACACCTGAGAGGACTCTTTAAAGTAGAGACACTACATACTAACACACTCTTCTTGCTACTTTACCTTTACACTAGACTATAAATCATTTTAATATTCACATGCACGGCAGTTATTGTCCGACAGTGAGAGATAAGATGCCGATCCCCCCCTCCCCCACTTTTAAATTACTATAGGTCAAGATCATGGCAGCAGATAAAACGCCCCCATATCCTTCGGAGGAGGTACATGCACATCTAAAAAACCTCCATCAAAGAACTCCATTTCCTGAGACCCTCTTTGCATTTATACATCCTCCTGTAACACAAACACTGTCTGGCTTGTTTACAATCAGAGAGAAACTCAGATGCATTTCCTCCATTTCCTGAGAGGACATGATGAATGTGTTTCTCCTCTTATCACATATTTCACCAGAGGTGGGAAGTATAGGAGTATAAATACTTTGTTACTGTACTTAAGTACATTTTTCTGGTATCAGTACTTTACTCCATTACTTATTTTTCTGACGACTTTGACTTCATACACTTTGAACACAAATACCTGAACTTTCTACTTCTTACACTTTGAACACAAATACCTGAACTTTCTACTTCTTACACTTTGAACACAAATACCTGTACTTTCTACTTCTTACATGTTCCAAACAGGCTGGTTCCTTTAGTTTGAATGTGTGTTTGGTGGCGTGATCATTATTATTTAGAGTCATTGCGTGCCTATTGATTGAAACACGATCCGTGTATCCATCATTTCCTGGTCTTCTCTAAAGAAGAGGGACCAATGAAAACGTTGTCATGTTGCTGTTGTTCAGCATGGAAACATTCATTAGCTAACAATGACATTATTGTTCTATTAATATAAAGGGAGGTCAGGTACTCTTTAAAACAGCTGCTAGTTATGGGTACTTTTTACTTAAGTACATTTCAAAGCCCATACTTCTTTACTTTGACTTGAGTAAAGAAGTTTAGTCAGTACTTCTACTTTCACCAGAGTATTTTTAAACACGAGTGTCTGTACTTCTACTTGAGTACAGGATGTGTGTACTTTTGCCCTCTCTGGATTTCCCCCTCTCTCTCTGCTGGAAGCTGAGATGCAGCAGAGAGATGAAATCAGGCTGTCATAGAGGAGAGGACAGAGGGAATGATTTATATATTATAACTCGCCGCTCGGAGATGTTTCCACACGGAGTTGTGCAGCATCTGGTGCAGAATGACTTCCTCTCGTCCTGCTGCAGCACTCCCTGCCCCCGGCTCTCAGTGTGTGCTTCAATTAGTTTGTATCTGTGGGAAAATGTGTCCCATATTCAGAGAGAAGAATAACGGTACCCTCTTAACACCATGCACAAATGGCTGTTTAAAGATGGGGAAATGATGTGAGAGAAAAAGAGTTTACTGTCAGGAGACTAAGACTGAATTTCCTCTAATGGCTTATTTCTGGTTGGACACAATTACAAGTATTACTGGTTTTTTAACGATCATTTTCAGGTTCATATTAGGATTTAGTGTCTCTTCTGTGACATGTTGGCATGCTTTAATGTTCAAAAAGCTCTTTATTTTCCTCCTCCTGCCTAATGCATGTTACTGTAGTTTAAAGAGTGCAAATTGGTGCGTTTGTTGAGGATAATAAGACACATAGACCTTCATAATGTCAGACCTAAGAGCGTGTTTTAATTATGGTTGTCCGTGCCAAATGCAGTTTGTTAGAGGAAGTCGTAAAGCAGGAAAGTCAACGGGGAGAAGTGATGTCATTATTTAAAGGTCATTAAAACACAACTTCAGAAGAAAGTGATTAACCTTTTAAAGCCGCTGACCTGCTGCAAGTTACTATAAACTCACACCTGAACGTAAGCAGGAGAGGACTCTTTAAAGTAGAGACACTACATACTGATATATACCTGAACATCAGCAGGAGAGGACTCTTTAAAGTAGAGACACTACATACTGATATATACCTGAACATCAGCAGGAGAGGACTCTTTAAAGTAGATACACTACATACTGATATACACCTGAACATCAGCAGGAGAGGACTCTTTAAAGTAGAGACATTACATACTGATATACACCGGAACATCAGCAGGAGAGGACTCTTTAAAGTAGAGACACTACATACTGATATACACCTGAACATCAGCAGGAGAGGACTTTTTAAAGTAGAGAAACTACATACTGATATACACCTGAACATCAGCAGGAGAGGACTCTTTAAAGTAGAGACACTACATACTGATATACACCTGAACATCAGCAGGAGAGGACTCTTTAAAGTAGAGACACTACACACTGATATACACCTGAACATCAGCAGGAGAGGACTCTTTAAAGTAGAGACACTACATACTGATATACACCTGAACATCAGCAGGAGAGGACTCTTTAAAGTAGAGACACTACATACTGATATACACCTGAACATCAGCAGGAGAGGACTCTTTAAAGTAGAGAACACTACATACTGATATACACCTGAACATCAGTAGGAGAGGACTCTTTAAAGTAGAGACACTACATACTGATATACACCTGAACATCAGCAGGAGAGGACTCTTTAAAGTAGAGACACTACATATGATATACACCTGAACATCAGCAGGAGAGGACTCTTAAAGTAGAGAAACTACATACTGATATACACCTGAACATCAGCAGGAGAGGACTCTTTAAAGTAGAGACACTACATACTGATATACACCTGAACATCAGCAGGAGAGGACTCTTTAAAGTAGAGACACACACACTGATATACACCTGAACATCAGCAGGAGAGGACTCTTTAAAGTAGAGACACTACATACTGATATACACTGAACATCAGCAAGAGAGGACTCTTTAAAGTAGAGACACTACATACTGATATACACCTGAACATCAGCAGGAGAGGACTCTTTAAAGTAGAGACACTACATACTGATATACACCTGAACATCAGCAGGAGAGGACTCTTTAAAGTAGAGACACTATGAGCAGAATATTTTAAAAGTTGGTCATAAAAAGTCAGAAACACACCCAAAAGGGTTTAACCGGCCTCGCCAAACTAAGCCTTCAGGAAACGGAGTTGTCACTGAAGTGTGAGAAAGAGAGGCAGAGGGTGTGTTACAGATGAGAGTGTGTCATTGTGAGTGTGTGTTCAGTGGATACAGAGGGAAGTCACTGGGAACATTGGGTGACTTCATCGGCCATTTGCTGCATGAGGTGGTTTCAGAATTAACTGAAAAATAGTTGTTGAAGTCTGAAAGATAAATATTTGTAATAAACAACGACAAAATATATATTATTTGTATATGTTTAATACTTAAAAAATATGCACAAAAAAACCCATCAATATATTATTATGTATTGCTTAAACCTTGATTTGGGAAATTAACAAAACAGTCACAGTGTTGTGTTGTGAATGTGGTTTGACGTTAGATTCCTTTTCTGAATGATTACACCAGTTTATGTATGCATGTATATATAAATATATATATATAGGTATTTGTGGGAGGTGTTGGAGTTACAGGCGGTATCTGTAAATGTCTCTCTGTGCATCAGCCTCTGCACACAGGCAGCTCTTTGAGTCTGCAGCTGAATGTGGCTCTAATGAAAGGATTAGTATGTGAAGCAGTGAAAGCAGGACTGTTTTCTAACAGGAGTCTGAATCAGAAGCAGCAATTCAGGAAATAACCGAGGGGAGGGAGAGGGAGAGGGGGGAGAGGGAGGGGAGGGAGAGGGAGAGGGGGGGAGAGAGAGAGAGAGAGAGAGAGAGAGAGAGAGGAGAGAGAGAGAGGGAGGAGAGAGAGAGAGGAGAGGAGAGGAGGGGGGAAGGGAGAGGGAGAGGGAGAGAGAGAGAGAGAGAGAGAGGGGAGATGGAGAGGGGGGGAGAGAGAGAGAGAGAGAGAGAGAGAGAGAGAGAGAGAGAGGGGGAGAGGGGGGCGAGAGAGAGAGAGAGAGAGAGAGGGAGAGGGAGAGAGAGAGAGAGAGAGAGGAGAGAGAGGGAGAGGAGGGGGAAGGAAGGGAGAGGGAGAGAGAGGGGAGAGAGAGAGAGAGAGAGAGAGAGAGGAGAGGAGAGGGATAGGGGGGGAGAGAGAGAGAGAGAGAGGGAGAGGGGGGGAGAGAGAGAGAGAGAGAGAGGAGAGAGGAGAGGGGGGGAGAGAGAGAGAGAGGGAGAGAGAGAGAGGGAGAGGAGGGGGGAAGGGAGAGGGAGAAGGGAGAGGAGAGAGAGGGAGAGAGAGAGAGGGAGAGGGAGAGGGGGCCGAAAGGGAGTGAAAAATGGGCTGCTGTGATTCAGGGATTTTCATCCTTTTGAAAGTACAGGAAAATCCTCATGATGTCAATAGATTTAAGGTGCGGCAAAAACATTTGACATTTACATTATATTTTAATTAATTTATATCCGATAGAAGCATCTTAAAGTACTCCTATTCTTCTCATGTTCAGGTGTATATCAGTATGTAGTGTCTCTGCTTTAAAGAGTCCTCTCCTGCTGATGTTCAGGTGTATATCAGTATGTAGTGTCTCTACTTTAAAGAGTCCTCTCCTGCTGATGTTCAGGTGTATATCAGTATGTAGTGTCTCTGCTTTAAAGAGTCCTCCTGCTGATGTCCAGGTGTATATCAGTATGTAGTGTCTCTACTTAAAGAGTCCTCTCCTGCTGATGTTCAGGTGTATATCAGTATGTAGTGTCTCTACTTTATCGAGTCCTCTCCTGCTGATGTTCAGGTGTATATCAGTATGTAGTGTCTTTACTTTAAAGAGTCCTCTCCTGCTGATGTCCAGGTGTATATCAGTATGTAGTGTCTCTATTTAAAGAGTCCTCTCCTGCTGATGTTCAGGTGTATCAGTATGTAGTGTCTCTACTTTAAAGAGTCCTCTCCTGCTGATGTTCAGGTGTATATCAGTATGTAGTGTCTCTACTTTAAAGAGTCCTCTCCTGCTGATGTTCAGGTGTATATCAGTATGTAGTGTCTCTACTTTAAAGAGTCCTCTCCTGCTGATGTTCAGGTGTATATCAGACCATTTTCATGCACAGAAACCTATATAAAACACTCTTAAACCAAGGTTAATAATTTAAGAATGATTTGATGACTTACTTCTCTTTTCTCTGTTGTCTCTCTTAGGAAAGCATGAGGAACTCTCCGCTCTCCACAGAGGATTTTCTCTCCCATGAAACTCCACATTTCTGCTCCATCTCTCAAACTGCTTCACAGCGAGGACGACTCATGAGTCACGTATGACTGAGAGATGATGTAACTCTGTTTCCAGCCCAACATGGAGCCAATTCTACCAACAGAAGTCTGTGTTTTCTCTCACGACAAAATAATCTGCAGTGAGTGACCTAACTCGGATGAAATGACCTCACGCTGATGGAACAGACTCCTCACACACACACTCTTATCGTCGGAGTGTGTGACGTTACCTGATATTTCAGTGTGTGTTTTTGATGCTACATGCTACCATGCTGCGCCGCGGCCTCCTCTCCTGGGTTTCCCGTGTTGGAGGCGTGTTGGTGTTGCTCTGCTGCTCACTTTCGCTGCTTTACGTGATGACATGCAGCCCTCCTCACTCCGTGGACCCCCCGCTGAGCCTCGCTCTCCCTCGATCTGGACCAAATCACGCCTCCTTGGGACCGGGAACGGGAAGAGGAGGAGGAGGAGGAGGAGGAAATGCTCAAAGCGGAGGGCCTCCAGGATCCTATCAGGTGCTTCTTCAGGAGCGAGAGGAGCAGCACCGCCTCCACATCTCCTCCCTGAAGAAGCAGATCTCTCAGCTGAAGGAGGCGCTTCAGGAGAGCAGCCAACAGCTGAAGGTGGAGTACTTTAAAGGTCCCCTATTATACTGTTTCTCATCAATATATCACAGGTCTCAGATATATACAGAGCCTGTCTCTGATTGGCTGAAACACCAAACAGATCATTGCAGCATCCAATAATCCCCTCTGTTCAGCCCTGTTTCCAAAGTGCTGATTCTCTCGTCGTGTTTAGATGAAAATAAGGAGCCCCTCCCCACGCCCCTCTGAGAGAGATTTGGTTACAAATAACTCAATGGTGCTCTAGGAGGAGATTCAGGTGATAAGGGGGGGGGGGGGTTACCTTGGTTGCTGATTGGCTAATGGTTACACAAGACAAAACATCGTTATGACATCATAAAGTAGCCAAAATCTGATCAGCTCATTTTCAGACAGGTTTTTATAGAAATGGATCAGGACAAAAAGAGAGAGAACTTTGTTCCTGAAAACTTTCAGAGTCTCTTTCCACAGAGGGGACACATTGATGTAGAAGAGACATGAAGAAGAGGGGACACATGTTGATGTAGAAGAGACATGAAGAAGAGGGGACACATGTTGATGTAGAAGAGACATGAAGAAGAGGGGACACATGGTGATGTAGAAGAGACATGAAGAAGAGGGGACACATGCTGATGTAGAAGAGACATGAAGAAGAGGGGACACATGTTGATGTAGAAGAGACATGAAGAAGAGGGGACACATGTTGATGTAGAAGAGACATGAAAAAGTGGATTTTGCACAATAGGTGATCTTTAAACCTTCATACACAGTGCCCAAGAACAACTGTTGAATCAAGATAAACTGTAAGAGGATATTAGGAACACGTCACTGTGACCTTGATGTCATCAGACAACATATTAAAAGAATCAGGACAGAAATAAAAGTTGAGATGAAGGCTGTCGTGGTTTCCTTCCTTTGTTTCCATCGAGACACTTAGACGCCCTAAACGGACATTTCTAATCTATCTATCTATCTATCTATCTATCTATCTATCTATCTATCTATCTATCTATCTATCTATCTTATATAACACAACAAATTGGGAAATTCTTTAAATTTAGGTGCAATATTTGGCCTTCTTTACAAAAAACAAAAGACTGGCTCTAACAAAGGCTATAAAAGAAGACCAGAACACACAGAGTCAGGATTTGTGTTGTTAACCTGTACCAAGTGTTGGGACAATACTCAGTGTTTCAATATCAGAGTAACATGATAACAAAGGTATCCCAACTGTAGCTGTGTCCATGACAGGATGTATGATTACCTAGAAGAGCATCAGGACTGTTTTAGGCATATGATAGCTATGTGATTAACATGATGATTCAGCCTCTATGGAGATAGACATATGACAAGCATGATCATTTCTGACGTGGAGCTAATCTGAACTAAACATTGAATACTGCTTTCTATTCCTCCATCTTGTGACTGTGTAACTCCCTCTCTTGGATATCAGCATGTGAAGGACACTGTTCAGGAACTAGTTGATGCTCTGTATGTGATGACTACTTCCATTCTGGAGAGGATCACAAATACATGGATCCTGAGATTGAAGCTCAAGCCGGGGACGAGTGATATTTTCCTAACACTGACAGTCCCTGTTTTTCTCCACAACCCAGGGAGTGCAGGAGAGCCTGAAGAGGGCGTCCGGGGGCCCCTCGGAGGGCCAGGAAGCCGGAGCTGGATCTCAGGGAGGTTTTCTGGGGGAGAATCAGGGAGCAAAGAGCCAGCAGGCAGATCTGCAGGACTTCCTGAGGAGCCAGGCGGCGAAGGCGGAGGTCAGCGTGGGCGTCCGGCTGCCCAGCGAATATGCCGTGCTGCCGTTTGAGAGCTTCACCCTGCAGAAGGTCTACCAGCTGGAGATGGGGCTCACCAGGCACCCTGAG
>CM062282.1:4900430-4905430 GCA_031216635.1 Dissostichus eleginoides | reverse complement strand
CAAACAAAAATGATTTTACCTTAGTCTTGTTGTAGTTTGGATGTCTCCTCCTTTACAGTCAACTCTCCTTGTAAAGTCTCATGTAAAGATATGTCAATGAAAATCGATGTGGCCCGCGATGAAATTGAGTTTGACACCCCTGATCTAAGTGAACAAGCTTCGCCCCATTTATTAAATCTGTTTGTTGATGAGTTCATATCTTTGTTCAGGTATAACTCGTACGGAGAAGGACAAAGGCACGCTGTACGAGCTGACCTTCAGAGGAGACGCCGCTCAGGAGTTCAGACGCCTCGTCTTCTTCAGACCCTTCGGCCCGCTGATGAAGGTCAGCAACGAGCAGGTGGACACATCGAACGTCCCCATCAACATCATCGTGCCGCTGTCCAAACGCACGGACAAGTTCAAACACTTCATGACCAACTTCAGGTGAGACGCTTTCTATCTCTGACGTATCAATAAGTCTTTTAATAATGATCTTATTATTACATGTTTTTAGAGATATGCGCTGTCTTTTTATAACCTTTTAAACCAATGACATAACCAGATTTATAAGCTGAAATATATATTTTATTTTAATTTAATTGACTTTGTTTGTCCAAACATGTATTTTCCTTAAAATACAAAAATCATTTTTTTAAGAAAAAATTCATCAGTTTTTTAGTGAAAAAAAAAAAAAATGTTTATATAAAAAATAAAATTATAATAATAAATATATCTAAAAATTATATATAGCTTGCATAGCATTTCTTATATAATATTCATTTAAAAAAACTGCCAAAATAATTATTAAACTAATACATTGAAATGAAAATATAGTTAGTTTTGCTCAAAATGCAGGATTTGTTCTTGTTTTTCAAGTATTTAATTAGTACTTAATTAAAGGATATGATTACTTTCGTTCACCTCTGTTTAATCCCATAAGGTTTGTTCTGTCCGAGGTCATTATTAATTCAGGACGGTGTGATCCTGAAACCCAGTTTTACTTTTTAATTAGGCAGCAAAAGGAGAGCGGTATCAGAGCAGAGGAACATCAAAGACTCCATGTTATCTAAAGAATCTAATTCATTCTAATTTTGCATCTGTGCACGTTATCAGTTAATTTATTTTTGCTGCTTGTAGGCATTTTCATAAAGTAAAGAAACCTGAGAGATTTAAACGATTCAGACGAGATCATGAATCCCAGCAGAGATCAGCGATCACATGACCACAGCAAATGAGATTTCACACGCATTAAATATTAATGCTCAGAGCTAATATTACATATTCCACATTATAGCACAGATACATCCAGCGTAGTGTGGGATAGAGATGATAGATAAGCATAGATTACATTTCAATACACACACATGCAGGTCTGAATACTCATATATATACACACACACACACACACATAGAGTTTATAAACACATGCACTATGTCGGGGAAACTTCTGAAGCAATTGGAGTCAGGACTCAAAGAGACACGAGGAGAGCTGGAGCTTTGATGGCAAACACTGACGGTTTATTTGGAGCTTCGGCCGGAGAATTCACAAGAAATGTCACGGTTGAGATGCCACAATCAATTCTGAAGAAACCATCCTCTCGTAGAGGTTTTAACTAGTTCAGAGTTTAATAATCAACATTCTTCAATAGATAGACTAAACAGCTGAGGACACTGAATCACTTTTGTTGTCGCTTATGGCTCGGGTCATCTACACCCCGAGAAGGATGTGTTCCAGGTGTCCCACAACAATGACTATCTCTAACCGACAGTTGCCCGGTCACAAACTGGTAACAACAACAACTTGCTTGGGCAGCCCCTCCTTAAGGGAGATAGCGGCTGCTCAAGGTTGGTCAGCTGCGTCAGAGGGCGAAAGGTAAACATGTGTACAGAATTATTCCCTGACACTCTATAGGCATTGTACATTCATAATACAATTTAAAAATACAATAAAATTAACATTAAACATACTCATACCAGCTTTAGAAGTGTAAATAACAATAGAGTATCTGTAGAAAAAACAATATAAAATACACAGTTTAAGTCAGACTACAGTGTAATAGACCATCCTACTAATTAACAAATATATACAGTAAAGATGCTATATATATTTTATATATACATTATACCAGTGTGCAAGTTGCAGTTTTTATTATATATATTTGTATCTTTGTTGACTTAAATGTTTTTTGTAAACTGACTTTGAGCACCTAGAAAAGCGCTATATAAATTATAATAATAATATTTTTTTAATTATTTTATTTAATTTTTTTATTATTATTATTACAAATTTTTTCATCATTATTATTATTTACTATTATTATATTGTGTACTGTATATATTTTGTTATTGCTAATATTTATATATTTAATATATTTATTTTACATGCTGCTGTGACAACTACTGGAACTAGAACTTTTTTTTGGGAACCTTTTCACCCCTTTTTAGTCCCTGCTAGAGAGGTGGTACTTTCCTGGGGAGGAAAAGGTTCCAATTTCTGATTGGCTGGGCGAATTGCAAACCACGCCCCGTAAAACTCAGAAAAGTTTTATGAAGCCGCCATTTTATTTGCTCGCATTAGCATTATTAGCATTAGCATTAGCCCAGCGCACCAACGGAGAGAGAATAACTTATGGCAACACAAAATAAAATATGGGAGCGGTGGAGTGATGAGGAGGTGTCGGCGTTCTGGCGATTTACTCTGAAGGCTTCAGTAGAAGCTGCTGGGAGTCCCAGCAGCTTCTACTGAAGCCAGTCCCCAACTCCGGGGACTTCTGTCCGGGGGCTTCGGGCGGCAGTATACGCCGTGAAGTTGTTTGCGGCCTGCCAGTAAACCCAAAGCAGAAGAAGAAGAAGTGACAGCGGCTTCATTTGATTATTCCTCCCTCAGGGATTTATTCCGGTGTGAACGCGATCTACTAGATACTCCAGGAATTAAAGAGTTCCGGGGAACTATTCCTGGGAAAAGTACTTGGTGTGAAAGCGCCTAATGTGAAAATAATTATGACTATACGACAGCTGTCATTTAACAAAAACATATTTCATCTCGCAGTGAAATCTCATCAGTGTTGGAAACGTCCTCGTTAATGTGTGTGAGATTAATCGCTGCTTATCACCGCTCTTCTTTCACTGCAGACCGTTAAGAACCATTAAAACACCCGAGAGTCGCTGAGCAAACACTTTACCCTCATACATATTAAAGGTGTGTGTGTGTGTGTTTCTCTCTTTCTCTGTGTGTGTATGTGTGTGTGTGTCTCTCTCTTTCTATGTGTGTGTGTGTGTGTCTCTCTGTGTGTGTGTGTGTGTGTGTGTGTGTGTGTCTGTCTCTCTCTCTCTCTCTCTCTGTGTGTGTGTGTGTGTACGTGTGTGTGTCTCTCTCTGTGTGTGTGTCTCTCTCTCTTTCTGTGTGTGTCTCTCTCTTTCTGTGTGTGTCTCTCTCTCTCTTCTGTGTGTGTGTCTCTCTCCGTGTGTGTTTGTGTATCTCTCTCTCTGTGTGTGTTTGTGTGTGTGTGTGTCTCTCTCCGTGTGTGTGTGTGTGTGTTTGTGTATCTCTCTCTGTGTCTGTGTGTGTGTGTGTGTGTGTTTATGTATCTCTCTCTGTGTGTGTGTGTGTGTGTTTGTGTATCTCTCTCTGTGTGTGTGTGTGTGTGTGTGTGTGTGTGTGTGTGTGTGTGTGTGTGAATTAACTTCAGCACATGTGTGATATATTTGCTGTTTCTCCATCAGAGAGCCTGAAGGCATCTCCCTCCTGCTTCCCTCTCACTGCACACTCTCTCCTCTGTGCTTTAAATCTGGATTATCGCTGAAAATGAAGATTTTTCTCATAAGCAATTATGTTTCTGGGTATTTGTAATGATTCACAAATTAATCCTTTAGTCTCTAAATGTCAGGAAATGTTGATACAGGAACATTACATCTCCCAGTTCCAGAGGGCACGTCCTTTTAATGCATATTTAATCAAAGAGAACACATTTAAATGGAGATAAAACAGAACATTTGAGGAGCTGAAACCAGCTAATGCTTTTCTGACTGAAGGATTTAAGCGAGTTGGTTTTGGACTATTTGTTTGAGCACTTAGGCCTTCTTTTTGCTCTTACTTCCTGTTTAAGAAGCCTTTCATCTGAAGTGTGTCCTGCCTATGTGTGTGTGTGTTTCTGCAGGGAAGTGTGTGTGCGTCAGGACGGCCGTGTCCATCTGACCGTTGTGTATTTTGGGACGGAGCAGATGAGTGAGGTCCGCAGCACGCTGGAGAACACGTCCAGGTGAGTGAGAAGTAATAAAACGATCTGTATTTGTGTTAAAATAGAAGATTAATCGAGTTTAATCAGGAAAATGTGGTTTAATTCTAATATAATATTAGTATAAAAAAAGGGGATTTGTGACAGATGCTCCATTTTTTTTAATTAAATGAAATTAGAAATATATAAAATACAATTTAAAAAGTAACACTGTGCAGTAAAACACTAACAAATTAATTCAGATAATATTAATAAAGAAACAAGAATAAATTAAAAATGTTTTTATTTCCTCCAAGAACAACTCCTATCACAAACACACTTCCCCACTCTCCCCTTAAACGACTTCTTCAGGATCCGATGCATAAACTAGTTTGAAGCGAAGCCAAGATGTTTTTAATTAGAGGCCAAACGCACAATACGGACGCCAATTTATGTATGAATAAACAACGCAGACACACACACTCTCTGAGGCTGTGAAAACACTTCTCAACACACACACACACACACACACACACACCTTCTTGCTCGGCCAGTCATCTGTCTGATGATGAATAATGGAGCAGCTGAGAGCCTGCAGCCAACACGCAGATAAATTACCGCGCTGTGATCATCCCTGACTCATGATAACCCTCCAACACACTTTCTCATCTGTCTCTGACGCACACACACACACACACACACACACACACACACACACACACACACACACACACAAACACACACACCTCACTGCTGCAGACACCCCAAAGGGAGTCAGTATGTGGAAGCTCAGCGATTTTTTTC
>CM062282.1:4860430-4897930 GCA_031216635.1 Dissostichus eleginoides | reverse complement strand
GAAAGACCTAGAAGAAGGGACAAAAAAGAGACACAAGATGAATAGAAAGAGACACAATAGTTTAGAGAGACACAGGAAGACCACACAGAGAGACAAAGAGACCAAGAAGAGACACAAGATGACAACAAAGGGACAAAGAGACCAAGAAGAGACACAAGATGACAACAAAGGGACAAAGAGACCAAGAAGAGACACAAGATGACAACAAAGGGACAAAGAGACCAAGAAGAGACACAAGATGACAACAAAGGGACAAAGAGACCAAGAAGAGACACAAGATGACAACAAAGAGACAAAGAGACCAAGAAGAGACACAAGATGACAACAAAGGGACAAAGAGGCCAAGAAGAGACACAAGATGACAACAAAGGGACAAAGAGACCAAGAAGAGAAACAAGATGACAACAAAGGGACAAAGAGACCAAGAAGAGACACAAGATGACAACAAAGGGACAAAGAGACCAAGAGGAGACACAAGATGACAACAAAGGGACAAAGAGACCAAGAAGAGACACAAGATGACAACAAAGAGACAAAGAGACCAAGAAGAGACACAAGATGACAACAAAGGGACAAAGAGGCCAAGAAGAGACGCAAGATGACAACAAAGAGACAAAGAGACCAAGAAGAGACACAAGATGACAACAAAGGGACAAAGAGACCAAGAAGAGACACAAGATGACAACAAAGGGACAAAGAGACACTACATAACTACAACAAGTTGCAAAACCACCTCAAAGAAACATAACATGTTAATAAATAGACACAATACAACTGGAAAGAGACACAACATACCTAATAAGCGTTTCAAAACAGCCACGAAAAGACAGAAAATTAATAAAAAGAGACAAAAATGTTGCTAAACCACCTCAAAGAAACATAACATGTTAATAAAGAGACACAAAATAACTACATTTAACAAAACAACCACAGAAACACGCAGAAGAAGAACGAGAAGGAGACATACAACATACAGCAGGGACAATATTTCCAGTTAAAGCCGAGTACTTGGTGGTAGATCAAAACTCTCAATAGATGATGAGCTCCACTATATTTCACATCTTCAAAGCCTGAACTCACACCGTCGAGGGGAAAGTTTCTCAGCCTTGAAAGCTCGGGAATAATGACGGAGAACAACGGGAGATAAAGAGGGAGAGATACAGCTTGATGAATAGGTCCTGTGTTTCAGGGAAGGAGGAGGAAGAGGAGGAGGAGGAAGAAGAGGAGGAGGAGAGGAAGTAAAAAGGGAGAGGAGTTCTTAGATAAGATGGGAGAGCAAGCTGGGAAGAAATCAGTCAGATTTTCCGAAGATGCGTCAACAAAGGATTTCAAAGGAAGTGAAGATGAAAGAAATGAAGGATGAGATTATGCCGTCACTCACACGACCTTTACCGCCGTAAAAACACAACTCTTTCGTGATATTGTTGAGTTTTATTCAGTTCACAGAGAGGTCGACAACAAGAGCCTCCGACAGCTTCTGGAAGGAGTCCAACGTTTATTTTAAAATACAGTTTTTAGACCATTAACGCTCCTAAAAACAGCGACAGGCTTTAAAGAAACGTTCCCTAGTGGCCAAGAAGTGGAACTGCAACAACAAGTATTTTAGTGGCCCGTGGCATCACTTGTTGCCCGTGGCAACAAGTGATGCCACGGGCCACTAAAATACTTTTTCCAATTGTCATACATCCTAAAAGAGACGTCTGTACAGTAGTGTATCTTTTATTTTGTATAGTTGAATTAACTTCCAGGTACAAACACTTGAAAAGCCATTATTTAAAGGGAGCGCTAGCTAATTGAAGTGTTACGCAACGTTTTTACATTTAATAAAAAGGTCACCTCATGCTATTTTTAGGCAATAGCATAGGTCTCAGATATATACAAATATATAAAAAACATGTCTATGAAGTGTTTTGCTCCAAATACCAAACAGATCACCCATTCTAGCCATGCCTCATATCCCTCTATTTCACTTCCTGTTTCTAAAGTGCTGATTTTATGTATAAAGCTTTAAAAAAAAAAGAGGAGGGGGCTGAGCTCATGCGGGACCCGGCAGCTACTGTCTAAACTAAATACTGCCGTGATGAAACGCCATATCATGGATTATCAAGGATTATCTCTGAAACAGTATGGAGCTCAAAGGCTTTCTCTCTTGCTGGTTATACCACAAGGTGAGTTCCTTTTTATTTCCTGCTTCTTCACACACATGCTCTCCAGTACAGGTTAGCTCTGAGTGTTAGCGATGCTAATGTAAACACCGACCATATTACGTCCAAAACAGTCGGGCATTGTTTCTGATAGCAACTTTCTGATAGGGCCGTGGGTCCACATTTCAGATATTACGTCATATCGGACGCAAATCTGGATCAGCTCCGTTGTTCCCCCGTTTTTAGAGATTTGGGTACGGAGGAAAAGAGAGAGGGTTTTATTTTCTGACGTGCGTGAGTTCCCCGACACACCGGGGACACATCTTTATGTAGAAAAGACATAAAAAAGTGCATTTTGCATGATACGTCCCCTTTAATGTCTAAATATGCGTTTTCTATTTTTATTAAAATCCCCCTTGATTGATTTTTTATTTTTTTTGTAATATTATTATTTCAAAATTTGGGCTGATTTTTTTAAAATATTTGACCAACATTCTTAGTTTTTTTTATTGTTTTCATACATTTTTGTCAATAAATAATAAGTCATTTTTACACAAAAGCTTGGCGATGCATTACATCATTGTTAAAATATCTCTTTTTTGGAACAACGTGGTGGACTGACTATCATTTCCATCACTTAGAGCAATGCCACTAGCCCAGTTAAAAAAATAATAGATAAGAAAGCATCACCTGTGTCTCAGAAACGTGTTTAAAAACCTGCAAATATCCACATATAGAATCATAGAGCGGCTTACAGACTTCCTCATTCAGCGAGCCCCGTGGCTTTGAGAGTGTGTGAGCAGAACTAAGAGGATCAGGTTTCTGCTGAGAAGCAACACACTGCGACACACTTTCTACAATACAGCTTCATTTAGGTACCACCATCACACACACACGGTAAACAAATACACTGTTTTACACCATAATAAGGCTCGGGGGGGGGGGGAGAAAAGAGCGCAATGTAAAAATATAATCGGAAAACAAGACGGATTTAAATTGGATATCTTGACTTGGCACACAGTAATGTTCATTTTCTCAGGCTTTAGAGGAAATGTGGACACACACACACACACACACACACACACACACACACACACACACACACACTTGATAAATAATAGATCCACCTCGCCTCTCTGGAATTACATTTTAACCAGGGCTGCCAACTTTCACATTTAGTTTTGAGCGAGATAATAAAATTAATTCAGGTTTGACGGGTCACAGTCAGGAGAGAGGACTCTTTAAAGTAGAGACACTACATACTGATATACACCTGAACATCAGCAGGAGAGGACTCTTTAAAGTAGAGACACTACATACTGATTTACACCTGAACATCAGTAGGAGGGGACTCTTTAAAGTAGAGACACTACATACTGATATACACCTGAACATCAGCAGGAGAGGACTCTTTAAAGTAGAGACACTACATACTGATATATACCTGAACATCAGCAGGAGAGGACTTTTTAAAGTAGAGACACTACATACTGATATACACCTGAACATCAGCAGGAGAGGACTCTTTAAAGTAGAGACACTACGTACTGATATACACCTGACATCAGCAGGAGAGGACTCTTTAAAGTAGAGACACTACGTACTGATATACACCTGAACATCAGCAGGAGAGGACTCTTTAAAGTAGAGACACTACATACTGATATACACCTGAACATCAGCAGGAGAGGCCTCTTTAAAGTAGAGACACTCCATACTGATATACACCTGATCATCAGCAGGAGAGGGCTCTTTAAAGTAGAGACACTACATACTGATATACACCTGAACATCAGCAGGAGAGGACTCTTTAAAGTAGAGACACTACATACTGATATACACCTGAACATCAGCAGGAGAGGACTCTTTAAAGTAGAGACACTACATACTGATATACACCTGAACATCAGCAGGAGAGGACTCTTTAAAGTAGAGACATACATACTGATATACACTGAACATCAGCAGGAGAGGACTCTTTAAAGTAGAGACACTACATACTGATATACACCTGAACATCAGCAGGAGAGGACTCTTTAAAGTAGAGACACTACATACTGATATACACCTGAACATCAGCAGGAGAGGACTCTTTAAAGTAGAGACACTAGATACTGATATACACTTGAAAATGAGCATAACATATCCTCCAGTAATTTCCAACAAACAGGCGATATATATTCTTGCAACAGACTCTCCTCTTGTGAGTTTCTGAGAGATAAAGTTCCCGCCCTGCTGCAGTTCGACTGAATCAACATTTAGTTCTTGCATCAACTCTTTTTGAGACAAACAGAGCGATTGTTCTCTCTGTTTCTGCATTCTGTGACAGTTCAGAGAGACTCCCCCGGGACGCAGTGTGTTCCTGCAGAGGAACACACACTCTGTTTGTATCATGAACTGAAGACAGACGGGGACAATACACTGCACACTCATTCACTGACAGCACACACACACACACACACACACACACACACACACACACACACACACACACACACACACACACACACACACACACACACACACACACACACACACACACACACACACACACACACACACAGAAACATAAGGACGTCTCTTAAATATGAGCCCTAGGCACAGACATGCAAAATAACACATCTCTTTTGCAAAACAGCAAAACACTGTGATTTTATTTTCTTTTGATGGGTTTTTTGGGTGTTTTTGTGTTTTCTTATTGATAGTTTTCCCCATTTTCATAGTTATTTAGTTTTTCTGTGGTCATTTGCAGACTCCTTGGGACATTTTGATTCTCTTTTTGTAGTCATTTTGAGTGTCTTTGCAGCTTTTTAAGTCTCTTTCTAGTAATTTTGAGTCGCATAATAGTCAATTTGAGTCTCTTTGTATTGATTTAAATTATTGTTGTAATCATTTTGAGTCTCTTTGTATTGAGTGTGGTCATTTTGAGTGTCCTTGTTGTATTATTGTGTCTTTGTCTGCATGTGATAGTCTCTTTTGCGTCTCTATGATATATTTCTCTCTTTGAGGTAATGTTGAGGGTCTTTGTAGCCATTTCTTTGTCTCCAACAAATGAACCACTGGCTCAACAAGTTGTTTGACAGGTGCTGACTTGAAAATCCCACAGTAGCATGCAAAGAGATCATCACTTACAAATGAGTATTTACTGCTTTTAATAATACACAGCAGGAGAGGAAACGGACGTGTTTCAGCCGCGGGCTATAAACCATCTCTGGAAAACATCTCTTTGTGTCTCTGCAGATGTTTTGCTTCTCTTAGTTTTCTGGCCTCATTGTAGTCGATGTATATCTCTTTGTAGTCTCATGGCAGAGGCTGCAGTGTGACTTCAACACAGTTATAAACATGGATACATATGCTCACACACACACACACACCTACCATGTATACATCACTTCAGGGGACATTACATTGACTTACATGCATTTCCTGGAGACTTATCCTAACCTTAACCATAACCAACACATGCCTAACCCTTACCCTTACCCTTAACCTTACCCTTACCCTAACCTAACCAAGTCTTCACCCTAAAATTAATGATTCCCCTCATGGGGACCTCCATTTTGTCCCCATAAGGGAGGCGAGTCCCCACACGTGACTGTGTAAACAGATTTAGGTCCCCACAAGTATAGTAATGCTAGGACACACACACACACACACACACACACACAGCAGTCGTGGGAAGCAACAAGCCTCCGGGAAAAACAAGCAGACAGTGTTTCCTCCCGTCGTTTCCTCTGACAAATCCCTGCATGTCTACCTGCTTTCTCTCTCGTCCCACAACATCACATGCATGACGGGTAAATCCTGTTTGTTCTGCCTCGGACATGTGAGCCACTTTTTCCTCAGCATCTCCTCTCTCTGACGTCTGTAAAACGTAAAACATAGTCTGTCTGGTCAATATTTGTGCAATACTTCTGAATAGAGCAGTCATTGAAATGGAGTTTTCCATAATTTTTGCACAAAGATGCTTTTGTAATGTTGATTAATATATCCCTTTTTTTAAAGTATTTCCCCATTTGTATACCAATAGATTCTGGCCCTATGACTGAGTGTGTGTGTGTGTGGTTGTGAGAAACGGATTAGTCACTCGCATCGTGTGAATTGTTATGGTTAAAAGGGGAAAAAGGGCCCAGCTGTGCACATCTGGATGCAGCTGTTTTCTCTTTTACTCTCACCACATCCTTGGCAGGAAGCTTTGTTGTCCCGTCGCGCAATTAGTTTTGGTTTTAGTCAAAAAGCTCCTTTGTATTAGGATTAAAATCTGGGAGAACATGAGGACCTGGGAGGAGTTTGAGGAAATCAAATCACAAGGTCGTGCTGAACTTTATGAGCTCATTATGCTTTAATGTTTACGTGGAAAATACAAAAGAGGATTACCAGGGCCGAATTATCCCGGCAAGGAAGCCGAAATGTGTCGCTTTTTAGTTCTCGTTACTTGCAGCGTAGCTTTATTAGTCTTTTTGTGTTTTCTTATTGGTAGTTTTCCCCATTTTCATAGTTGTTTAGTTTTTCTGTGGTCATTTTGTGATTCCTCTTTATAGCAATTCTGAGTCACATTATAGTCATTTTGAGTCTCTTCGTGGTCATTTTAAGTCGCTTTATAGTCTTTTTAAATCACATTAAGGTCAGTTTGAGTCACGTTATAGTGATTTTGAGTCTCTGCAGCCTTTTAAGTCTTTGTGTTGTCATTTTGAGTCTTTTTGTTGTCATTTTGAGTCTTTTTGTATACCTATTGAGTCGCTATTGCAGTCATTTTGACTTGCTTTGTCATCATTTGAGTCACTCTGTAGTCATTTCAGTCTTTTTGTAGCCCTTTTCAGTGTTTAATGGCGCATTTCCACTGCAGCGCGTAGCACGGTTTAAGCGTGCCGTGCCAAACCCGGCCCGTTTTTTTTTGCTTTTCCACTAGGGGTAGTTCCGACTAACGGGTACTTTTTCACAGTTTTCTGGCTCCCCAAAATCGAGGTTCTTTCCGGGCCAACAACCAGGCTGAGTCGGGCTGAATATGCTAAACTAGAGAGAGAATCGCTGGCAAGGGGGCTACAACTACAACAAAATGAACATATCTGACCGTGATTTAATTGTAATACACGTTTCAAAGTGATGTCGAAGTAACAACATACTGATACCGGTTAGTAAAAACCATGAATTAATGCTTTGACAAGTCTGCAGACAGACGGCAGGCGAACAACCTTTTAAAATGGGTGTTTTCTGAATGGAGATCAGCTAAGCTAACGTTGTATATGCTCCGACCGTCCACACTCACAACAACGGCCTACAGACATAAATAAAGCAGCGACTGTATTCTCCATGACACAGACAGTCTCTGGTTTGTACTTGTTTAACTTTTGTCTAGTTTCTGAACAGATATGAGGAGCTGTGAGCGCTGAGTGCTAACAGCTAACGCTGATGTTGGTTTTGTGCGCATTGAAGATGACGTCACGGCTCCGCCTACACTGCGTTACTATAGTTACTGCCCCAGCTCCTAAACTGTAATGGAAACGCAGCATAAAGTGAGCCTGGCCTACCAAGGCCTAACGAGGCCTAGCCATACCGAGCGAGGCCGAGCGAGGCCCTGTAGTGGAAATGCGCCATTACAGACCAATTTGATCTCAAGTGGGCCGGACCAGTAACATCATAGCATCGTAACCTATAAACAACTCCTAATTGTTCCCTTGTTTTAGTGCAAAAAAAAGTACATTGGTCACATTTTATGAACTACAAAACAACCTAAGATTTCCCAAGAAAAATAAGTTTAAAATAGTTTATTTTATTTGCATATTGACCGGTTAATGTGCCATTTAATTTGTGTTTTACAGCTGTATTCGTCTGCCTGTATTGTCTGTGTTTTATTTGTAGTAACTTTGTTCATGCTGCCCTCTTGGCCACGTCGCTCTTTACCTGGTTAAATAAAGGACATATATAAGTGTCATTTCAACTTTTGTATGCCTCAGTTTATCATTTACACATGTGCATTACAGCTAACAGATCACAGCGTGTACAAACACATTTAGCCCCCGGTATCTGGAACTGAGCAATATAATATTTGACTTTATGATCAAAACCCTTAGAAACCCTGTAACTAGGGATGCTCCGATCGTGTATTTTGGGGCCGATCGCCGGAATCAGTATCGGCCGACACCGATCACCGATCGAGACCCAAGAATAGTAATTCTCCCATAATAACACCTAGCAAATGTCGTCTACTCTTATGTAACAAGACATGAAACTACAAGTGTTAATTGTGTCAAAATAACTTAAAATCAGGTAGTTCTAACCCAGAATATGTTCACTAATACGCTAGTAGTTTGGCTCTAATATGCATGTTAGTTAACAGCTAGTTGATGGTGAATATGTGTACCTTAATCTAAAGTGTTACCAAACAGTTATCATGAACTAGGAAATAAGGGGGAAAACATGGGAAATCATCTTTAATATTTCAAAATAAGTTGACAATATCTTTGAAAATCCTCCAGTCTTGCCACGTTATCCTCACCAAAGAGAGTGTTTGAATTAACTTTGCAATAAATATATTTTAATATTCTCTTTTGTAACCCTCTTCCTCTCTTCCTCTCTTCCTCTCTTCCCCTCTTCCTCTCCTCTCTTCCTCTCTTCCTCTCTTCCTCTCTTCCTCTCCTCCTCTCTTCCTCTCTTCCTCTCTTCCTCTCCTCTCTTCCTCTCTTCCTCTCTTCCCCTCTTCCTCTCTTCCTCTCTTCCTCTCTTCCCCTCTTCCTCTTTTCCCCTCTTCCTCTCCTCTCTTCCCCTCTTCCTCTCTTCCCCTCTTCCTCTCTTCCTCTCTTCCTCTCTTCCTCTCTTCCTCTCTTCCTCTCTTCCCCTCTTCCTCTGTGCAGGGAGGCGAACTTTAAGAACTTCACCCTCCTGCAGCTGGACGAGGAGTTTTCTCGCGGACGGGGCCTAGACGTCGGGGCTCGAGCCTGGAAAGGAGGAAACGTTCTGCTCTTCTTCTGCGACGTCGACATCTACTTCACCGCAGACTTCCTGAACACCTGCAGACTCAACACGCAGCCTGGTGAGACTAACTATAATACTTTAGACATTTAAAAGACTCACAGGCAGAGATGGAAAAAGTACACACATCCTTTCCTCAAGTAGAAGTACAGATACTCGTGTTTAAAAATACTCTGGTGAAAGTAGAAGTACTGACTAAACTTCTTCACTCAAGTAAAAGTAAAGAGGCTTTGAAATGTACTTCAGTAAAAAGTACCCATAACTAGCAGCTGTTTTAAAGAGTACCTGACCTCCCTTTATATTAATAGAACAATAATGTCATTGTTAGCTAATGAATGTTTCCATGCTGAACAACGGCAACATGACAACGTTTTCATTGGTCCCTCTTCTTTAGAGAAGACCAGGAAATGATGGATACACGGATCGTGTTCAAATCAATAGGCACGCAATGACTCTAAATAATAATGATCACGCCACCAAACACACATTCAAACTAAAGGAACCAGCCTGTTTGGAAAATGGAAGAAGTAGAAAGTACAGGTATTTGTGTTCAAAATGTAAGAAGTAGAAAGTTCAGGTATTTGTGTTCAAAATGTAAGAAGTAGAAAGTTCAGGTATTTGTGTTCAAAATGGAAGAAGTAGAAAGTACAGGTATTTGGGTTCAAAATGTAAGAAGTAGAAAGTACAGGTATTTGGGTTCAACATGTAAGAAGTAGAAAGTACAGGTATTTGGGTTCTAAGATATAATCTATACAGGTAGATATCTAAAAAGGATTTCTGCCTAGTAACAACACACATTCAATCTCCATTTATTTCACTAGTTGGATACAAAACTGTAGTTTGCAGATATCTACAATGACTTTGAATGTCGTACTGTGCAATAAACAAAGAGATGCACTGAACTAAAGATTTACAAAATACTTTGGAGAGTATTTAGAGATGGTGAAGTGAAACCTAATATTTGTTAAATCACTGTATATCAACACCACTGTCTTGATCCAAAGCTGCTACTAACAAGTATTTTCCTGTTCAATTAATCTGTTGATTATTTGATGGATTAAGCAATTAATCCTTGTTTTCAAATGTCAGCAAATATAGTTCTGTAGTTTTGTTCACTTTGAGATATAAAACAGCTAAACTTCATATTTGAGACCCTGTAACGACATTATTCTATGGAAACATAACTTTAGGATTATCTAAACAGTTGTGTGATTATTTTTCTGTTCATTTTCTACGGGTACTTGTTCTAATCATCTCCTCTCTTTTAGGCAAAAAGGTTTTCTACCCGGTGTTATTCAGCCAGTACAACCCCACTCTGATCTACGGAAACCCTGAACACATCCCTCCTGTGGAGCAACAGCTGGTAACGCACGCACGCACGCACGCACGCACGCACGCACGCACGCACGCACGCACGCACGCACGCACGCACGCACGCACGCACGCACGCACACACAGTATATTCAAACTGTCTCTGGTATCACTAGAGGAGTCTCTGCTGCTGCTGTCAGAGAGAGAGAGAGGAGAGTGTGGAGATAAAAGGGGAGAAGATGAAGAACAAGGAGTATATTGATATCCACTAAGACAGAAAGCAACTGCAAAGAGACACACACTGACTAAAGAAAGACAAAAGAGACACAAAGAGACACAAAGAGACACACACTGACTAAAGAAAGACAAAAGAGACACAAAGAGACACACACTGACTAAAGAAAGACAAAAGAGACAAAAAGAGACACAATACGATTAGAAAGAAACACAAAAAGAGACAATAAGAGAGAATGACTACAAGAAGATCTAGAATGACTACAAAGGGACACAACTGGAAAGAGACATTAAATAACTACAACAATTAGCAAAATGACCACAAAGAGAGACAAAAAACACATTAAGCAAAACCAAACGACTGCAAAGAAACCAAAGAGCAGATTAAAGGAAACAAAACGGCCACAAAAAGACACGTAAGTATCCCCTGATTACAGAGTCAATGATCACAGTTGTCTTTTATCGAGCAACTAGTCCTCTTTAATTGTTGCCCGGTTGTCTCAGGAGTATTACACACACGCATGCAAATCCTAAAATAATCTCAATAAGAACTTAAACCATAAAAAAAACTAACCGAAAAACCTGCAAGAAAAGTGGAGAGTCGGACAAAATCTCCTCAATCTGAAGGTCAAAGACTTGGTTTACACAGAGATGCAGTTAGAGTGCACGCACGCACGCACGCACGCACGCACGCACGCACGCACGCACGCACGCACGCACGCACGCACGCACGCACGCACGCACGCACGCACGCACGCACGCACGCACGCACGCACGCACGCACGCACGCACGCACGCACGCACGCACGCACGCACGCACGCACGCACACACATATACCATGTATACATCACTTCAGGGGACATTACATTGACTTACATGCATTTCCTGGAGACTTATCCTAACCTTAACCATAACCAACACATGCCTAACCCTAACCAAGTCTTCACCCTAAAATTAATGATTCCCCTCATATGTCCCCATAAGGGAGGCGAGTCCCCACACGTGACTGTGTAAACAGATTTAGGTCCCCACAAGGATAGTAATGCTAGGTCACACACACACACACACACACACACACACACACACTCAGGGACAGTTTCATCCCACAGGCCATAAGAATGTTAAACACCTGAACTTTTGAAAGAACATCCATAACATTCATCTGTTTGCAACTTATATATATCAATATTCCAATTACTGTATATAGACTATTCTGCACTGTTTCTATTCTATTCTATTTTATTTTATTTACTTGTAGTATTTTATCTGTTTTATGTGTTGCTCTGTCGGAGGAGCCTGTGACCTAAAATGTTCATTTTCATAACTACACTGTAGCTATGTACGAATGACAATAAAAGCCTTGAAACTTTAACCTTGAAACTTGAAACACACACACACACACACACACACACATACACACACACACACACACACACACACACACATATGCAAAGTCGTATTTCTGTTCTGCTTTCTAACCCTTCTCTTCTGTGCAGGCGATAAAGAAAGACACCGGCTTCTGGAGGGATTTTGGATTCGGGATGACTTGCCAGTACAGATCCGACTTCATCAATATCGGTAAATATTTGCAACGTCTTAGCGTGCAAGAATTCATAAACCGTGAGACTCTGAGACTTCCTCTGCTGAGCTAATAGTGGCAGAGAGCTTAATGGATGAGAACACAAATGGTTCAATATTGCTTTACTTCTCTCACCTGGGAGGAGATTTTATTAAATTACTCAGAAGAAGAGAAGCAGCCGCTGCATGGATTAGCATATCTCACAGCTCTGCTCTATATCTGAGTGTTTGTTGAGGGATATTGGCTCTCAGAAGACATTTAAATCAATTTAGTTTCCCTCCAAAGTCACAGCGATTGAAGGAGTGTAGTGAAATTCAGAGGGGATTATGTCACACACACACACACACACGCACACACACACACACACACACACACACACACACACACACACACACATACCATGTATGCATCACTTCAGGGGACATTGCATTGACTTACATGCATTTCCTGGAGACTTATCCTAACCTTAACCATAACCAACACATGCCTAACCCTAATCCTAACCAAGTCTTCACCCTAAAATGAATGATTCCCCTCATGGGGACCTCCCTTATGTCCCCATAAGGGAGGCGAGTCCCCACACGTGACTATGTAAACAGATTTAGGTCCCCACAAGGATAGTAATTGTAGGCCACACACACACACACCCATACCACACACACACACACACACACACACACACACACACACACACAGACTTCACATTCTTGCAGAGCGTTATATGCGAGCATGTGTTAATTTATGTAAATGTGCACCTGCATATGAATGTAATTTTTACTTTAAATTAAGGCTGCATACTTACAGGAGTTTGGTGCAGTAACTATGTAGAAACAGCTGTGCCAATAAACCTATTTAAATAAATACAAATAATAATAATTGTTTGTATAAATATCTTCATGTATTTATTTTATTTTAACTTTTTATTGCACATTTATGTTTTTAAATATTATTTTTCTAATTTATTGTATTTTATTGCACATTCTACTTCTTTGATTAGGTCAACATCAATATGTAAACATTTATCTTTTACATTTTTAAGGCTAATTCTTACGTATTATTTTAAAACTAGTATTTAATTTAGCATTTTTTTCAACTAATCTTTTTTGATGTTTTTATTAATTTATTTAATTTATTCTTTTTTTAAATAAATAAATAAAAATATATAAATAAATGGAAAATTCCTTAAATTCTGTTGCAACATATCCTTGAGGCTGTGAGTGCTTTCACATACAAAAATAAACACATCATTTTCAGCTCAAATTCCTGCTTTATCTGTTTGGCCTCGGGGTTAAAAATGAAGACAGAGAGACGGACAGAATAATGAAAATAAAACAACGTGTGAGGAACAGCAGAGTATTTCAGACGTGTAGAGATGCAGGTTTGAACTTGTCTTTTGACGTCTGTTTCTGCAGAATCTGTCCAGAACCCCCCCCTCCTATTTCTTCATAAAACAACAAACCGTGCAGAGCAGCTGATTGTGATCGCACGCTGTAAACTCTAATCAGGAAACCAATCAGCGACTTTGAGAGGAAATGGGGACATGAATCACAGAGAAATGCATTTCTTAACGCCTCAAATCTCCATTTCACATGATAATTATAATAAACGTTGTTTGTTTCGCGCTTTTCCTGCAAAAAAAACAGCTCAAACTGCTTTACAAAAACGGAAAAACAGACAAAATGAACATTAAATACGAGATATAATGTTTTAATTAATGGGATATAAGATTAAACCCACTTTAAATAATAGTGACGTAAGATGATAATCATAATAAGGTGAAAATAGAGAAGAAAACATAAGACTGAGAGAAGTGCACAAAAAAATGTCCGCAGTGGATAAATGACAAAAAGGCTTAAACAAATTGGGGGGAAATGAAATATGGACACAACCGAATTAAACAAAAAGTGAAAATAAATATATATAAATATATACACACTTATGAGGGGTTGTATTTTTACTTAAACAAAAATAAATCCTTGTCTGTTCCTTAGAAACGGGGATCAGACTTCCTTGTATTTATTAGTTTGAAGGAGAAAATGTCTGTCATCAGTTTTTACTGTTCAGAAAAACCTGCTCTTCCAACGCTGAGAAAACCCCCTGAATTCCACATAAAGTGCGTGTGTGACCTATTATTACTATCCTTGTGGGGACCTAGATCTGTTTACACAATCACGTGTGGGGACTCGCCTCCCCTTATAAGGGAATCATTCATTTTAGGGTGAAGACTTTTATTGCACATACTTCTTATGTTTACATGCAGATTTTTCGAATTTTACTTTAACTTATTATATTTCTTAAATATCTTTATAAAAAAATATGTTTTTATTTTTTTTGTCTCCATGTATATTTTGTCATTTGTTATTTGTCTCTACTTGTAAATGCTCCTTATTGTCTTCTGTGTATATGTGACACTGTATTTGTATGCACACGTCTACATTATTCCCCCTCTGCTCTTTCCCCTGCAGGCGGTTTTGACATCGACATCAAAGGCTGGGGGGGTGAAGACGTGCACCTGTACAGGAAGTACCTGCACAGTAACCTGCTGGTGGTTCGAGCCCCGTCCCGAGGGCTTTTCCACCTGTGGCACGAGAAACACTGCGCCGACGAACTGCCGCCGGATCAATATCGCATGTGCATGCAGTCCAAAGCCATGAACGAGGCGTCGCACGGCCAATTGGGGATGCTCTTCTTCAGGCAGGAGATCGAAGCGCACCTCCGTAAACAGAAAAACCCCAAAAAGACATGAGGATGGAGAAAATGGCTGGATTATTGATCACCGAAATGACTGCAAAACGTTGAAATAACGCAGATGAATTCAACTGATCTGAACTGTATCAGGTTTTTAAAAGGAATGGTTAATTGACATCTTGGAAAATATAGCTTCTTGCTGAGAGTTAGCTAATAAGATAACTCTCTTGTGTCTGAAGGCTACATATTGAGCTACAGCTAGCATGCTATTAGCTTAGCATAAAGACTTTTACATCTCTAATCCGAAAACTAAAGGGTAAAAATGGCAAATAGTTGTTGGACAATTTCTGAGAGTGAGATAAGGTTCACTCTTATGTTTGTATGCTAAAAAGTGAGCTAGAGTTAGCAGGTCATTAGCTTAGCATAAATAATGTTACATCTCTCTGTAAGATAAGATTCACTCTAATGTCCGAACTCTACACATTGAGCTAGAGTTAGCTTAGCTTAGCATAAAGACAACGGGAACCAGCTAGCTTGCAAAAAGCTACACACACAAATTGAAGTGTAGAAATAACACTTTCTTATTTTTCTGTGGTTGTTTGCTGGGAACCTATAGTTATTGTTAGACCTATTGCTAGCAGGTTATTAGCATAGCTTAGCATAAAAGACTGGAAGTCTTTCAAAGCAAAATGTTTGTATTTTTTTCTGTAGTTGTGTGCTGGAAGATCTCCGAGAGTAAGACTATATTGACACTATTCTAATTTCTGGATGCTAAATATAGACCTAGAGTTAGCAGGTAATTAGCTTAGCTTAGCATAAAGGTGGGAAACAGTGCTAGGTAAATGCGAAGTGTAAATATCACACATTTTGAGAGTGAGATAGGATTAACACTAGTATGATGTCTGTACGCTAAATCTAGAGCGAGCTAGTATTTAGCTTAGCTTAGCATAAAGACTAAAAACAGGGAAATAGCTAGCCTGAAAAAGCTGCATACATTTCACATCCAAAGTAAAAAATATGGGGTTTTGTGCTTGGGAATTTATTGCTGTTAATAGTCCGCAATAGAAACATATATTTAGTTTTCTTTGTGGAAAACACAGTTAGTTGTTTCCCTCTGATTCCAGTCTTTATGCTAAGCTAAGCTAACTAATTCTCGCTTTAGCTTCATATCTAGGTCATCTAACTCTCCACAAGAAAGCTAATCTTTCCCAAAATGTCAAACGATTCCTTTATCGTAAAATGTGAAGACTTTCTTTTTACTTTTCAAAGACTCGGAGCACTTGAAAGGACAACAAAAACATTCAGATGAATAAAAAAAAAGACTTGAGGAATTCGTCGACACAACTGGAGTCGGACATTGTTCATTTTCTGTCTGAAAACATCTGTAATTTAATGTTTAATTTGTATTTTCCTCTGTAGCTCCAACACATGTACATGCTGTTTTCTGTCTGACTCTGAACTATGTGCCTTGTGTGAAAAAAACCTGCATTTTTTTACTTGTAGGGAAACAGTGCCACCTAGTGGACTGAAAATGAGCAACACGTCTGCATTAAAAACAATGAAGGACTTGCCTTTAATGGCTTTGTAAAACATATTTTTATAAATTATTCATTCCTTTTATTTATGTTTGTTCTTATTTGTAAATGCCACCATGTATTAGGAGTATTATTGGATGCAGACAGGATTCTGTGTGGGTCTAAAAACATGCATTTGTCAGTAAAATCAGCATTTTTCTCAAGCCTTTGAAATATCACACGTATGTTTTAAAGCCCAATAAATATGTAAAATAGGTTTATTTTTAAAAGGTTTAATTAAAAAAAAATGTGACTTATTTGTGCTTTTTGTCACATTTTCTGGTTGCATAATGGATATATTAAGATAAAGGGTTATTGACTGGCAGGGTAACGACGCTGACGATGGCTTAAAAAGTCAGAATTGATCTCTTGTCAATTAAACGTGTTTTGCAGTCGCAGAAACTGGAGATGTTTTAAAAATATATCTGCCTCTTTGCTTCATTTGAATGACTTTGAAATGTAATTTTCGAGTTGAATAAAAACATATTTGTGCATTAAGTGTGTTATTATTAATGTGTGTTATATCCAGCTTTAAGGACGATGTAAGACAGACAATATCGTTGATAGAGGGCCATATGTCCATTTACCATTTAAACAAAGGACGCCAATGGATGCGTTTCAGGCAGGGGATCACAGGGACTTTAGCCTCTGCAGACCATTTACATGCACTAAAACCTAAATAACACACCAAAGGAAAGGGAACATCCTAAAAAGCATAATAGGGACTTTTTAATATACCCATCTCTTGCAGGACGGTTACATTTGTGTTTGTTTTAGTGTATTTAATTAACTTAGAACACAGCTTATGGGTTCTAAATACGTGTTCTTTCAAAATGAATGAAGGTTTGGAGCTAATTGTTGTTGATTTTCACAAAATAGAGAATTATATCCGTTTTCTTAGTGTAATTTAACCTTCAAACCACTAGATGGGGTCAGTGTTGTGATAATAATGTTCCTATATCTTCCTGTTTGTTCCTGAGGTGTGCACACCTGTTAATTAATATATAAAAATACTGCAATTAGTGTACATTTACTGAGGTCTTTACAGTAAAGTTTATTTAATAAAATGTATGAAATAATCTAACAAATAGGGTAACATTGAGTTTTTAAATGCTCGTTTCCTGCATAAAAGGAAAAATCTGAATCAAAATCAACGTCGTTGCTAATCATTGACTTATCAAACAATGTGAGAAATAAATAAAAATTCTTAAAAACAATTGAATCATGTAGACTAACTAGTAATTAGGGGAATTCAATACCTAAACTAAATTAATATTAAGTAGGTATGGGGACTGATAGTGAATTAACTCCGTTTAAGTGGACAATAATATGAATATATTGTATTTTTAAAGCAGTTTTAAGCTGGGAACAATTATGTCTTCTAGCTTAAATTGGATTTATTTTATCTGACACTCCACAAAAAACAAACATGAATTAAAATAATTTGCTGTTAAAAAAAAGAAGTAAATAATGAACATATAAATAAATAATAATAATTAATAATGTTTTGTGTTATCTTCTTTAACAAAAAATGAAAATAAGATAGTGTCAAAATTCGAAAAATTAAATAAAGATTAGTTCATAAACCTGGATACCAGCCAATTTCCCCACTGGCCCCTGAACGCACCACCAGGGCCGCGCAGCCTCCATCGACACCGGATTTTTTCGGGTTAGTTCCGCGTGCACCCTCAGACACCGGCTACACACACACCGAACCGGGAACAGGTGTGTGTTTTTCACGACAATCTTCCGGTGTGGGTTCGTTTGTTTTACTCTGCCATGCGGTGCGTTGTGCGGAGTTATCAGCTGTCTGCCAATCCCCGCCTTGCAACACAATAACAAACAACAACAAATGCTCCTCTTGATGTGTCCTGCAGTTCCGTTGTTTCTTCTCCAGGGTGCGGACGGGTTATTGTGTTTTTGCACCATTTGCTGACATTTTTCTGATCGGAAATAAACTCCACCCCCACCCACCTTACTGCCGCTGTTCGTACCCGGAGAAGACGCTTCATTTGCGGCAGAGACAGACAAGGAGGCAACATGTTCGAGGCGAGAGGAATCCCCTTCGTGCTGCTCGACATAACATGTCTCATCCTGGGTATGTTCTTTTATTTATATTCTGTATTATTTACTCACTGTGCCCCGCTGCTGTAATCCGATTTAAGGGGTTGATATTTAATCCTACTGTTTGGATAGTGGTGGGGAATGGGAGTTTGTTCTAACCTCTAATTGAACCACTAATCTAATATAATGTGTGTTTTATTTGTGATAGTGTGTGGTGTGTTTTTGAAGTGTTTCCCCTTCCTTACTGTTAATTATTACCTGTGCGTTGTTTCCTTTCTATTCAAATGAGTGCGGCTCCAAAGTCTGTTGGAGTTCAGCACTGTCAGATGTTTAGAGGCACTTAAGGGTTAAAAATTAAGCTTTTTATTGAGTGCAACTGAACGTGATGCAGTATAGCACTGTGAGTTCCTATCATCCACAATATATTCATTTGTATTGAAGGTATAGCTCTTAATACTCATTTATTTGACATAAAACAAGCTTTTATATGGAATCTGTCTTCTTCTCGTTTTATAATATATCTATTATTAATACATTGATAGTTATACCCTGTTTTATTCCCTTTGTTTTGAAATACATACTTGTTTTTATAGAATATAACCTCTTATTTTATGTTTTGGTCATGTATGAACTTTGCCTTTTAAAATTAGCTTTATTTAAATAGACTTATATTTGAGTTCCTGTATTTAAAAGTTAAACACACACATATTTTGGCAATTGGTACATTTGTAATACTGTTTACAAACTGGTTGCAGGAGCTGTTCCTCACTGAAGTCATTCTGAGTCAAAGTTCTCTGTTTTTACCATAAGTTTCTTAGAAAGAAGTCTTTCAGTAAACAGCAGAGGTGTAGAAGTACTCAGATCTGGTACTGGAGTAAAAGGAGAAGTACTCAGATCTGGTACTGGAGTTAAAGTAGAAGTACTCAGATCTGGTACCGGAGTAAAAGGAGAAGTACTCAGATCTTGTACTTGAGTAAAAGTAGAAGTACCAGAGTGTAGAAATACTCTGTTCCAGTAAAAGTCCTGCATTCAAAATGTTCCTCAAGTGAAAGTAGAAAAGTATTATCATCAATCAATCAATGTTTATTTATATAGCCCAATATCACAAATGTTACATTTGTCTCAGTGGACTTCACAGTTTGTACAGAATATCAGTATGACAATACGACACCCTCTGTCCTTAGACCCTCACATCGTACAAGGAAAAACTTCCAGAAAAAGGAAAAACCCCACAGTTTAAAGGGGAAAAAAATGGGAGAAACCTCAGGGAGAGCAACAGAGGAGGGATCCCTCTCCCAGGACGGACAGACGTGCAATAGATGCCGTGTGTAAATTGAGAAGATAATACATTTACAACATAGGTAGTCCAAATGTTTGGAAATGCATGTGTCTATAATAAGAAGATGAATCCCCGAGGATATCCATCCAGGACTTATGATCCAGGACCACAGCAACAGGCACAGCCACGACTCAAGATCCAGGGCTCGCGATCCAGGACTCAGGACCACAGCAACAGGATCAGCCACGACTCAGGGTCCCGGCGTAGATAGACACCAAAAAGAAATTTGGGGAAGCTGGGTTATTCGGAACATGAGAGTACACAGGTACAGACAGAGAGAAGGAAGAAGTAAAGTAAAGTGTCCCCCGACAAACTAAGCCTATAGCAGCTAAACTAGGGGCTGAATCTAATCAGCCCTAACTATAAGCTTTATCAAAAAGGAAGGTCTTAAGCGCACTCTTAAAAACGGATAGGGTGTCTGCCGCCCGAACACAAACTGGAAGCTGATTCCACAAATGTGGAGCTTGATATGAAAAGGCTCTGGCTCCCATTGTACTTTTAGAGACTCTAGGAACAACCAACAACCCTGCATTCTTGGAACGCAATGCCCTAGTAGGACAGTAGGGTATAATGAGTTCTTTAAGGTAAGATGGCGCCTGCCCATTAAGGGCTTTGTAGGCGAGAAGAAGAATTTTAAATTCTATCCTATGTTCTATAGGGAGCCAGTGTAAGGCAGCCAGAACAGGAGTAATGTGGTCCCTTTTCCTAACTCTGGTTAGTACACGTGCTGCAGCATTTTGAATCAGCTGAAGCGACTTAACTGACTTCTTGGTACACCCTGATAATAGAGAGTTACAATAATCTAGCCTTGAAGTAACAAATGCATGGACTAGTTTCTCTGCATCGTTTTGAGGCAAGATATGCCTGATTTTTGCAATGTTACGTAGATGGAAGTAGGCGGTCCTTGAAATAGATTTTATGTGGGCGTTAAAGGATAAATCCTGATCAAATATAACACCAAGATTCCTTACAGTCTCACTGGAGGCCAAATTAATGCCATCCATAGTTAGTATATCTTTAGATAATTTGTTTCGTAGATTCTTTGGGCCGAGTACAATAACTTCAGTTTTGGCCGTGTTTAACATCAAAAAGTTTAAAGTCATCCACGTTTTTAAGTCCTTAAGGCAGTCTTGAATTTTATTTAGATGATTAATTTCATCAGGCTTGATTGATAAATATAGTTGAGTATCATCCGCATAACAATGAAACTGTACAGAATGATTCCTTATAATATTGCCTAACGGAAGCATATATAATGTGAACAAAATAGGTCCAAGCACTGAGCCCTGTGGCACTCCATGGCTAACTTTGGTTTGCATGGAAGATTTATCGTTGACACATACAAACTGAGAGCGTTCAGATAGATAGGACCTAAACCAGCCTAAAGCAGTTCCCTTTATGCCAACTAAGTGCTCTAGTCTTTGCAATAGGATATCATGGTCGATAGTATCAAATGCAGCACTGAGATCGAGTAAGACAAGAATAGAGACAAGTCCTTTGTCTGAGGCTATTAGAAGGTCATTTGTGACTTTAACCAGAGCTGTCTCTGTGCTATGATGTGTTCTAAAGCCAGACTGAAAATCTTCAAATAAATCATTGTTTTTAAGTAATCACACAACTGTTTTGCGACCGCTTTCTCAAGAATTTTTGAGAGGAACGGAAGATTAGAAATAGGTCTATAGTTGGCTAAAACCTCTGGATCGAGGTTGTGCTTTTTAAGAAGCGGTTTTATCACTGCTACTTTAAATGATTGTGGAACATAGCCCGATAATAAAGACATATTCATAATATTTAATAAACAGGTGCTAATTAATGGAAAAACTTCCTTTAACAGCTTAGTTGGAATCGGGTCTAAGATACACGTTGATGGTTTAGAAGAAAGAATCATTGAATTCAATTGTTCAAGGTTTATGGCTGAAAAGCATTCTAATTTACTATCTAGTGTAATATTAGAACTTACGTTTCCGGGAGCTGTTGATAACACTATACTGGTCGAAGGCAAGAGGTCATTAATTTTGTTTCTAAGAGTAACAATTTTATCGTTAAAAAAGCACATAAAATCATTACTACTGAGTGCTATGGGAATAGAAGGCTCAGTAGAGCTGTGGCTCTCTGTCAGCCTGGCTACAGTGCTGAAAAGAAATCTTGCATTATTCTTATTCTCATCTATTAATGAAGAGTAGTAAGCTGCTCTCGCTTTACGCAGTGCTTTCTTATATTCATTGAGAGTAATATGCCAAATTAAACGAGATTCTTCGAGTTTAGTGGAACGCCATATCCTTTCAAGTTGTCTCGACTTTTGCTTTATTTTGCGAGTTTCGGCATTATGCCATGGAGCTAGTCTATGTTGTTTTATTTTCTTCTTTTTCAAAGGAGCAACAGAGTCTAATTTTATTCGCAGCGCATCTGTAGCACTATCAACAACATGATCAATTTGGGGTGGTGTACATTTTGTATAAGTTTCCTCCCTTACATGCAGACATGCTATCAAGTTAAGTATTGGTGGAATCTCTTCTTTAAATTTGGCTATAGCACTAACAGATAGGTTTCTGCTGCAGGAACTTTTGACTAATGGTTTGTAGTCTAGTAACAGTACTTCAAAAGTTACTAAGAAATGGTCGGATAAAGCAGGATTATGCGGTTCGACTAATAGTTGCTCAATTTCAATACCATAAGTCAGAACAAGGTCGAGAGTGTGATTATAGCAGTGGGTTGGTTTATTTACACTCTGACGGAAACCAATAGAGTCTAATATAGAGTTAAATGCAACAGTAAGGCTATTTTTATCATCGTCAACATGAATATTAAAGTCACCTACGATAATTACTTTATCTGTTTTAAGAACCAAAGTTGATAAAAACTCAGAGAATTCTGTTAAGAATTCTGAATAAGGACCTGGTGCACGGTACACTGTAACAAATAAGATTGGATGCAAAGTTTTCCAGGTCGGATGCGTAAGACTAAAAACAAGACTTTCAAAGGAGGTATAATTTAATTTTGGTTTAGTATTGATAAGTAAATTTGAGTCAAAGATGGCTGCAACTCCACCTCCTCGGCCTGTGCCTCGAGCAATATGAGTATTGATATGGCTGGGTGGAGTGGCTTCATTTATGCTGACATATTCTTCATGTCTCAACCAAGTTTCAGTGAGACAGCAAATATCAATATTATAATCTGATATTAAATCATTTACCAATATTGCTTTAGATGCTAGAGATCTTATATTTAAGAGACCACATTTAATCTTCCTGTTTTGTTGCACTGTAGTAGTTGTTACATTTACTTTTATTAGGTTATTATGTATGACACCTCTATTAGGCTTCATCTTAAATTGTCCTTGGGCAGACACACACACCGTCATCATCAAAATATAGTGAAAGTAGCGACAGTAAAAGTAGTCATTGTGCAGATTGGTCCATTTCAGAATAATATATATGATATGTTTTATAATGATTGATCATGAAAGTGTTCTCAAAGCTGGTAAAGGTGCAGCTAGTTTGAATGGCTTTGTATACCTCTGTATCTCACATGAAAGAGAAGTGTACTGTCCAGATGACCGAAGCAGAAACTGGATTAGATGCAGATTATATGGAGTAATCTGCGTCCACACTGAAACCTTCACGACTGCATGTGACATCTTAACATGCACATACTTTTACGCTTGATACATGTGAGACAGAAGAGATATTTATGTCGGTGTCAGTTTGGAAATGTACTTGTCCGAATACATTTTACAAGTGAAAAATTGGGGCCACTGGAATCTTCTTCTTCGGCATGGTATTTTACATTTTCCCACGGTTTTACGACACCGCTAACGTAAGTGAGCGGTGAGATTTTCCTGCATCGCACATAGGGTTGGGTATCGTTTGGATTTTAACGATTCCGGTTATTTTCGGTTCTCGATTCCGGTTCTTTGAGAGGGTAAAAATAAGTCCCATGCCAAACTGCTGTATTCCTATTTACAAATCACTTCATACTGTTTAATTTTGTCACGGTTATTGAATATAATTATATAAAAATAATCTCTGCATTGTGTAGTTAGTTCTAAGTGGTGCAGTTTGAGAATGTACAAGTGTCCCAGTCTCCTCTGATGTTACAGTCCAACCACACAGTCTGTCCAACACATGTCCTGCAACACACACGCTGCAGCTGCCCAGCTACTCACTGTTTGGAAAAGTCAATAAATAGTATTTTCATTTCAATAATGTACTTTCTATACCCTGCTTCATAAACAATACTGACATCCCTGTGCTCCTCCGAGTCTGGGGGTCCGGGGATGTGAGGACAGCGCGAGGACACAGACAGGGAGGCTGCTTTACTTCATACCCTGCTGAAAAAACCAGCTTAGACCAATCAGCCTGAACAGCCAGTGGATATTAGGCTGGAATGGTTGGTTTAGAGGGGTTTGGACACTTTAGCTGGTTAGGGTGGCCGGTTTAGCTGGTTCAGCTGGTGCCAGCTAAACCGGCCACCCTAACCAGCTAAAAAAACTGCATAGACCAGCATAGACCTGCATAGACCAGCATAGACCAGCATAGACCAGCATAGACCAGCATAGACCAGCATAGACCTGCATAGACCAGCATAGACCAGCATAGACCAGCATAGACCAGCATAGACCTGCATAGACCAGCATAGACCAGCATAGACCAGCATAGACCTGCATAGACCAGCATAGACCAGCATAGACCAGCATAGACCAGCATAGACCTGCATAGACCAGCATAGACCTGCATAGACCAGCATAGTATAGTATGCTGGTCTATGCTTCCATCTATCACCAGCTTATGTTTAATAATAGTATTAAATATACCATGCTGGAAGCTTACCAGGATTCCAGGTGACCAGCATACATTAAATACTGGTATGATTATTTCAACCAGAGAACATAAATATATTACAAAGATTCATTGCGTCATGTATTCTGGTATCTACCAAAATAAAGACATTGTATAGTGTTCATTACAGTATTTTAATGTAATAAATAGCTAGTTAATATAATAAAATACACAGTAACAATACAATAATTATACAAATAACAACCAACCTGCAAATCAACCTACACATCAAAATAAAGATATGATCTAAAAACCGGTGCATTTGATTTAAAATAAAAGTGATAAATAGAATTCAATATTTAAATGGTAACAAAAACCGTAACACTATATATGATAAGAAAAAGGCAACAAAGGAAGTGTTTTTTAACGAAGATATTGAATACATTGAGTACTCTACAATATACCATCTCTCTAAACTACAGGAATATATAGATATACAAACACATAATGGCTTTATGTCGATTATTATCTCTTTTATCAGAGAAGTGAAAGTGACTTGTGTGTCGTGCTCACTGTGTGTTTCTGCTCCAGCTGTTGTAGGGCATCAGTTTAAAAATGGCTCAGCGGACAGAGACAACAGCTGCAGCACTTCCTGTGTTTCAAATGGGTCCTCAATATACAGCCAGAGGTGGAGAAGTACTCAGAGCATGTACTTGAGTAGAAGTAGAAGTACTCAGAGTATGTACTTGACTAAAAGTAGAAGTACTCAGATCTTGTAGTAAAAGTAGAAGTACTCAGATCTTGTACTTGAGTAAAAGTAGAAGTACTCAGATCTTGTAGTAAAAGTAGAAGTACTCAGATCTTGTTCTTGAGTAAAAGTAGAAGTACTCAGATTTTGTACTTTAGTAAAAGTATTAGTACTCAGGTCTTGTTCTTGAGTAAAAGTAGAAGTACTCAGATCTTGTACTTGAGTAAAAGTAGAAGTACCAGAGTGTAGGAATACTCTGTTACAGTAAAAGTCCTGCATTCAAAATGTTCCTCAAGTAAAAGTAGAAAAGTATTCTCATCAAAATCTAGTGAAAGTAGCGACAGTAAAAGTAATGATTGTGCAGATTGGTCCATTTCAGAATAATATATATGATATGTTTTATAATGATTGATCATGAAAGTGTTCTCAAAGCTGGTAAAGGTGCAGCTAGTTTGAATGACTTTGTATACTGCAGGGTAGCTTGTGGATTTACTCCAGGTGGAACTAAAGTCTGATTTAACACTTGGTTATATTTCACATCATTCATCTGTGAAGTAACTAAAGGGATAATGTTACAAAGATGGCCTTAGTGAACTCTGTGATCCTCTAACATCATAAACTTCTATCTGACAGGTTTGGACACAGATGATGGAAACCTCTCCTCTTTTTGTCTCCAGCCCCTCTCCCTCTCTCTGTTTCTGTGTCTAACTGCTCCTGATGTCTCGCTCCACAGGGGGTCTGCCTCTGGCGGCCTTTAACCTGGGTAAAGTGGTCCCCTACCAGAGGGGCTTTTTCTGTACCGACGACAGCCTCAGATACCCGTTCCACTCGAGCACGGTCACGTCCACCGTGCTCTACACCGTGGGCCTCACGCTGCCCATTAGCTGCGTAAGTAGGAGGCGTTCAATGACTCAAGTTGGCTCGTTCATCGCAGTTGGAGAAACATTTGCACTTTGAGGTGGTCTATGAGCTCATACACATGTGGGAAGGGGACGATATGAACAGTTTACGTCAGGGGTGTCCAACTCAATTTCTTCATAACTTCATAATTAACTACGTCTGAAAGCAGAAGTCTAGGGCAAATAATTGCAAGTATCTTCAGTGTGCATGTCACAAAATGAGATGCATTGTGGGACATGTAGTTTATGGGCATCGTGACTATATTTTGGATTTTTGCCCCAATTTAAATCCTATATATATTTATACATATCGTCCCTTCCACATGTGAAGCAACCACTTTTTTTTTTAACTAGACTTCCTGCGATGGCGAGTCAACTTGCGAAATAACGAAATAAAAAAAAAAGTGTAATGCAGGATGTATTCAGCTGTGAGATGAGAATGACTCTGGAAGCTGGTGACCTTCATAGAGGCTCTGAAGGGTGTGTTGGAAAAGCTGAAGGCAAAGGAGGATGTCCACTTTAAAGAATTCATACATTTTAAATCATGTTTCACACACACACACACACACACACACACAGAAAAAGTACATACTGAACATCAGCAGGAGAGGACTATTTAAAGTAGAGACACTACATACTGATATACAACTGAACATCAGCAGGAGGGGACTCTTTAAAGTAGAGACACTACATACTGATATACACCTGAACATCAGCAGGAGAGGACTCTTTAAAGTAGAGACACTACATACTGATATACACCTGAACATCAGCAGGAGAGGACTCTTTAAAGTAGAGACACTACATACTGATATACACCTGAACATCAGCAGGAGAGGACTCTTTAAAGTAGAGACACTACATACTGATATACACCTGAACATCAGCAGGAGAGGACTCTTTAAAGTAGAGACACTACATACTGATATACACCTGAACATCAGCAGGAGAGGACTCTTTAAAGTAGAGACACTACATACTGATATACACCTGAACATCAGCAGCAGAGGACTCTTTAAAGTAGAGACACTACATACTGATATACACCTGAACATCAGCAGGAGAGGACTCTTTAAAGTAGAGACACTACATACTGATATGAAGAATAAGGTCCGTTTTTAAGAGAAGAGAGATAAGGAAGAACCATCCAGTGTCAATTTCTTGGAGAGAAAATGAACACGTTGTCCTCTCCCTCGCTGCTCTAAAATGTCTCCTCTCTGCTCTAATGTTTGTCTCTAACTTGTCTCTTAACGTAACCAGTCCTTTTTTCCGTGCCAACTTTAACCACTAATATTTGCATCCTGACGTTCCTGATAGTTGGTGACGTTCCCGCTAACATGACTGCAGATTTTGCACACTGTTGCATCATGGGAAAAAGATGGTCCGGCAGTGACACATTCTTTGGTAACCTGTATATTTTGTTTTTCTTTTGTCTCACTGCTTTCTCTGCTAGCTGGACTCCCGTTTGTTATATTCACGGTGACTCACAATCCTTTCCGCCGAGGCTTTTTCTGTAACGATGATTCGATCAAGTTCCCTCTTAAAGAAGACACCATTTCCTATCAGTTGTTAGGAGGTGTCATGATTCCCGTCACGGTGCTCACTGTAAGTGCATCTGGTTGGTTTGTTTTCTGCTAACTCTTGTGGTCCTCTTTTAACCTGGCTTTCGTCCACCTCTACCCGTCTCATGTTTCTCTAAATGCATGGTACTGCAGGCGCTGAATACATTATTCTGTCATCTTAAAGGATGCACGATTTATTAAAGCTAATTACCGATAATTACCTGGTTCTCCTGATCGTTTCTAACCTTTAGTTTCTGCACATATTAGTCAGCTTTCACTCATTAAACCTCCATGTATGTATGCCAGAGTATAAACAAATAACAAAAGGCTAAGACTTAGTAAGAAAATATCAATTAAAGCAGTATTTACATTGTTACTCTACCTATTTTTCTATAAAGGGAAGATTTGTGTACCTACTTTGGATACGTGCTCTGATAGAATAACTGTATGCTGTTGAAAAAACCTAATAAACAAAGTTTAAAAGATCAATTCAATCTAGCTGACATCACACAGAAACAAACAACATATTAGATTTTCGAATATTTATTTAGTGTTTTCTAGTGAAGCACAACACATTAATGTTGTTTTTCAAATTGCACCGGTGTTGTCATTCTCTAAAACTGTAAAAAATGACATGCTTTAACCACATTAACGGATGCACACACCCCTTCCTGTAACCCAGGAGTAGATGCTGCCAAAATAAGCCTTTTCTCTCGTATGAAATCCTTTAAATTAACCATTTCCATATATATATATATATATATCGTGCATCCTACGTAATAATGTATGCCTGCTCCTTATTGCATGCATAATCCACCCCTAATTAACCCTGTGAGCTGACCCACTAACTGCGTGATGCATTCAATGTTTTCCAAACTCTTTAACGCTGCCAGAGGAAACAGAGAGGCGACCGTTATTTGAAAAGCTCCGACCTTAACTCAACTCTGCAGCTGCTGCGGGAAAGTCTGCAGAGAGACAGATGTGAAACTCCTCAGAAGAAAAAAAAAAAGACGTAACCTTTGTCAGGAATTATAAAAATGTGGAAGCACTTAAAGACAGGCTCAGCAGTTAGAGAGTGAACATATCCCGTTACTTTCAGAACTTAGGACCGTTGCACAGAACAATATTTCTTTCATATAATTACGGAGCAAAGACTAGATGGAAATTGTTGAAAAGCGGTGCATTTATGAGTAAAAAAAAAAACATTTAAAAGAAAAATTCATAAATGTAGTCAAAAAGTCAGATATTTATACGAACATACAGTTGGTAAAGTGTTCAAAAAAACACATTAATACCAGAGAATATCCAGCTTTTTTCTTTTTATATTGCTCCTTTTAAGCCTTTTAATTAATTAATTAATTACGTATTGAATCATTTATTTAAAGTTATATATTTATTTATTTTTATATAATTATTATCTATTTTTTTTATTCACCAAAAACTTTCCTTGCAGGTTTCATCTCTAAATATGAATGAAAACAAGCTTCCATTCAATACGTACACAACATATTAAAGTAAAGTGAAGCAGCTCAGTGACAATCGGACACCTTTAAACTTTATTGACACCCTTTTTAATTTGACGATTTTAGAGATACAGGAGCTTCGAGGCAGTTTCTATTTCTGCTCGAATGAATATTCAGAAATCCCCCCGGCTGTTTTCTGTTGGCAGCGTAACGAAAAACAAACTCGTTCTTTTGAACCACGACAGGAATCTATGAGTCATTATTCAGTATACACACACACACACACACACACACACACACACACACACACACACACACACACACACACACACACACACACACACAGGTTTAAACATTTCTTACTATGACGTCCATCAAGTTAAAAGTGCTTATTTATTTAAATGGACATCCTCCTCCTACTTTCATATTTCCAACACAATTTACTATCGGATGTGTAATCCTCGTTATGTTATCAAAACTAAACGAATAGTTCAAATTGTTTGTATTTAACCCTTTGCTGTGTTTCTGAGCTTAAGATCGATACCACTCTCTTATGTGTGCATTAAATATGAAGTTACAATAAGCAGCTGATTAGCTTAGCTTAGCATAATGACTGTCTGTGAATAAGGGCAAACAGGTAGCCTCTGCCTCAAAAACGAAAATAAATACTGTATATATAATCCAACTTTAAATAAGGCTGCACGATTTGAAGAACTGTTAAATATAACAGAAGCGATTAACAGAAAGTGTACAAATGTGTCCCTTCTGCTGCTTTTGGTTCTAGCTATAAAACTAAAATTGAAAATGCATGTACACAAAAAAAAGATTAGAGGCATTCCCTAAATCCCTACATTTTGATATCGCAATCTTACACGATGTGTTCATCATGCAAGTTGACATTCTGATAATTATTAAAAAGCTAAATATTGTTCAGCAGAACCTTCTAAGCATCCTGATTATACCTATATTTCTGGATGCTAGTCTCTATGCTAAGCTAAGCTAAGTTATCTTTCATCCAACTAGAAAAAATGTGTTTACGTACAAGTTGACATCGCATCAATATATTGTGCAGCCTTACCTTTCACATCTCACTATTCAGCACGTTCTGGTTTCTTTACCTATACTTATCAGTCTTTATGCTAAGCTAACTAGCTGCAGGTGTTAGCGTAGCAACGGGAGAGCGGTATCGATCAATTTCAAATAAAATTGGTGTTAGATTCTGATTTTCTTTTACCTTTTTAAATCTTTATTTTAGACTGAGTAAGTGGAGATACAATGAGGGAATGTTTCAGGCTTTGTTGTTGACTTTTTAAATATTTCTGTACAATCCTCTAACCCTGACTCCCCCCCTCTTATAGATGGTTATTGGCGAGTGTCTTCTAGTTTATCTGGAGCGCCTCAAGTCCAAGTCTTCGTACGGCAGCTACGTGTCGTTGTTTACAAAGCGGTCGGTACCTTCCTGTTCGGCGCCGCTATGAGCCAGTCTCTGACGGACATCGCCAAATACTCCATCGGTCGCCTCAGGCCGCACTTCCTCGATGTCTGCAGACCTGACTGGAACCTCATCAACTGTTCAGCGGGCACTTACATCGAGACGTTCACCTGCCAAGGGGACGCCAAGATGGTCAACGAGGGCAGGTGTGTACTGTTCGATATCTCAGCATTTTAAATGTTGTATTCACTTTACTCAGAGGACACTGTAGAGACACTACGTACTGATATACATCTGAACATCAGCAGGAGAGGACTCTTTAAAGTAGAGACACTACATACTGATATACACCTGAACATCAGCAGGAGAGGACTCTTTAAAGTAGAGACACTACATACTGATATACACCTGAACATCAGCAGGAGAGGACTCTTTAAAGTAGAGACACTACATACCGATATACACCTGAACATCAGCAGGAGAGGACTCTTTAAAGTAGAGACACTACATACTGATATACACCTGATCATCAGCAGGAGAGGACTCTTTAAAGTAGAGACACTACATACTGATATACACCTGATCATCAGCAGGAGAGGACTCTTTAAAGTAGAGACACTACATACTGATATACATCTGAACATCAGCAGGAGAGGACTCTTTAAACTAGAGACACTACATACTGATATACACCTGAACATCAGCAGGAGAGGACTCTTTAAAGTAGAGACACTAAATACTGATATACACCTGAACATCAGCAGGAGAGGACTCTTTGAAGTAGAGACACTACATACTGATATACACCTGAACATCAGCAGGAGAGGACTCTTTAAAGTAGAGACACTACATACTGATATACACCTGAACATCAGCAGGAGAGGACTATTTAAAGTAGAGACACTACATACTGATATACACCTGAACATCAGCAGGAGAGCACTCTTTAAAGTAGAGACACTACATACTGATATACATCTGAACATCAGCAGGAGAGGACTCTTTAAAGTAGAAACACTACATACGGATATACACCTGAACATCAGCAGGAGAGGACTCTTTAAAGTAGAGACACTATATACTGATATACACCTGAACATCAGCAGGAGAGGACTCTTTAAAGTAGAGACACTACATACTGATATACACCTGAACATCAGCAGGAGAGGACTCTTTAAACTAGAGACACTACATACTGATATACATCTGAACATCAGCAGGAGAGGACTCTTTAAAGTAGAGACACTACATACTGATATACATCTGAACATCAGCAGGAGAGGACTCTTTAAAGTAGAGACACTACATACTGATATACATCTGAACATCAGCAGGAGAGGACTCTTTAAAGTAGAGACACTACATACTGATATACATCTGAACATCAGCAGGAGAGGACTCTTTAAAGTAGAGACACTACATACTGATATATACCTGAACATCAGCAGGAGAGGACTATTTAAAGTAGAGACACTACATACTGATATACACCTGAACATCAGCAGGAGAGGACTCTTTAAAGTAGCTATAATCAGTGTTTTTTCTTAAGGTGGTAGAAGTCATGAAAGTTAAAAGACTAATCAACTAATCGTTTCAGTCCCAGGGTGTTGAAACAGACCTTTGTAATAAAACCTAACAAGCAAATTAAATAATAATGCCAACCTCTATAAAACCTCTTGAGTGTCACTCTTAAACTGCAGGTTTGTTAGAGCTCAATATCTGTTTCGTAGAAAAATGTTTGTACCTTGCAAGTTATACGATCTGTCAAGTACCTATCATTTGGCTTTCTTTACTTCTTATATGTCAAAAACCATCTCAAACTGAGGCATCTTTTCTGCTAGGGATGTTAATCTAATCCGAGGAGGAATCATATTTCAGTAATTTGATCCTAAACGTCTTCTCTCCTCCTGCTGCAGCTCATTATCTCTATCAGCAGAACACACACACACATTAGAAATATGACATTACTCTAGAAAAAGCCCATGACGTCTGCCTGCTGATGAATGTTTTCTCTCGTCATGCTTTATTAAAATAACCAGACTGCAGAGAGGGGAAGGGGCTCCAGGAAATATGAACCATGGAGCACCACGCCCTGGTAAACACACAGCAATAACACACTCCAACAACACACACTTTAACCTTCAAGCAGAACACTTTAGGTTCAGAAAACACACAGGAGAACCAGCAAGAAGTTAGGAAACAAACTGCTGTATCAGGGGAGTAGCTACATGTATTTTAGGTACTAAAAAACCTCAATATCAGTTATTTGGACACTAGATTTAGAACAATTTCACAGCTTTACAACAGGCACCAAACTCCATTGACAAAAACAATATATTAACATTGCAAGACGCATAAGTTGCTGGTGTTTTTGTACTGCAACCGGTTAGTTTTATTGTGTCGTTGTGTGACTTTTGGGCTTTAAACGGGAAGTTTGGATTCACCAAAGTGACACAATAACACGAAGAAAATAACATAATCAATGCACAGGTGGACAAGCATCACCTGTGTTTTGCCAAGTAAAATCACTGTTTTTGTCAATGGAGTCTGGTGGATTCAAAGAGAGGCTATGTAACACCTCCAGTTTCGGCCGTAAAAGGCTAGTTCACCAACGTCATGCAATAACAAATAAAAACTAACCTAATGAGGCATTGGGGACCAGAAGCTCCTGTGTTAACTGAGGAGGAAAATACTGTTTCTCAATGGGATGTTTGACCGCAAAGTTAAAGGTAGGTAGGTAAGAATGGAGAAACCAGCTGGAGTGCTCTAGAATCTGAAAGTACACAACCGGAAAAAAATCTGCCCCTTCCTTCAGACTTCCTCACAGAGCCCCTCCTCCAACACACGAACGCGCACATGACCAATGAGGGCACGAGATCAGTTTGTGCACAGATGGAAGGCTGACAGGCAGGTAGGCCATCCAGTTACTTTAGCCGGGCCGGCTCAGATGATTGGTCGTGCTTTTTACAGCGCCACGGCTTCCACAGATGACATGTTTTTATGGATTTTTGTCAAAGCATTTCATGTATTCATTGCTATCGGGATGTTAAGAGCATTCCATGGAATATAACAACAAGTGTTTCTGAAGTGAATTACATACCCCACCTTTAAGCAATGAAAATATTCCAAATACAACATGCACTTGAAATGATTAAAACAGTTTAACATTTGCATAGTTTTAGCTCTTTTATGACTGTATTTAAATGTATTCCTCTCGCACTAGGTCTTAATGCTTCTAATGGTTTTGTAAAGCACTCTGAATTTGGCCTTGCCTTGATATTGATTCTCTTTAAGAACATTGCTTAGCTTCATGCTGATACTCCTGTTTCTCCAAACTGCATCTCCTGCAGGTAATACTCTGACTCTGGATATAATCCTCATACAAACCCACAAACAATTCAAAAGTCAGCGCTTTAAGACTCTTCAAAGCCACCAAACTCCACTGAAAAAACTGTAATTGTACCTCCTATATCACATAAGTTGCTGCTCTGGTTTCTTTGTGTTATTGTGTGATCTGGGTGTTTTACACAGTTTGATCAGATCCACCAAAAGTCCCACAATAACACAAGAAAACTAACCTTATCAAGGCGGAGGTTAGACAAGGGGGTCCGCGGGGTCTTAAAAAGTATTACAAGTTGATAAATCAATTTAGCGAAAATTAAGGCTATTAAAAAGTATTAAAGGCATTTTCCAACGTATTACATTTTGTAGCTTGTTTTCAATAAGTATATGAATTGTCCAAAGAGGTTGTATTCTACAGTCTGCCTGAATGTAATCATTGCGTAGGTGTGTAGTGATTCTGTGTAGTTTATTTATGGCATCCCGTTGGATTTGACGTCATCTGAACAGGACATCGCACGCTCACTGCTTGATAGCGCGCGAAGGTCCGTTTACGCCGGTTGTTAAACAACATCGTTATGGGGAAATGCAAGTCTGCGTCCAAATGGTTGGAAGATAAGGAGGAAGGACAATCAATACTGTATATAGTCAATGTGAGGTAAAGTGTGTCGCCAATGTAACCGGTTAGAACTCCAAGTGGAAAGGGTCCAAAGATCCAAAAAGACTTAAAGATCAAAATATACTTAAAGTTCCAAAAATACCGTAAATTCCAAAAATACTTAAAGTTCCAAAAATACTTAAAGATCCAAATATACTTAAAGTTCCAAAAATACTTAAAGATCCAAATATACTTAAAGTTCCAAATATACTTAAAGTTTCAAATATACTTAAAGTTCCAAAAATACCGTAAATTCCAAAAATACTTAAAGTTCCAAAAATACTTAAAGTTCCAAAAATACTTAAAGATCCAAAAATACTTAAAGTTCAAAAAATATCGCAAATGATTGGAAGATAAGGAGGAAGGACAATCAATACTGTATATAGTAAATGTGAGGTAAAGTGTGTCGCCAATGTAACCGGTTAAAACTCAAGTGGCGATGAGGTCTTAAAATGTATGGAAAGGGTCTTAAAAAAGGTCTTAAAAGGTCTTACATTTGACTTCAGGATTCCTGCATATACCCTGGGTTAGACAAGCGACACCTGTGATCTGTGGAGTCTGGTGGATTTGTAAAAAGGCATTTATAACAGCTCCAGTTCCCCGCCAAAAGGTCTGTCTTTAAGCAAGGTAAGGCAGTGAAATATTCTAATTATAGTGTTTTAATTTGCCTATTCTAAGCCTTCCTTAGCTTTTTCATCTGTTTCCAGCATAAAGACTGGACATGTACTTCATACAACGCCACAAACCATTCAAACTATCCCTCTTGAGTGACTGAGCAGAGGATAGAGTTCCTCACAGCCCATAATAAACCTCTCTAACCCTGATACAATCTGCACTGCTGATGTCACCCTTTTGCCCTCTGCCTCTATAATTACTAATGAGAAGTGGAAATCCTCTCCTCCCTCTACACTTCCCTCTGCAGCGAGCCGATAAGCGTCACGCTCCTTAAATCAAAACAAGCTTCACATTCCTGAGATCTTTCTCAACGCTTCTGCAAACCAATAACTGAACTCTCACACTGGTGCAGAGACTGAATGGAAATGTAAGAGTTGCACCACTTCATAACCGTGTTATCACAACGTTATGAAGTGCACAATCATTTGTAGATTGTTCAGGGACACATTTGACCTTTGCCCTTTGTACTTACAGCGTGAGCAGGTTACCAAACAAAGGAGAGCACACAGGGTTCGCTATACTGTGCGTCAGATTTCTATAATCTGTTAAGCAACAAAAACCCAGAGTTCTGCAAATTTACATGAGAAGCTAATTTCACAACGTCTAAAAACGTCAACAATTCCTTCATTTATTTGACTAGAGCTGAGACTAATAGTTATTATATATGATAATGAATCAATTCCTTGGTTTGTATTTAAATGTAATAAAAAAAGTGTGGAAAATAGGTGTATATCAGTATGTAGTGTCTCTACTTTAAAGAGTCCTCTCCTGCTGATGTTCAGGTGTATATCAGTATGTAGTGTCTCTACTTTAAAGAGTCCTCTCCTGCTGATGTTCAGGTGTATATCAGTATGTAGTGTCTCTACTTTAAAGAGTCCTCTCCTGCTGATGTTCAGGTGTATATCAGTATGTAGTGTCTCTACTTTAAAGAGTCCTCTCCTGCTGATGTTCAGGTGTATATCAGTATGTAGTGTCTCTACTTTAAAGAGTCCTCTCCTGCTGATGTTCAGGTGTATATCAGTATGTAGTGTCTCTACTTTAAAGAGTCCTCTCCTGCTGATGTTCAGGTGGTATATCAGTATGTAGTGTCTCTACTTTAAAGAGTCCTCTCCTGCTGATGTTCAGGTGTATATCAGTTTGTAGTGTCTCTACTTTAAAGAGTCCTCTCCTGCTGATGTCCAGGTGTATATCAGTATGTAGTGTATCTACTTTAAAGAGTCCTCTCCTGCTGATGTTCAGGTGTATATCAGTATGTAGTGGTCTCTACTTTAAAGAGTCCTCTCCTGCTGATGTTCAGGTGTATTAGTATGTAGTAGTGTCTCTACTTTAAAGAGTCCTCTCCTGCTGATGTTCAGGTGTATATCAGTATGTAGTGTCTCTACTTTAAAGAGTCCTCTCCTGCTGATGTTCAGGTGTATATCAGTATGTAGTGTCTCTACTTTAAAGAGTCCTCTCCTGCTGATGTCCAGGTGTATATCAGTATGTAGTGTCTCTACTTTAAAGAGTCCTCTCAGATCAACACTATTGTTTTTATTAACAGGAAGTAACTAAGGGTTTCACCACATCTCTCTCAGGAGTCTCTGCTCATGAAGGCGTCAAACTAACTGACTAACTGTCCCATCGACTCCGCCTTAAACGCCAAACAATGCTGATGTGTGTGTGTGTGTGTGTGTGTGTGCGTGTTATTGTGTGTGTGTTATTGTGTGTGTCTGAAGGATCATTGATTTATACTTTAACGTGTTTTTTTTGTGTCCTTGTCTTGCAGGCTTTCTTTCTACTCCGGCCACTCCTCTTTCTCCATGTACTGCATGCTGTTCCTCGCTGTAAGTACCTGGAACACTTTACATATTGATCTGCACTCATATCCATTTCTGTTCACTGGAACACGAACAGGACACTTCGTGCAAATTATAAAAAAACAGGTACATCTTTTTGTATATCAAGCTTCGGAGAAAATGTGACCTTGATAGTGATCCACATTAAGGGAATAGTTTGACACTGGGGAATACACTTATCTGCTTACTTGCTTCCAATAAATACAAA
>CM062282.1:4842930-4855430 GCA_031216635.1 Dissostichus eleginoides | reverse complement strand
GGTTTTAAGACTTTTTAAATCACCACGAAGAAGGAAAGTGCCGACTACCTGCGAAGCCTCGTAGATCGACACGTGTGTTTTAGAGATTGTGCAAAGACTTGTTTATCTACTGAGCAGGAAGAAGGATCCACTGCAGGGTCCGACCTGAGGGGAACCTGTGAATGTACCAGTGCTTTTTACCTGATTTAAGAGCTTTTTGACGTACTATGACGATTTTTCAGATACTGAACATTGACTTTTTTTCGCAACATTGACGTTTTTTTCAGATTTTCGACAAACACATCCACTTTTTTTAGATTTACGACAGACTAAATAAAGCAGTTTTTTCACATACTAGCCATTTACTTTTTTATGATTTTTGACACACTAACCATTGACTTTTTTTTTCTCCAGCACTCAAAATGTTGTTTTTTACTCATTTTCGAGACTAAAACATTGAAGTTTCTTTGACTTCTCGACATACGATACTTTGACTGTTCAGATTTCTCGACATACTGACGTTATCTTCCCGGCATACTAAAGACTTTAAGATCAGCTGTTATTGGAGGGCCTTTCGGTGTTAAAGGGCTAATCAAGGGTTTGCTTCTTAAAGCTGATCCGAAAACTCAGATGAAGCTTTTACTCGTATTACGTTTGAGAGTTGAGTCCCGTGTTGCCTTCGCTGTCGCTGCTGCGGATCTATGTAGATCTAATATAATGTACTTTGTATGTAAAGAAAAACAACCAATCACCATACAGACTTTTATTGAAAAGAAATATGTACAAACGTCTAAAAGGAGAATCAAAGCCATTTCCCTCGTTATCATGAACAGATGTATTGTTGTTAAATGAAAGCATGACTTTTTGTTTACCTCCCCAGCCAGATATATCCATATAATGTTGTATTATGAACCACTAATAAACGCATGAATGGAAAACACTTCTGTTCACATCCTAATTATGCAATTAAATACAGTATAACAGGACATTTGCAAAGTTCAGGACACATTTTCTGATGGAAAAAAGCTGAAAAAGAAAGTAATTTCAAGGACAAATAGATCAAAAAGCCAATTAAACTAACATTTGGGGATGAAATGTTCTAGTATTTGCCCACAGTGTGAAAAATATGACAAGATAAGTCTGTGGTCTTAATCATAACTAAAACTCTGAGGAGATTAAAGGTAGAGACTGGCAGCGAACACAATGTCCCTCTTGATCTTCGTTATTCCTGCAGACACAGAAAGAAAGAGTTAATGAAGCATTTCAATAAGAAAGGCAAGTTCATGTGTACAGCAGCAAGGGAAGGTAACGTGCTCCGGAGAGGGGATAGCAGCAAAGGAATCAAGATGCTAAGAAAACTAAGACAATGAAAACAAAAGCAAGAGAAGAAATAGTAAAGAATTTGAATAAATGTTTAAATGACACAAAATATGAGAAAGCAAAAATTAAAATGATAAAAATGACAAAGAAATCACATTTAAAAGACTGAACAGCTGATATTCACAGAGACATAGCCAATTAGTCTCCTATTGGCCGACAGAGTTCATTGATTCAGCGTTCATTTAAAAGTCGTTACCTTCAGCGAACTTGTTCTCCAGCTCCGTGTTTCCGATAGCCTTCGCAGCCGAACACATCTGTCTCAGGACTTCCTCCAGACGACGCATGCAGCGGATGATGCTCCCTACACACACACACACACACACACACACACACACACACACACACACACACACACACACACACACACACACACACACACACAACACACACACACACACACACACACACACACACACACACACACACACACACACACACACACACACACACACACACACACACACACACACACACAATTAATAACATAATAACCATCATTAGTAAACACTGAATGTTCTAAAAAGGGGAACATCCTGTAGTTTAAACATGAATTAATTATTAAGTTTTCAGTACTGTTTTTGACGAGACTGTATTTGTACACTTTAATTAGATGGATAGGTAGGTAGAGAGAGGTAGAGAGAGAGAGGTAGAGAGAGAGAGAGGTAGAGAGAGAGAGGTAGAGAGGTAGAGAGAGAGAGGTAGAGAGAGAGGTAGAGAGGTAGAGAGAGAGAGGTAGAGAGAGAGAGGTAGAGAGAGAGGTAGAGAGGTAGAGAGAGAGAGGTAGAGAGGTAGAGAGGTAGAGAGAGGTAGAGAGAGAGGTAGAGAGGTAGAGAGAGAGAGGTAGAGAGAGAGAGGTAGAGAGGTAGAGAGAGAGAGGTAGAGAGAGAGGTAGAGAGGTAGAGAGAGAGAGGTAGAGAGAGAGGTAGAGAGAGAGAGGTAGAGAGAGGTAGAGAGAGAGGTAGAGAGAGAGGTAGAGAGAGAGAGAGAGAGGTAGAGAGGTAGAGAGGTAGAGAGAGAGGTAGAGAGAGGTAGAGAGAGAGGTAGAGAGAGAGGTAGAGAGGTAGAGAGAGAGGTAGAGAGAGAGAGGTAGAGAGAGGTAGAGAGGTAGAGAGAGAGGTAGACAGAGAGAGGTAGAGAGAGAGAGAGGTAGAGAGAGAGGTAGAGAGAGAGGTAGAGAGAGAGAGAGAGAGAGGTAGAGAGAGAGAGAGAGGTAGAGAGGTAGCGAGAGAGGTAGAGAGAGAGGTAGAGAGGTAGAGAGAGAGAGGTAGAGAGAGGTAGAGGGGTAGAGAGGTAGAGAGAGAGAGAGAGGAGAGAGATAGATAGACAGACAGACAGATATTATTGATCCTGTGATTGGTGCCTTGAGAGAGCGTACGTCAATTTGCAGACAAGCAGACCTTTATTTCAACATCTGAGTCAAGTAAACACAGCTTAAAGAAATACATACGGACACTTGACGATCTGTATTGGTATTATACAGTTCTATCTTTATTATAATTCCTATAAACGGACCTTCGAAGACGTCGGTCATCTTGCAGATCTGAGCGAAGGTGGCCCCGTTGGCCCAGGCGAACACCACGTCCATCAGGTGAGGCTTGAACTGGTTCAGGTACGTCTCCTCGTCCACTTCCAGCTTGGCGTCCGCAGAAACCTTCGCTATGCGCTTTGCACACTCCTGCACAGAAAAGACAGCAATCACATTAAAGGTATCCTATAGAGCGGGGCAGGGATGACGTATTTGTGTAGTTCGACCCTGAAGTCAGCTGCTGGTTCCCTCGACAAAAAGCAACGGGATTTCTCCAGAGGATTTTGGAATGTTGTAAAAAATAAGATCTGTGGAAAACGAACCTGTTTGATAAATGCACGTTTTGTTCAGCCGCATAATCTCCACATGTCTACCCTACTTTTATCATTTTCTAATCATAAACCTAATCTCCAGAAGCTAAATGATAACGTTATGCTATAAACAGGGGTGCACATAACTTTCTTAGTGAGTTACTCAAATGAGTACCAGGACACAATGTTTGGTACTCAGGGATGCCGCTCTGTTTCGCGAACGTCGATGGGAGGGGTGGAGGTGGGCGCTAGTGGAGCACGCGTGTGGAACTCGCGCCGGACGCTGTGGCACAATTCCGTTGTACACACCGACGTTAACAGCAGCCCCGTCTGAGCGCACGGCGACCGGCTCTGTCGTCCAGTGATCGCAGCGCCTTCTGGAAAAGCTTCACAAGTCCACCGGTATGCAAATGCGCTTAGTGAGACAAGTGACGGTACGCATTTCAGATGTTTGCCGCGCATGCGTACCTGCGTACCAGTTATGTGCACCCCTGGCTATAAAGGAACTACAGCCGAGTCCAGCAGCACGACTTCAACGTCACGCCAACTTCAGATCCATATTCAAACATACAGATTCTAAATGGTACGAGTTGAAGCGTTTGTTTGAACAGTTTGCAGGAGGCAGGTACTTGCTTTCAAGCAGAACAGAAACAAACTCAGAGGAGTGTTTACGTGTTCGGCGTAATGACGTACAACGTCCTCCACAACTTCTGTAGTCCTATTCAGCCACTTGTTAACAACCATCGTTTTTCAGACACGTACACTCTTCAGAAATCTCCAGTGGGGTCACTGCTGATGGATTTAATGTCGTGGAACAAAACGTGATCCGTCTCTTCAATGTGTGTCAACCACAGACCTTATTTCAGCTATTTTCCAAAGTTTCCTAAGTACGGCAAAGGACTTGGTGTGAAAGCGCCTTTTATTTATCGAATGAAATTGTTGTGCCAGAGTTACAAAAATACAATAAACACAGCAGCATAATAGTGAAACTGTAAACTCAAAGTGCAGTAAAAAGAGCAATTAAATAACCTTGTTCGTTCTGTGTGTTATAGCCTGTGTGAAGGTCAGTGAGGCCTCTGGATTATCCACACATATGTATGTTTGATTTGTGAGTTCACTGTAAACTACAGAAGGCTCACAGAGAATATTGTATTGTCTACATGTGAAAAGCTGAAAAACAGAATAAGAAGCAACAATCAAAATGTTAAAAAATGACAAAGAAATTGTATTTAAAAGACTATAATAACTAAAAGCATTAATACGTATATAAATAGCTAAAGATACAGAAAGAAAATGCATTAAAAAAGGCCATCCAAATAATGAAATGATACCATTGCAAAGGAGTAATGCGTAGGGATGGGTACCGAGCCCCTGAATTATTAAAGACCGTGGTACCGTTAAGCTCCGACGTTATCGGTCTTTTTATCGGTACTGGAGACGTGTAAAATATATGTCATCTGTATTATTGCTACACAAACATTATATTGCAGTTTTAGTTTCGCCAACTCCGTTTCTAATACGCAAAAAGACTGCAAAATGCGTCCATGATTATTTTTAGTATTTTCAATCTTTCCAATCCAGACGAGAGATCTCTCTCCCCGCCTGTGTGCGAGGGGGCGGGGCGGTTACACACACGCAGCTGCTACATGCAGCAACACACACACACACACACGCAGCTGCTACATGCAGCAACACACACACACGCTCTCCTACATGCAGCACACACACACACACACACACACGCAGCTGCTACATGCAGCAACACACACACCCGGAGGAGATGGCAGAGAGAACTATGCGCTCCGAGGTGTGGTTAAACTTTCCCCGTCTCGATGCGGACAATGCTCGTTGCCAAAAGTGCAATAAGAGTTCAGCATGTCAGGACGGGAACACGAGCAATTTCTCTGAACATTTAGCAAAAGTGCTCCACATCCAGACGGAGGAATGCACCGGGTTCCACTGTCTTTCTAGAAGCTCTGTAGCTCCATCCACGAGTAGCGTTTCCACGTCAGGTGTTCTGGATGCTAGCAGCGACACACGGAGTTAACTCAATGATACAAACACGGGTTAATGATTAGAGGTAACTGAGTTCTTTATGTTGTTAAAGTTTCAGCTATTCTGTTTACAGTTCTGTCCTCACATTATTTAATACCATTTGTTAAAACATTGTTGTTATTTAATTTAAATAAAAAGCAATGTTAGTTTTGTTCACAATTTGTTTACCTTGTTTTTTTCTCCAAAAGAACCGATAAAAGTACCGTTTAAAGGCCGGATCGATAAAAGTAGTAGTACCGTTAAAACCTTAACGATACCCATCCCTAGTAATGCGTCTTATTAAAACTTCCTAATTTAAATAAGATCAAAAGTGTGTCATCTAGTAAATAAATAAGATTTAGCAAACAAACGTTGCCGTTACTCCAATAAACAAAATGCTTTCTCAGACTTTAGGATGATGACTGCATTAATTATCATATGTAACAAAGCTTACTTAAAAGTGTGTGTGATTAATTAAAAATGTTTGCAGAGAAACAATCACATTAAAGGTCTCCTATTGTACTCTGTTCTTAGGCATGTATTATAGGTCTCAGATATATGGAAAACATGGCAATGATCGTGTTTTTCTCCATGTCAAACAGGTCATGCTCACCGGTGACCTTCAGGATCTAATTATGACTTTAAACCATCAGAAAACATGTTTGATTTCAGTCGTCTCACCTGCATTTGTCTCAGAGGAGCGGCGAGTGTTTCAGTCAGTTTTGGCATCTCACTGGCCTGCAGGAGGAAAAAGACATCATTCATGTGAAAGGAAATATCTAACGTGTGGTTTGTTCTCTAAACTGCAGTTACTGCTAAACAAAGACACTGATGTACCCTCGCCTTCATTAGGAAACACACATGCATTAAAGGTCCCCTATCATACTGTTCTTCATCAATATATCCCAGGTCTCAGATATATACAGAACCTGTCTCTGATTGGCTGAAACACCAAACAGATCATTGCAGCATCCCATAATCCCCTCTGTTTCAGCCCTGTTTCCAAAGTGCTGATTCTCTGTCTGTTACTTTAGATGAAAATAAGGAGCCCCTCCCCACGCCCCTCTGAGAGAGATTTGGTTACAAAGAACTCAATGGTGCTCTAGGAGGAGATTCAGGTGATAAGGTGGGGGGGGGGGGTTACCTTGGTTGCTGATTGGCTAATGGTTACACAAGCCAACACATCGTTATGACATCATAAAGTGGCCAAAATCTGATCAGCTCATTTTCAGACAGGTTTTTATAGAAATGGATCAGGAGAAAAAGAGAGAGAATCTTTGTTCCTGAAACTTTCAGAGTCTCTTTCCACAGAGGGGACACATGTTGATGTAGAAGAGACATGAAGAAGAGGGGACACATGTTGATGTAGAAGAGACATGAAGAAGAGGGGACACATGTTGATGAAGAAGAGACATGAAGAAGAGGGGACACATGTTGATGTAGAAGAGACATGAAGAAGAGGGGACACATGTTGATGTAGAAGAGACATGAAGAAGAGGGGACACATGCTGATGTAGAAGAGACATGAGGAAGAGGGGACACATGCTGATGTAGAAGAGACATGAAGAAGAGGGGACACATGTTGATGTAGAAGAGACATGAAGAAGAGGGGACACATGTTGATGTAGAAGAGACATGAAGAAGAGGGGACACATGTTGATGTAGAAGAGACATGAAGAAGAGGGGACACATGTTGATGTAGAAGAGACATGAAGAAGAGGGGACACATGTTGATGTAGAAGAGACATGAAGAAGAGGGGACACATGTTGATGTAGAAGAGACATGAAGAAGAGGGGACACATGTTGATGTAGAAGAGACGTGAATTAGAGGGGACACATGTTGATGTAGAAGAGACGTGAAGAAGAGGGGACACATGTTGATGTAGAAGAGACATGAAGAAGAGGAGACACATGTTGATGTAGAAGAGACATGAAGAAGAGGGGACACATGTTGATGTAGAAGAGACATGAAGAAGTGGATTTTGCACAATAGGAGACCTTTAATATGTGTGTGTGTGTGTGTGTGTGTGTGTGTGTGTGTGTGTGTGTGTGTTGTGTGTGGAGGATAAAGGGGATTATATGAGTGTTTTTGTGCGTACGTTCTCCTGGAAGACGAAGCAGGACAGCAGAGCCGTGGATTGTTCCACCGTCAGGTCGTTGAAAAGGCCGTTAAACACCATCTCCGTGAGCAGCAGCTCGTCACCGCTGGAAGAATAATCACAATGTCATTCATTAAAATGGTCTTTAGTAAGAAATGAGGCGTGACTGTTGGAGTAAGTGTTGTGTAATGGAAGCTTCGAGTGAAGAACAAAGCGAGTCTAGTCCAAACTGAACGTTTTTAACTTCATATTATTGTAACAGTTTCCAACAAGAACGGTAGAAGACGGGAAAATGCACTCGACATACTCGTATTCATTTCCAATCAACAGGAAAGAGAAAGAGCAGAAAGACACATACTTGCACTTCAAAATAAAAGCATTCCCTGTCAAACATTGTACGTGGAAATCTAAAATGACAACTTGCTTTAAAAAGGCTTAATGATCATCACAGACACACTAATATTCAGATTGTGTGTATTCCTCCTCTACCTGCTGATCTCACAGGCGACGCGTCCTTTCATCTCGATGACGTCGGACGGACTGGCGAATCCGAGGCGTCGCAGGACTCTCTTCCTGCACTTCAGTTTGTCCATCTGCAGCACGGTGCGCGCCTTCTTCAGCTCTCTCTTAGCCGTACGGACATCTGCTGCGATCTGAAACACACATTTAAAACCCTTTATGTGCCGTAAACAGAGATGGAAGAAGTACTTCCTGTACTCAAGTAGAAGTACAGATACTCGTGTTTAAAATACTCAGGTGAAAGTAGAAGTACTGACTAAACTTCTTTACTCAAGTAAAAGTAAAGAGGGCTTTGAAATGTACTTCAGTAAAAAGTACCCATAACTAGCAGCTGTTTTAAAGAGTACCTGACCTCCCTTTATATTAATAGAACAATAATGTCATTGTTAGCTAATGAATGTTTCCATGCTGAACAACGGCAACATGACAACGTTTTCATTGGTCCCTCTTCTTTAGAGAAGACCAGGAAATGATGGATACACGGATCGTGTTCAAATCAATAGGCACGCAATGACTCTAAATAATAATGATCACGCCACCAAACACACATTCAAACTAAAGGAACCAGCCTGTTTGGAACATGGAAGAAGTAGAAAGTTCAGGTATTTGGGTTCAACATGGAAGAAGTCAAAGTAAAAAGTCGTCAGAAAAATATATAAAATAATCTTTTATTTAAACCAGCTGTTGTAAAATTGACGTCATAGAAATATAGTTTTTTGACCTTTGAAAATATGTGTTTGTACTGATATCTTTTGTTTAAAGGGGACCTATCATGCTATATTTAAATAATATATAAGGTATATATATATATATATATATAAGGTATATTAATACGTTTTAATTTTCAAAATACGAAACAGATGATGCATTTTAGCCATGCCTCATTTTGCCTCACTCCAGCTCTGTCTTTGCAAGGTCTGATTCAGCTGACCACGCCCCCATGCGGAAGAGGGGGGCGTGACACGGCCCGGCATGATTACGAGTGGAGAGTCAACATGGCCCAACCTCTCATTCCCCTGATTGGTGGAGAGTTGACCAATCAGGCGGAGTGCACCTACATTACGTCAAAAAGGTGCAAATAAAAAATCCACCCGTATCAAATCCGTAGCAGCCCCGTTTTTAGAGATTTGGGTATGGAGGAAAAGAGAGAGGGTTGTGTTTTCTGACACTTTGTGAGTTCCCTGGAACACCGGGGACACATATGTACGTATAAAAGACATCACAAAGTGCATTTTGCATGATAGGTCCCCTTTAAGTCAAGAGTCAACCGAACTTACCCGAGACGTATTTTTGTTGGATTCAGGCTCGTTGCTACATGTGGATATATTAATGTTTGGATTAGACGGAAGGAACTACAGTGACAGATGTTTTGTGCATGACATCTGAAAGGAAGTGGAAATATTGGAGTTTTACTGTCCTCCATGATTCACTTTATCTACTCTAACCAGAGAGAGAATAAATAATAAATGATGGAAATGGAGGCTTTCAGGTACCTGTAATCTTGTGGCAAGTGCTTCAAAATATGAGGATGTGGTCCGAAAATAATGAATGAATATTTTCTGATATTAACGTGGTACATTTACGTGGAAAAAAAAGGAGGACATTTTCTATGATTCAAGTGACTTTGGTTGGTTTTTAGGATAAAACAGAGAACCACATTGTGATTAAATTACCGGGATTTCCATAATTGAAGTGGTGCGTTCAGGGAGAAAGGCCGTAGATATTCGCCGAAAAGTTACGAATGTACGTAAAAAAGGTGGACATTTTTTAAGATTCAAGTTGCAAATTAAGAACACTTTTGGTTGGTTTTGGGGAAATGGTGGATACACATTGTAATTAAATGATCAGGATATCCATAATCCAAATGGTGCATTTACGGGAGAACTCGTTATAATCTGAGAGTAATATGGTCAAATTATAAGAAAAGAAAACTCACAACAAACTACATAAATAAAGATCTAAATCGAGAATTACCAAGAAGTAAAACCCTGATAAATGGGTTTTTCTTTTGGAACCACATGGCTCCACTTTGTCAGGTCGGACGAGCCTCACCACACCAGACGGGAACATCAGGAGGTCCTACTTACTGCCAAATCCAATTATAAAGGATCATTTCAAGTCATCAACTGCAGTGTGTGTGTCTGTGTCTGTGTGAGTGTGAGTGTGAGTGTGAGTGTGTGAGTGTGAGTGTGAGTGTGTGTGTGTGTGTGTGTGTGTGTGGTGTGTGTGTGTGTGTGTGTGTGTGTGTGTGTGTGTGTGTGTGTGTGTGTTATGGGGTTCATCCAATCTTTATAAGTGAAGCAATGTGGTTTCTAAACAGCAACAGCAAAACAGTTTTTCTTTTCGGTTATTCTCTTTGGCTATATATAAAATATTTAAAGCTTCACCAAAAAGCCTAAAAACAAGCTTTATAGGTTAAAAAAATGTGTAAAATAATACAAAAAGTATTACATTCAAATATATTTTTTTACATACAAATATATATTTGTTAAAAATAGTATTAAAAAAAATAAAATGTTTTAATAGAAAATACAATAACAAAAAAATACCTACAAATATATATAATAATAATAATAATATTACATTAAAAAAATGTATAGCAATAATAGTAACATTTAAATAAGATATGGCTGTTTTTGGTTGGTTTGAATTATTAATGAACGTGTTCTGGTTCATCTCTTTACAACACTAGTTGGCCTTTTGCTCTCTTTCTGACTTTCCCCGCGTAGTAGAGACCCAGTGACTGCTCTGTTGATTCAATACTCCAAGAATAGATCCCCTCGCTTTATGAGACGTTTCTCCTCTGATCTGACCTATGCTGGAGGGCGAGGCGCTGCATGAGCAATGCCCTCGCTCTCTTCCTGTGTTTGTCTGTAAAGATATTCAAAGCTGAGGCCGACACGTCTGGCAGGAAAAGACAACTGAAGGTCACAGATTGTAATCTAACAAAAGGAAGCAAATGTAGATTCAAAAAACGAGGTAATTAATAATTAAACAATAACAAAACCCACTGTGTTTAATGTGTGAGAGGTTTGACATTAAGTTTTTTATGGAGGTAGATTTGTCTCAAAACTATGCGTGAACACATCTAGAAACTCCAAAAACAGCTGATATTCACACGATATTCATTAGTTTTTAAATAAAATAGGCAATTAGTGTCCTATTGGCTGGCAGAGTTCATTGTTTCAGCTCTCATTAAAACACTGGTTTCTTACCTTCAGCTAACTTGTTCACAAACAGACAATCTGTGTATAAATCTGTAAATGTAACCTTCCTCAAATGCAATAAAAGATTTGTAAACTCCCCAAAAATATGTTGCAAATATAAAATGGACCTAGAATTGAGATGCACAAATCAATTTTCTACCCATATATACAGAATAATATTTTATTTTTTAAATGTTCACAAGATATATGCAATAGATATATAATTTACTTATAAATTGATGTATTTTATTTACAGATTTTTTGTATTTATTGGTGGAATTTGTATGATAGAAAGATAATTAAAAGTCATTCCACATGTGTAAAATTATTTGTAAAAATTGAAGAAAAAAAAATTAATGAATAAATAAATACAAATAATAATTAAATGAATAATAATAATAATAGTGATCTGCTCTGATTGGTAGTTGTGATCTGTCAGCCTCTTATGCTGCGTTCACACGGGACGCGATGTGAATATGCGCTTCGCTCTAATCGCTCGAGTTTCACCGCGGCTGTCAGCTGTGTTTACTCGCATCATTCAAACAAGGCTGGCTCGGGGGCTACAACTACAACAAAATGAACATATTTGACCGTGATTTAATTGTAATACACGTTTCAAGATGATGCCGAAGTAACAACATACTGATACCGGTTAGTAAAAAACATGAATTAATGCTTTGACAAGTCTGCAGACAGACGGCAGGAGAAACACCTTTTAAAATGCGTGTTTTCTGAATGGAGATCAGCTAAGCTAACGCAGTATATGCTCCGACCGTCCACACTCACAACAACGGCCTACAGACATAAATAAAGCAGCGACTGTATTCGCCATGACACAGACAGTCTGTCGTTTGTACTTGTTTAACTTTTGTCTAGTTTCTGAACAGATATGAGGAGCTGTGAGCTCTGAGTGCTAACAGCTAACGGCTGATGTTTTGGTTTTGTGGTTCTACGTCAGTGACGGCAGGTTGAGATCCTCACCGCTGATTGGCTACCGCGAGATTGCGTCACGCGAATTTGACGCTCGAGTTGAAAAAATTGAACTCGAGTGGTTGTCGCGGCCCCCTCCAATTGCGCCGCGACATTCGCATCAACCGCTTCATGCTCGCCGTCGGAGCGAATTTGCGTCTGTCCGCGTCTCTGCATTGACTTTACATGTAATCGCCGCCCCCAAAACATCGCATCGCGTCCGGTGTGAACGCAGCATTAGAGATCAGATCAATATGTGTTGGAGCGCTAGCCAATAGGAGCACAGTATGACACAGTGATGTCACTATGTTCCGGAACTAAACAAAGGAGTTCAATGGAGGTGTTTCAGGGGAATAAAAAGGCCCCTTTAAGGTCAGTTTTCTCACCACAGCTTTCTTCTCACAGAGCGAGTACACGGCCTCCAGGTTGGGGTCGCTGTGCAGAGGGTGGGAGTACATGCGGTGCTCGAAGGCCTCG
>CM062282.1:4630430-4840430 GCA_031216635.1 Dissostichus eleginoides | reverse complement strand
TCTGTCTGTCTCTCTGTGTGTCTGTCTGTCTCTCTGTGTGTCTGTCTGTCTGTGTGTCTGTCTGTCTGTGTGTCTGTCTGTCTGTCTCACCTGCATCTCCCCGGTCTCTCCTGGAGCTGCAGGTTTAGCCGCCTCAGTGGCTGCGTCCTTCACGCTGTCCTTGCTGCAGTGAACCAGAACCTCCACCACGTACAGAGGCTCAGAGTCCGTGCTGGACTGCATGGGAGACAGAATGATCAGGATATGAATACTTTATTTATACTAGGAGAAATTGGGATTTGTGACAGATGCTCCGTATTTAAAAGTAAATAAAATATTAAATAAATGTAGGCATAAGAAATTAAAGAAGAAAATGTCCAATAAAAAATAAAATACAAAAATGTAATAAAGATCTAATTAAAGATCAGATATTATATTAAATGAAATTAAAAAAAAAATGTTATATAAACTTAAGTTAGAAGAAAAATGTCCTAAATGATATTTATAATGCACATTCATTAGACACAGCCACATGTAAATGGGCTCACGAATCAAAAACAAACTCACCTTCACATTCGACTTCTTGCAAAAGTTCACAACCACTCCCCAGCCAAAGTCAGCGTCATCATTTTTCACCTGAGGGTTTACAACAAGGAGCCATTCAATTACATGCTAAACTCTGTAATTATTGCCCTGTTGATATATGGTTGAAGTGTGTGTGAAGTGTGTGTGTGTGAAGTGTGTGTGTAGCGTCACCTTGACCAGTCTGCCGGGCTGCAGGAAGGGTAAGCAGTATTTGGGTTTGTGAGTGAACTCCTGGATCTCTTTCCCCAGCTTGGCGAGCTGCTGTCGGATCTTAAAGTACGTCACCACGCCCTCCTCGTTGGGGATCTCGATGCTGTTGTACTGCGCCTCGTACTTCTCGATCTCTGTACAGGAACACAACAGAAAAATATAGTTAAAGCTGGAGCTAGGCAACTAAGAGACATGAAATTTGATTCTAGCATCTACTAGTGAAATACGGTTCTTTAAAAGTCTCCTATCATGCAAAACACTTGAATACTGCTTTCTATTCCTCCATCTTGTGACTGTGTAACTCCCTCACTTGGATATCAGCATGTGAAGGACACTGTTCAGGAACTAGTTGATACTCTGTATGTGATGACTACTTCCATTCTGGAGAGGATCACAAATACATGGATCCTGAGATTGAAGCTCACGCCGGTGACGAGTGATTATTAACATTTTAAGTATTCAGAAAAAGTCATAATTTTGAGGAAAAAGTCTGGATTTTGAGAAAAAAGTCATAATTTTGAAATTTTGAGAAAAAAGTCATAATTTTGAGGAAAAAGTCATAATTTTGAGAAAAAAATCACAATTTTGAGATTTTGAGAAAAAAGTCATAATTTGAGGAAAAAGTCATAATTTTGAGAGAAAGTCATAATTTTGAGGAAAAAGTCATAATTTTGAGGAAAAAGTCATAATTTTTGAAATTTTGAGAGAAAGTCATAATTTTGAGAAAAAAGTCATAATTTTGAGGAAAAAGTCATAATTTTGAGAAAAAGTCATAATTTTGAGGAAAAAGTCATAATTTTGAGAAAGTCATAATTTTGAGGAAAAAGTCATAATTTTGAGAGAAAGTCATAATTTTGAGAAAATGTCATAATTTTGAGGAAAAAGTCATAATTTTGAGGAAAAAGTCATAATTTTGAGAGAAAGTGAGAAAAAACTCAGTATTTTGTAAATGACAGGATGTATGATTACCTACAAGAACCGGTATTCCTCCATCTTGTGACTGTGTAACTCCCTCTCTTGTATATCAGCATGTGAAGGACACTGTTCAGGAACTAGTTGATGCTCTTTATGTGATGACTACTTCCATTCTGAGAGGATCAGAAATACATTCCGTTTCCTGAGATTGAAGCTCAAGCCGGTGACGAGTGAGATTTTTGTAACATAAATGAAATGTATATTATTATTATTATTATGAAATAAAGTACTCACTCTCCACGACGCCAGGCAGGGCTCTGTAATGCTGGAACTGATAGAAAGATTTCTCCAGCATGTATTCGGGGTTTATTTCCTCGACTCGCAGCAGATTCAGAACCATGTTGTAAGTCAGGTGGAAGGCAGAGTTTAGAGGGTCTGCGGAGCCCTGCAAAATGACAAAGAAAACAATAACATATTACTTTTTAGAGCATGCATATAATAAGGTTCAAGGTTAGTTTATTTGTATAGCACATTTTAAGACAGAGGCAATTCAAAGTGCTTCACATTCAGGCATTTAACACATCATTAAAAAACTAAACAAACAAAAAATGTGAAGTATAATAAAAAATAATAAGCACATCAATAAATCTAAAAGAAATTGGGTTTTGATCCAATCCACTTTATTTATATAGCACATTTTAAAAACAGAGGGTTAGCCAAAGTGCTTCACAACGAACATAACATTATATTATAGCTCAGGCTAAAAGCTTGAAGAGTGGGCGACAATTTGACATGGGGGGGCAGGTCGTTCCAGAGCCTGGGGGCTACCGCTGAGAACACTCGGTCTGCCCTGGTCCTTTTCTTGGTTTTAGGGACTACCAGCCGCAGCTGATCAGCCGACCTCAAAGCCGACCTCAAAGCCCTTGAGGGGGTGTTCACATGTAGGAGGTCGGAGATGTACTGAGGGGCCAGCCCATTAAGCGATTTAAAAACAAACAATAGAATCTTATAATGAACTCTAAAATGGACGGGGAGCCAGAACTGGTGTGATGTGTTCCTGTAAGCAGCCGAGCCGCAGCGTTTTGATCATTTTAGCAAGAAGTTATGACGACTTAATAAAAAAATCAGTGGGAAGCAACTGACAATATTTACAATTTTGAGGCAGGAGTTTAATGCTATGTTCTATGTTTACTACAACAAAACAGAGACAAATATTGTATTTTTTTTTATTCTACTACATGCATTTGACATATATTGATATATATTGTGAAATTGGCCGTACTTTTGGTCTTTTAAGTATATTTTTTGTTGCTTATACTTCTGTTTGCAAGACTTTGTTGCAGGACTTTTACATAACAGAGTATTTCTACACTGTGGTATAACTACTTTGATTTAACGAGGACATATTAGGCTCTTTTTCAGGTTCATATTAGTATTTGCAGACCATTTACATGCACAGAAACCTGCAAATATTTCAGTACCTCCTCCAGTTCAGCCCTGAAGTCCTTTCCCCCCCAAACTAAACCTCCAGAAACGCAGATATTATGAAACCCAGATTTCTCCCTGTGAGTTTGGGTTATGCGATGGAGCCAACAAACAGGTTTACATCAACACAACCTCTTTGAAAAGCTGTGCGGAAACATATTTGTAGCAGCGATAAACGTGTCAAATCAGAGACAGAAGACTCTGGCTCCTCTGAACGCCTCGTTGATCCAAAAACTTCAGACGATTTCCATTCAACCGTTCACACAGACAGAAGGGAAATATGTTTTATTGGCGGCTAACTGAAGAGTGTGTAGACGGTAGGGATGGGAATTTGAAAGCAAATGTATATTCGAATATTCGAACCCCAAGTTAACCGATTAACCAAATGTCCATATCCTATAAGTAAAGGTCCCATGTCATGGCCATTTCCACTGATCATAATTCCATTGTTGAGGTATACTAGAATAGATTTATACTGTGCATTTTTCCAAACTCACATTGGTTTCTCATACAGCATCTCTGTAAAGTATGTGTATTCAGCAGTATTCACTCTCTCCACTAAACGGCTCGTTGCAGCTCTTGCCCCCCCCCCTCCCTGTGAGCACAGTGTGCTCTGATTGGTCGGGACGTTGTGAATCGCGCTGAGCTCCATGGAGGTGTGGTTTCCTTGTTTAGCGATACACAGCGAAACACAGCCAAACTTATCCTGAGCACACACAAACTCACAGCCGAAGTAAAGACAATAAGTGTGGCTTGATATTGAGTAAGAAAAAGGTTGATAAACGCTGTGAGAATGGGTCTGCAGAGAGAATTTCAGAGAGATCCCAACTGTCTGTTATCAGCCTGCAGCCAGGGATGAGAAATCAGCAGAGCTGCCTGCACTGAGTGTGTGTGTGAGGAAGTCCGTGGATTGGTCAATTTGGACCAATCAGCAGAGGCTTAACGTAACGGCTCCGCGGACGTAACGTAACGGCTCCACGGATTGGTCCGTTTGGTCGTCAGCTCGTACCGGAACCAAACGGACCATCCGTGGAGCAAAGAAAGAAACTGAGAAATCTCCAACGAGGCGTTTTGGGGAGGAATTTTCTATGTTAGAGTTTTACTCGCTACAGGGTGTACTTTGAGGGTTTGTGACTCTGCACACCGTTTACATGCAGAAAAACCTACATAACACACAAGGTGACGGGTAATAACCAGAAAAGCATGACATGGGACCTTTAAGGTTTTACTAACCTGGTCGAAATATTTCCACACATTAATCAGTTTTGATGCCAAGTTTTGTTGTGTAGGACTCTGCGTTAGAGTGTAACGTTACACCTGTTTCTTTAAGATATGATGTCATTTCTTGGATTTGAGACCTTCTACATGTTGTGACCCCTTTTTGTGAGATGTATGGATGCTTCAGATAATTAAGGGTAGGAAATGAGTGCTACCTAATGGAAACCTTGCTGTGTGGTTTAAACAGAAACCAGTTTATGTGAAGGACAAATCTTTTTATTTTAATATGCTTCTGGATTTATGTATGCCCTTAAGATTTAAGTCTGAGTTGTTGTTCTTTGTGGAGTTTGTTTGTGTGCCAGTGGTTGTTTTAGTTGACGAGGCACCATTTTATTAGCTGGTGTAGAAGTAATCCTCGTAAAATATCTTTCTTTCTCATATTCCAATACCTGAATCATTTCGAATATTCGATCAATCATTCCCATCCCTAGTAGACAGCAGTATTGAGGATAATGAGTAGCTTTAGGAACAAAAGGCAGCAGTATTGAGGTTACCTTGAGAAGCTGTTTGCCGATCGATGGACTCATCTTTTCGTCCACCATGAAGATAACGATCCCTCGGTCGTCCATTCCTCTCCTGCCGGCTCGCCCAGACATCTGGATGTACTCGCCTGATGTGATCTACACACAGGACATTAAGAGGTCATTAAAGGTCTCCTATTATACTGTTTTTCATCAATATATTACAGGTCTCAGATACATACAGAACATGTCTCTGAAGTGTTTGGCTCCAAACACCTAACAGATCAGTGTTTGAACATCACCTGCTGATGAAGGGTTGGTTGCAGCTGATAGAGATGTGCAAAGCAAATTGAGACTAGTTTCAAAGTTTGTTTTCAATTTTAAGGATTGATTTTCTTCCTATTTGTGAATACAATAGGATTATTTAAAGGGGACCTATCATGCAAAATGCACTTTTTGATGTCTTTTATACATAAAGATGTGTCCCCGGTGTGTCAGGGAACTCACGCAGCGTCAGAAAATAAAACCCTCTCTCTTTTCCTCCGTACCCAAATCTCTAAAAACGGGGGAACAACGGAGCTGATCCAGATTTGCGTCCGATATGACGTAATATCTGAAATGTGGACCCACGGCCCTATCAGAAAGTTGCTATCAGAAACAATGCCTGACTGTTTTGGACGTAATATGGTCGGTGTTTACATTAGCATCGCTAACACTCAGAGCTAACCTGTACTGGAGAGCATGTGTGTGAAGAAGCAGGAAATAAAAAGGAACTCACCTTGTGGTATAACCGGCAAGAGAGAAAGCCTTTGAGCTCCATACTGTTTCAGAAAGAATCCTTGATAATCCATGATATGGCGTTTCATCACGGCAGTATTTAGTTTAGACAGTAGCTGCCGGGTCCCGCGTGAGCTCAGACCCCTCCTTTCTTATTTATTTACCCCAAACAGCACTTTTGAAACAGGAAGTGAAATAGAGGGATATGAGGCATGGCTAGAATGGGTGATCTGTTTGGTATTTTGAGCAAAACACTTCATAGACATGTTTTTTATATATTTTTATATATCTGAGACCTATGCTATTGCCTAAAATAGCATGATAGGTGACCTTTAAGTTTATAAAAGATTAGTTATATCTATTTTTACTATAAGCAACAGTCTGTAAAGCCCATGTGCACTCATTTAGAGTAGGCAGAATAATATGTTGATGCCACTACAGGAGAGACGGGATATTCTCTGCAACTAGGAGGAAGAAATATGTGCTTATATTTGCAAAAATAAGCTGGAGAACATCAATATCGTGCATCCCTAGAAGAGACTGATTCCTGATATATCTACTGGTCTTTGCGCAACAAAAATGAACGTCAAATAAGAATATTTCTGTGTTGAAATAGTGTGATGCAATGGGATCAGCAGCTCTTGATTTGAAACAGGAATGAGAAATATGTGTGTGCCTGCGTGGAGCTTTGGCACCAGCAGCTCCAGATGTTTCTGATGAAGCTCTTGGAGGTTTTTTAAGTACACACACACACACACACTTTTAAACAATACGTGGCTGTTTATGTGGCTGCAGGACTTGAAGACCTTTTAAAGGCTTTAGAGGTTATTTACGGGGGGTTTTATGATTATATTTACACACTAACGAGGAGATTATAATCTCAGATCCCTTCAAAAGGAAACAAACCTTTCCAAACATGGCTGCACTTCCTTATGTGTGCACCACAGATATGGAAAGTGCACGACAACGACGTACTGTATTCGGTGAAAATGGGAAATCAGGTAAAAAAACATTAACTACGAGTGTGTGAGCGAGCGGGTGTGTGTTTGTGTGCCTATTGTGTGACAAAAATGTTTAAAAAACTACTAATATAATTACAATTAAAATACATTAAAGAAATTAAATAAATTGAATTTTTTATATTAATTCAAATGTAAAAGTAGCATTTTTTCAGACATTGGACTGAGAGTGTGTGAGAGTGTGAGTGTGAGTGTGAGTGTGTGTGTGTGTGTGTGTGTGTGTGTGTGTGTGTGTGTGTGTGTGTGTTCTTACAAAGCGGTGGTTCTTGCCGTCAAATTTTCGGGCGCTGGTGAAGAGGACCGTGCGGGCCGGCATGTTGATGCCCATGGCGAACGTCTCCGTAGCAAAAAGAGCCTGAAACGAGAACAAAAGTTAATACGATTGTAGGGACAAAACTTCCAATTAAAGGTCCCCTATCATACTGTTTTCATCAGGTCTCAGATATATACAGAGCCTGTCTCTGATTGGCTGAAACACCAAACAGATCATTGCAGCATCCCATAATCCCCTCTGTTTCAGCCCTGTTTCCAAAGTGCTGATTCTCTGTCTGTTACTTTAGATGAAAATAAGGAGCCCCTCCCCACGCCCCTCTGAGAGAGATTTGGTTAAAAAGAACACAATGGTGCTCTAGGAGGAGATTCAGGTGATAAAGTGGGGGGGGGGGTTACCTTGGTTGCTGATTGGCTAATGGTTACACAAGCCCAAACATCGTTATGACATCATAAAGTGGCCAAAATCTGATCAGCTCATATTCAGACTCAGGTTCTTATAGAAATGGATCAGGACAAAAAGAGAGAGAATCTTTGTTCCTGAAACTTTCAGAGTCTCTTTACACAGAGGGGACACATGTTGATGTGGAAGAGACATGAAGAAGAGGGGACACATGTTGATGTAGAAGAGACATGAAGAAGAGGGGACACATGTTGATGTAGAAGAGACATGAAGAAGAGGGGACAAATGTTGATGTAGAAGACACATGAAGAAGAGGGGACACATGTTGATGTAGAAGAGACATGAAGAAGAGGGGACACATGTTGATGTAGAAGAGACATGAAGAAGAGGGGACACATGATGTAGAAGAGACGTGAAGAAGAGGGGACACATGTTGATGAAGACACATGAAGAAGAGGGGACACATGTTGATGTAGAAGAGACATGAAGAAGAGGGGACACATGTTGATGTAGAAGAGACATGAAGAAGAGGGGACACATGTTGATGTAGAAGAGACATGAAGAAGAGGGGACACATGTAGATGTAGAAGAGACATGAAGAAGAGGGGACACATGTTGATGTAGAAGAGACATGAAGAAGAGGGGACACATGTTGATGTAGAAGAGACATGAAGAACAGGGGACACATGTTGATGTAGAAGAGACATGAAGAAGAGGGGACACATGTTGATGTAGAAGAGACATGAAGAAGAGGGGACACATGTTGATGTAGAAGAGACATGAAGAAGAGGGGACACATGTTGATGTAGAAGAGACATGAAGAAGAGGGGACACATGTTGATGTAGAAGAGACATGAAGAAGTGGATATAGGAGACCTTTAAATCCAAACCTAATTTGGTGAAAAGGTAAGATGAACATTCCTTGAACATCTTTACAAATGAAGTAATTGCTGAGGGGTGAATGTGATGTGTGTGAAGGTGTTTTGACAGGCAGCTTGTCGTACCTTGATGAGTCCTTCAGAGAACAGGATCTCTATGGTTTCCTTCAGGATGGGCAGCAGGCCTCCATGATGGATTCCTATGCCTCTCTTCAACAGAGGAAGCACATGCTCCACCTGCAGCGCAAACACAGCGTTAACAAGTCACGACCGATCTAAAGATGTCACTCCTTGTGTAAAATTATTATTATTAAATTATTATTAATTATTTTTCATAATTATCTTATTTATTTCCTTATTTTAACTTGTAACCGTTTTATTTTATTATTATTTTTAATGTATTATTCTGTTTTACCATATTATTATTTGTCAATGGAAAAGTCCTATGTTACGATATGTCTTGATTTGTAAAAATTAAAATGAAAAATCAGTCAGGTTAGAGTTTGTTTACAGAGATTTAAAGATATAATAAGAATAGATTACATTTGTATAGCGCCTTTCAAGGGACCCAAGGCCGCTTTACATGGTGAACAAACGGGGCAAGTTCTTATGTTTACATCAGTGGATTTGAGCCTTTTCAGACCATTTGAATGCTCAAAAACCTACAGAACACAAAAGGGAAGGGAAACCCCAAAAAGCACATTAGGGTCTCTTCAACCTGTCCTGAGCCTGTTTGTCAGGCCTCAGGCTCAAAAATGACATGCCCAGAACAAATGACTATACCTTCACTTCTAAAAGGGGTAAATTAATAATCTCTTTTCTCAAAGCAATGATACACCTGTGAGCTGGATGTAGAAAAGTCAGAATCAATATAGATGTTTTAATTTTAAAGTAAATTCAGATTGAACATAGTAAAAAAAGTAAATTATAGTGTCCGTCCAAAATAAAAAACATTACTTATGGTGAAAACCACCCTTGAATGATGGGATGATAGACTAAAAGCTTTAGGAATCCAAACTATAACATAATAAGTACCCTGTATCAAGATTGATGCAAAACAAGTGACATTTGACCTTTTTAGAGAGATTTAGGGAAAAAACCCACTTCTGGGGTCATTTGGGTGCATTTTCCATATCTCTGGCCCCCCTTGGTCGATTCTGATGATTGACATCTCTTTTGAACCGTTAGAGCCAATAGAATCGAGGGGAAGTTCCTAAAATCCATCTGAACATTACCCATTGGTGAATAAGTGATTCGTAGCCAGAATGCCCAAAACCGGAAGCTGTCATACACTCTGGTGGCAGCTAATATGAAATCTCCGTTATTGACATGCAGATGGATTATCAGTAATCATTTCAAAGTGACAGACACATTGGATTAACCTACGGATTAACCTTCAGCAGCGTTTTTGTCGTTTTAATGCCATTGAACACGACTTTTGATCAGAACAACAGCACGGTAAGAATATCTCCGTGTTTCCTCCGTGAAGCTACGTGTTGTGATGTCTGTTTTCGCTTCCCCTGTCGCGAGTTCTGATCGCTCAGTGATGATCCTTATATGTTGGAATCTGTGGAATCTCAGTTTACCGGGGGCATGGGCTTAACGGGTTAACAAGGTGACAACTCGGGGGAAATGAGGAAAATGTGGGTCTTCATATCAAATGTTTTGTATGAGATGTTTTGTATTACTCCTCCTCACCTGAGGGAGTTTCTTATCCTCGTCCGACAGACAATCAATGGCGTTGCTGAACACTTCCTCCACCAGACGCTTCTCTTCATCTGCAACAAAGAACAAAGCATTTGTTAAACATCTTCCCGAAGCTTTCCAGTAAATATTCTCCCTCTCTCTCAGACACGTTAAAACAGTTTGCTGGGCTCACAAGTGCAGCAAAGTTCTCATTTTTTAGAGAGAATATTTCACAATAACAGTAAAAAAAAAAGTGGCTCAGTTTCTTCAAAATGTCTCAGATGTAATTTTTTTCTTGGCGTGTTCGGTTAATGTGGAACAACTTGGGAGATGTTTTTAGGGAATTGCTTGCGGGAAAAGTGAAACCACAACGAGGTTGAGCAAGAAGATCTGACAATTCTCATTTATTTTATACGATTTTACAGCCACAAAACTATCACTTTAAATGTTTTTTATCCCATTTTTGCAAGACTTACAAATATTCGTATTGATCAGTTAATTGAAATGAGTGTTGATGAGGTTTTATGACAAGAACAAGCGAGGATAAATATTTCCACATGTCTAGCCAGCACTTTATTATTGTAATATAATGATTTACGATTAGTGCTAATAGCATTGCATTGTTTGCTGTGGCTGGTTGCTAACTGTGTCTTAGTCACACATTTATTCATTAAGCTATTCTGGGAAACCTTCCCCATCATGTTAGTCAGAAACTCCATATTCATTTTGAATTTCAGATGACCTCAGAGGCAATGGGACTTATTCTAATACTTTAATAACAAAGTGAAACCACAGGCAAACACACTGGAGCCAAAGATACATCCATGGCTCCTGATAAAACATCAAACATCCATTTTAGGAGCCAAGAGCCTAATAAAGTTCAACATGCAGAGGACTCTTTAAAGTAGAGACACTACATACTGATATACACCTGACATCAGCAGGAGAGGACTCTTTAAAGTAGAGACACTACATACTGATATACACCTGAACATCAGCAGGAGAGGACTCTTTAAAGTAGAGACACTACATACTGATATACACCTGAACATCAGCAGGAGAGGACTCTTTAAAGTAGAGACACTACATACTGATATACACCTGAACATCAGCAGGAGAGGACTCTTTAAAGTAGAGACACTACATACTGATATACACCTGAACATCAGCAGGAGAGAACTCTTTAAAGTAGAGACACTACATACTGATATACACCTGAACATCAGCAGGAGAGGACTCTTTAAAGTAGAGACACTACATACTGACACTGTTGCTATGGTGCACATGACAAATATAACTTTTAAAATCATTCTCTATTTTTTCTCAATAAAGTGACGTTCTTTCAAGTCAAATGAAATCATCTCACTGCCTTCCTTTTTCTAGGAAAACCAATCTTTTTAGGCAAATTCTCGAAACACATGAAACTGATGGAAATGAGATATTATCTTTGGCCGTTTGTATGTTTAGTTTTTCTAATGAACTACTTGGCAGCGCTGACAGAAACAGGCTTTCAGTTTTGGAAAGATCTCGGTATTAAAAAACAAACTTGCTCATTCTAATAATGTCACAATGCAGGGGAAACAACCGAGATGTTTCGTCATGAGATCACCTAAAGAGGTCGATATGAGCCAAGTTTAATCTGTTGCTGCCTCCAACTGTGCAGAAGTTTGTCTTTTCATGAAGAAACTCTACTCAGTAAGATGCGTTCATGCTCTCACTCTTCACGCAGGATTTCTCAGCTCCCTTGCCTTACAAGTGGTCCTATTCTGCTCATTTTCAGGTTCATATTTAGTGGCTGTACTGTGACATACTTCCATGCTTTTAATGTTCAAAAAGATCACAATTCGTCACAGAAATGTATTTTCTTTGGTGCTTCAGTGTACAAAGACCAATTCTGAATCTAATCAGAACATTATCATTGTTTAATATGCTGACAGAGAGACTTTATAACGGATAATTGACAGAGAAAAGACAGACAATAAGAGAAAAGTGTATATAGCTTTAAAAATAAGAATACATTCTCATTTCTGGCAGACACAGGAGAAAGAATAGAAAATATAGGCGCTTGATTATTCAGATTTTCTATAAATCTGCCGACTATATTTTCTATTTAGTGAATTAAAAAGTCTCTAAAATGTCATTAAATGGAGAAAAATTGCCACAGACAATTTTTCACAAGTCCAAGGGAAAACTTCAAGTGTCTTTTTGTTGATTAACAATACAAATCTTTAAGACTTTAGGTTAAATACCATGTAGTTAAACAAATATCATTAAACTCTCATATAGGAGAGGCTGCATTGGAAGCAGAGATCTGTTTAATGGATGGAATAAAGAGATTTTTTGAAGATGCATTTGATTTTAGAGCATTCATTATCAGCCTTAGGTGTGATAATGCTCACCTGAAGGTAGAACGGCCTCATGAACACACACACACACACACTCACCTGTGTTAAAGTTAAACACACCTGTATGTAGAACGGCCTTATGAACACACACACTCTCACCTGTGTTAAAGTTAAACACACCTGTATGTAGAACGGCCTTATGAACACACACTCACCTGTGTTAAAGTCGAGCTTGGCCACCTGCAGAGCGTACGCCTCACACTCCTTTTTGCTGAAACTGAAGATGATGACAGGCTGGAAGTTCCTCTCCATGATCATCTTCACGATTTTAAAAACGCTGGACGGACCTGAGGAAACCAGACATGGGAGCATAAATTAATTAAGATGAACATTGTATTTTATAATAGTAATAAAACTATATTTTATAGAGGTTTTCAGACACAGGACGCAGCTTAAGGTGCTTTGGAAGTCCGTCAGACAACACAAGACAAACAGAAAATATGCTCTGTGTCTCTAATAATGTGTCTTGGTGGTCGATAAAAACTGCTTCCCCAATTTCATTCTCAGTGAGTTTTGGGACATTAAAAAGGTAAATTGTTAAAGACTATTTTCTTTTTAAACGTACCTCTGGTGCCTCCTTTCCTTCTGGGGTCCCACTTTCCTCCTCCACTTCCCCCAGAATCCCCGGCGTCTCTCAGCACCTGCATGGCCGTGTTGAAGTTATCCTCTCTGAAGTCTCCCTGAGGAAAGAAAACATGTAGTCAGTCAGTACTTCTACTTTCACCAGAGTATTTTTAAACACGAGTATCTGTACTTCTACTTGAGTAAAGGATGTGTGTACTTTTGCCCTCTCTGCTAATGAACTAAGTGTCTCTTTAAATACTCAGGTTAAAGGTGTCCTTACGTTCTCATCCACAACCAGGTGGAGTCCGTCGCCCCCTGATGGGAAGATGTAGTGCTGCAGAGGAGTGGGACGGTACTCAGTGTACACGACATGGCATGGCTACAGGAAACAGAAACAAGGCATTAATTATGTTAAAAAAAGGTGATTAAAACACAGAAATGTCCTCCTGATCCTTTTCTATAGACCTGTGTTCATTTTGGCAGCCGATTTAGTCTTTAGACAAAAATGGTTATTAGTTTTAGTCACATTTTAGTCCTTCATAGTTTTAGTCGACGACAACTCGCAACGTTTCAGTCGATGAAAAATCATTTGAGTCGACTTTTAGTCAAAATGTTTTCTCTCTTTAAACTAATTCAGTTATAGTTTAAACACAGGGATCTGAAATTTAAATCAAGGTGACGGTATCAAGTGTTGAAATTCGTAAAGCCACATTTCACTCTCTTAACACTTAGAGTGACGTGTGCAGATTCCCAACTAATTCAACCAATGACAGGGATGCATTTTGACAGACAAGACGGACAATTGGGGGGAAATATCCTGCATTTTGAATTTCCGATAGTCCACCATTAACTCCTTAGTCCCGTCTCGAAAACAAAATATACATTTAGTCCGTTTTTATTATCAAAAATCTATTGTTAGCTCGTCACCGTCTCGTCTTAGTCGTGTAAAAAAGGTCGTTGACGAACATTTTTCGTCATAGTTTTCATTGACGAAATGAACACTGATGTAGACAAGTGTTTCTCAAAAGTGTGGTGTGCAAACCACTGGTGGTCCGTGAGTATATTGGTAAAATGTCCCATTTGAAATAAATACATTACAAGTTAAAAGTGTTTCTCAAATTGTTTAAAAATGACTAGTATAGTTGGCAACAGAGACACACGGTCAATGAGTGCGTAAACAACGCAATAAACCGTATTTAATTTCGTCTTAATTTACATTATTTAATTTCCTATTCTGTTCTTGAATGAAAGCGTTTGAGAAACACCGATATAGATGGATAAATGTTACCTCCTTATATCGAGAGGGACGTTAATTGCCCTCATGATTATAACATGTGCTCGTTAAGCATCACACCTGCTTGTGAAGGTGGCAAATCCACTCTGCAAACTGCTTGGCGTTGGGGATGGTGGCCGACAGGAAGACGTAATGCACGTTATCAGGAAGAAGAATGATGGTTTCCTCCCAGACAACACCACGCTCTGAAACACACAGAAAGAAGAAACATTTGTGAATTTATTTACTTTTTAAAGCAGGGGTGGGGAACCTCTTTCCTCTAAAGCAGGGATCACCAACTACATTTGTCCAAGGGCCAAAATGTATCCAATAGACACTTTCGCGGGCCAGCGATTTTTATATAGCCCAGAATTTTGAAGTTGTTGACCGGGGGGGGGGGGGTTGGGGATTAAGCATAAAGCTTAGCAGACTCTTCACGCTAACGAAGGATCACTTCTAGGCTACTGTCCGGCAGCTCCTGCCTCTCTGCAGTAGCGTGGCGTGGGGAAAAAAATAGGGGAAGCCAATAATACGTCCTTTTTTTGGGTCGGGGGGGTGGGGGTGTGTGTGTGGTGGTCAATGTAATAACATAACCAGATGAGTGATTACAGCGCCCGGTATCATTTTACACACATTTGTATCATACAGATGCAGGACTTACACACGCCTGTTATCTAACCGACAGGTCCGCACGCACTCTCCAGCCCAAACTCTAATAAGCATTAATTCACAAACTAAATCAGGAGAGCATAACGTTTACGTCCGATTCGCTCCTTTTTTCCTCTCTGTACACAGCTCCAGTTTGGGCATTGGCCTGTCATCAGATTTAATTTTTAGTTGCTGCTGTAGCTGAAGTTTAGTACAATCATTTTTGATTAAATACTCCAAATCTCCACCCTCCATAATTGCACTTGCTTCAGTTGCTTGCTACTTTCTAACGGCGGTGAGAGTGGTGCAGTGACACTATCTATCTATCGATTCGATTTATGATTCGAAAATTATAAAAGTAGGGTAGACATGTGGATATTATCCAGCTGAACAAAACGTGTTTATCTAACAGGTTCGTTTTCCACAGACCTTATTTCCAGCTATTTTCCAAAATCCTATGGAGAAATCCCATTGCTTTTTTGTCGAGGGAACCCGAGCGCAGCTTACTTCCGGGTTTTAGGACGCGTCACTGCACCACTAAGTTGATGCGATTTGATTGGATTGTGAGGCAAGGGAAGCCAGCCGCCTCTGGCTTCCCTTGGCATGGGCCCAAGAGAGCGCTGGGCCCAACTAATCACAGGTTGGCAGGGGCATGACGTGAGCCTCGTCTGATTGGTCAATCCCTCCATTTTTCCTCACCAAGGGAAGCCAATTTCGGCTGGCCTCCTCTCGCAACAGCGAGTGCAATCTCCTTTTTCACCATAACATCTAGAGGGGCGCTGTTTCCCTCTTTGTAAAATACTCAATGAGAATGGGGGAGAGATGGGCCGGCAGCAACACACAGCAAAGAAGAATTACCGAAACTAAACAAAGTGTTTTTATTTATTTATTGAAATTATAACTACAATCCGAAAAAACAGGGGAAACCTGGCTTCCCTTGGCCTCCAGGAGAAAACGCCACTGCCTCTCTGTTGGACTCTGTCGCAGCGGGGCTACAGCTGTGCTGCGGAGCGCATAAAGCAAACTCTTCACAACGAAGGATCACTTCTTCTTCAAGGAAGGGAAGGTTTCGCAGTACGCAGTCTACTGTCCCGCAGCTGCTGCCTCTCTGTTGGACTCCGGTATTGCACATTACTCACGAGACGTTGTAACAAAAAAAATGAGTTGGGGGCGAACGCACTAACCACTCCGCCAACGCCAGTCACCCCCGTCGTGCGGGCCGGATGAGAATGTCTGGCAGGCCGGATGTGGCCCGCGGGCCGCCAGTTGGTGGTCACTGCTCTAAAGGGCCATTTCAATTTCACAACATCCTCCGAGGGCCGCAAAAATCACAGCCGATTAATTTCACCTTTCTTTCATGCTGTGCAAAGAAAAAGCAACTTCTTAATCCAGATATCTTTCTGTTTGATTTTCAATGTTTTAATGTTAAGCTTTGGAGAGAGAGTGTAAAAGGCGTACGGACCAACATGCAGACACTCATAGCAGGTACCTTGAATTCCAGGAATTGGCTGGCTTTACACCCATGGCCCTATCAGAAAGTTGCTATCAGAAACAATGCCCGACTGTTTTGGACGTAATATGGTCGGTGTTTACATTAGCATCGCTAACACTCAGAGCTAACCTGTACTGGAGAGCATGTGTGTGAAGAAGCAGGAAATAAAAAGGAACTCACCTTGTGGTATAACCGGCAAGAGAGAAAGCCTTTGAGCTCCATACTGTTTCAGAGAGAATCCTTGATAATCCATGATATGGCGTTTCATCACGGCAGTATTTAGTTTAGACAGTAGCTGCCGGGTCCCGCATGAGCTCAGACCCCTCCTCTCTTATTTTTAAAGCTTTATACCCAAAATGAACACTTTTGAAACAGGAAGTGAAATAGAGGGATATGAGGCATGGCTAGAATGGGTGATCTGTTTGGTATTTGGAGCAAAACACTTCATAGACATGTTTTTTATATAATTTTATATATCTGAGACCTATGCTATTGCCTAAAAATAGCATGATAGGTGACCTTTAAACAATAGCTCACGGCAGGTATATGGACATTATATCACAGCTAAGGGGCGTTGTTCGGCCCGACGCGAAGTGGAGGGTCGACATTAGTCATATTAGACAGACAGCGTTGATCGATTATTCGGCTATTATTATTTGACAGTTGTGAAAAGTAACTACAATTCTACCCGTGATATACGCTCATTATATCACGGCTAAGAACCAATCAGATTGCTTGATTTGATTTATCCGTTTTATAATCTCAAATAACTCATAATGAACTGCAGGTGTGTATCCTGTCCTCACCTAAGTCTCTCATGTAGTGGATCTCATCAAAAACGACCCAGGCAACTTCCCTCATGATCTCAGAGCCTCGGTACAGCATGCTCCTCAGGATCTGGAAGAAATAAAACATCCATTATGTCAGAAAACCTCTCAGTGATGCACATTTTCCAAACTCACCAAAATTACCACAATAAATATTGTACTCAGATTTCTGAATAGAGTGAGTTGTTTCAATATACAGTGGAGGAAATAAGTATTTTATCCCGTGCAGATTTAGTAAGTTTACCCACTAACAAAGAAATGAACAGCCTGTAATTTTAATGGCTATTAATTTGCTGATTCTTTGCTCAATATTTATTGATTCAAAAGGTTTAGGAAATTGTCTTAAAAATGTAAGAAAATTGTGAAAAATGTCTGTTATAATTTAAATAAAGGTGATATTTTGTCAATGTATTAAAGACTCCACTTTCTCTCACCTCTGTGGTCATGACGAGGCAGGAGGCGGTGGGGTTGATGGTGACGTCTCCCGTCATCAGACCAACATCCTGGAACTCCTCGTACATTTCTCTGTATTTCTGGTTAGAGAGAGCTTTGATGGGGCTGGTGAAGATCACCCTCTGTTTCTCTCTGAGCGCCAGGGCAATGGCGTATCTGCAAGAAGAGGGAAGAAGAGATGGATTAACTGAAATGTGTTTATTTAGGATAAAACCCCTTGGGAAGAAACAGCAAGACAGTAAAAAGAAAAACATAACCAAATCACAATACAACTAGAACAGGGTTCCTGCAGGTTTCACCAACTCAAATTTAAGACTTTTTAAGACCACTTTGAATAGAATTTAAGACCTATTTCACGGCAAGAAAGTATGAAGGAAAATTGCTCGGAAAGAAGAAATACGTCCCATAATTACTTAGAAAGTAAATGTATTCATGTTCAACATGAGAACGATGACTGAACATAATAGTACAGAGAACTGTTAGACAAAAAGTGTGTGTGTGTGTGTGTGTGTGTGTGTGTGTGTGTGTGTGTGTGTGTGTGTGTGTGTGTGTGTGAGACAAGAGCTATAGTCAGAGCTCTGCTGTCTTCATGCTGTTGTATGATTGGTGTTTAGCTACGGTATTTAGCGTCCACAGCACCTCCGCTTTTAGGGTTGACGTAGACTCAAACGTCGCCCGGAGGTCCCCCGATGTTGTTGCGGGAGCTAACGCTGCAGTAGCTAATGCTACATTAGCAAAACAAATGCTAATTTCTTTTGCAAAAGGTGCAGCGGGCTTCAAACACGTTCCCCTCCACTGGTTTCAACCAAGCACTACATTTGATGTTTCCAACCAAATACGGTTGAACTTACACTTCCCCATATTTATTTGTAAGTAGATTCGAAGATACCTAATTTCTGACTGCCGCTAGCTTGGTTGCTAGGTTACTAGCTGGGTGTTCTCCGATAAGGGGCCGGGGGAAACAAAGTTAGTGATTACTGGTTGTTGGGGGGAACTGAAAGGCTCTTACCGTCCTGGTTACTTTGCAGCCCGGACATTTCCCCCAAAACACATTTAGACGAGATCGCTGCACAGAAGTACCTTTCAAATCCCATCATTTTTAAGACCTTCTAAATCATATTTAAGACCTTTCTTATTGTTTTGATCATATTTAAGACTTTTTAAGACCTTAAATTCTGATTATCAAATGTAAGACTTTTTAAGACCCCGCGGGAACCCTGTAGAATCAGAATCAAGTGTATTGCCAGGTACGTTTACAAATACAAGGAATCTGCAATATAAAAAAATAAGTTGCAAAGTAGGTACATAAAAAAGGAATATATAAGGATAATACATAAGTATTTTTAAGAAACAATTTAGCATTAAAAAAGGATGCTAAAGACAAGAATTTACACCAAATTGAACTATACAAATAACCTTAAAACACACACTTGGACGTAACCACTATATGGACACAGAGAAGCCATGAACACACATTTTCCCAGCAATAAAATAAAGAAAATACAAACATTGTGATTTGTGCGTGAGAATCATCAACAGCAGGAAAAGTTCGGAGCAAAATAAGCCAATAAAGTCTAAAAAATAGTGCCTAAAAGACGACGGTATGCTTCCTGGAAAAATGCGTTCCTCGTCAAAAACTCAACGGAATATTTTAATTAAATGACAGCAGCTGCTTATACTTGGAAGTGTGGAAGTAACAAACAACATCTAGTGTCCTTACTGTAACAAGGTAATATTGGTTTATTTCTGCAAGCCCTAATACACACATTGATAGGCACTTGTGTCCTAAAGATCTCTACATTTGTATTATACATTTCAATAAGAATCATTGCCACATACCCCGACTGCCCTTTGTATCGCAGCAACCTTATATTTGACCTGAACTACCTTTTCACTGTTATGACGTTCTTCCTAAGAAATGTCTGCACTAACGACCCCAGCCATCGACTGAGCCAAACCGAGCAAAGGTGAACCGAGCCACGGCGAGCCGCGCTAAAACCTGTAGTGGAAATGCGGCTTAAGTACGCTTTAGTTTTAAGATACTCACTCAGCACAGACGGTCTTTCCAGCCGAGGTGTGAGCCGACACCAGCACAGACTGGTTGTTGTCGATGCACAGGAGGGCCTCGCGCTGGAACGGATCCAGAACAAAAGGGTACTCCTGCAAGACGAGGAAGACATGGTTAGAGCCAGTGTTCAGTTTTGATAAGAAAGGCCACCTAATCGTGACGTCTGTAGTCAACACACTATAAAAGACTACAATTCCCACGGTGCCTGCTCTAAAGTGACGGGCAGCAACCTGCTAGAAAGACGCCGTCGAGGAACAGTTTTTAACCGTCCAATTACCCTTTAAGTTATTAAGTTATATAAGCATTGTCAAGACAGAAAGAATACCTAAGTTGTTTGTTATTTGATTTGAGTTTTGCCTCTTTGTGTTGACTATTGTAAAGGCCTCTTTTCTTTGCTGCATGTGTAAAAGTTTGTTATTTTATTTTGAGCAAACACATCGCATAATATCATCCAACCATCGGAGGCCAAGCAACTCTTCAACTGTAAGTAAGATAAAGGAAAGAAAGGCGTCTAGTGGCTTGATAGAAAAACAAGGAAGGAAGCCACGACAGACATAGTTAAAGTTATTAATCAAAATACTTTAAAGGTATTAGATGCATTTGAATCTACGTCATACCTTGGCTGCTTTCCCCACTCGCGGCTTCAGTGGTTTGTATTCTTCGTTGGCTTGCAGTGCGACCTGAGAAAGGCAGAATGCATCAATATTAATCAGAGAAATCAGACAAGTTTCTGTATTCATTTTCACAAATCTGTAGTTTGCTTTGTTTCCTTTACCTCATGACAGCATCCCTCCACAGTCTCCACCTGCTCCACCTTCACCTGGGGCATGAATTCTGCAAGACTGAAGGAAATAAACAATTTTAAAACATATTCTGCAGCATTTCAAAAACACAGAAAACAAGTTTTTAACAAAGATATTTATGGGGAATTACTTATTGCAGAGCTGTTGTATTAGCCTCTATTATTTGAAGTAGTGTAGGACATAAAGTGAGTTAAAATGCATTCAAATGTTAGCTTGAGCAAAAGTTAGGGATGCTCCGATTAGAGGAGTATCTAAACGTGATAAAGATATACAGAATATGGATATAATGCATAATAATAAATGAACACACATGTGATGTAAGTAAAGCTCTCAAATGTAGAGGGTGAAGACGTACAGTATTTTCCTCTGAGTTAAGTAGTAGTAATGCTTTAGATCGATCAGGGCTGTCCAAACCTTTTTCACCGAGGGCCATAAACAGAAAAACATACAAAGGGCTGGGCCGCTCACTAGAGGTTCAGCTATAAGTCAGCAAAATCAATCAAACGTAGGTACATGATGCTTGTGAGTGTTGGCAGCTCATCCCTTAAACCAGAAGACTCACATTGATTATAATAAGGAGAAATATGAAGGGTGTATTTCAAGCTTGTTATGTGAATAAGTCATTGGGCTTTTTTCTTATCAACTAAGATATGTTAGAAAATGTTTCCAACTTGAATTGACTGAATTGAAAAGTGGGCTCATTAACACATGAATACTACTGTGTAATATATTTGTACATATACATTTAAGAAGTACAATATAAGACAAGCACAAGTTTCATTTGTGGGCCCTACTCCATTATACTTTTTGAATTTGCTGAGGGCCGATTCAAAATGGTCCGCGGGCCGTAGTTTGGACACCCCTGATTTACAGAAACAAGGCGTTAAGCTGCATTTATCTCACTTCAGGTCGTTAGCACAGATGGCCTCGTGTCGAGCTTTCTTCCCGAACAGCACCTCCTCTCCTCCGTCACTGTCGGCCTCCCTCTTGACGGCAGGAGAAGCAGCATCTTTATCAGCGCCATTTTTAGTAATAACTTTCCTGTTAAAGAGAAAACAAACAAACACACCTACTGTTGTTAGCTGACGTGCACTTGACCACAACACAGACGAAAATTCAAACAGACATATATTCAGAGTAGAAAAATACATATATCACTAGAGTATCTAAAAAATAATACACAATATAAAGAAAATACTGAATACTCTGCGATACACAACTTCACTAAGCAACAGAAATATATAAATATACTACAGGAAAACATTGGCAGAGGTGTAAAGTAACTAAGTACATTAACTCAAGTACAATTGAGGTACTTTACTTGAGTATTTCCATTTTATGCTACTGAGTACTTCTACTCCACTACATGTATTTAATACCTTTAGTTACTTCACAGATGTGGATGAATGATGTGAAATATAACCAAGTGTTAAATCAGACTTTAGTTCCACTTGGAGTAAATCCACAAGCTACCCTGCAGTATACAAAGTCATTCAAACTAGCTGCACCTTTACCAGCTTTGAGAACACTTTCATGATCAATCATTATAAAACATATCATATATATTATTCTGAAATGGACCAATCTGCACAATGACTACTTTTACTGTCGCTACTTTCACTATATTTTGATGATAATACTTTTCTACTTTCACTTGAGGAACATTTTGAATGCAGGACTTTTACTGTAACAGAGTATTCCTACACTCTGGTACTTCTACTTTTACTCAAGTACAAGATCTGAGTACTTCTACTTTTACTCAAGTACAAGATCTGAGTACTTCTACTTTTACTCAAGTACAAGATCTGAGTACTTCTACTTTTACTCAAGTACAATCTGAGTACTTCTACTTTTACTCAAGTACAAGATCTGATACTTCTACTCAATATCTGAGTACTTTACTTCTACTCAAGATCTGAGTACTTCTTTTACTCAAGTACAAGATCTGAGTACTTCTACTTTTACTCAAGTACAAGATCTGAGTACTTCTACTTTTACTCAAGTACAAGACCTGAGTACTTCTACTTTTACTCAAGTACAAGATCTGAGTACTTCTACTTTTACTCAAGTACAAGATCTGAGTACTTCTACTTTTACTCAAGTACAATACCTGAGTACTTCTACTTTTACTCAAGTACAAGATCTGAGTACTTCTACTTTTACTCAAGTACAAGATCTGAGTACTTCTACTTTTACTCAAGTACAAGATCTGAGTACTTCTACTTTTACTCAAATACAAGATCTGAATACTTCTACTCAATATCTGAGTACTTCTACTTCTACTCAAGATCTGAGTACTTCTTTTACTCAAGTACAAGACCTGAGTACTTCTACTTTTACTCAAGTACAAGATCTGCGTACTTCTACTTTTACTCAAGAACAAGATCTGAGTACTTCTACTTTTACTCAAGTACAAGATCTGAGTACTTCTACTTTTACTCAAGTACAAGATATGATTACTTCTACTTTTACTCAAGTACAAGACCTGAGTACTTCTACTTTTACTCAAGTACAAGATCTGAGTACTTCTACTTTTACTCAAGTACAAGATCTGAATACTTCTACTCAATATCTGAGTACTTCTACTTCTACTCAAGATCTGAGTACTCTTTTACTCAAGTACAAGATCTGAGTACTTCTACTTTTACTCAAGTACAAGATCTGCGTACTTCTACTTTTACTCAAGAACAAGATCTGAGTACTTCTACTTTTACTCAAGTACAAGATCTGAGTACTTCTACTTTTACTCAAGTACAAGATATGATTACTTCTACTTTTACTCAAGTACAAGATCCGAGTACTTCTACTTTTACTCAAGTACAAGATCTGAGTACTTCTACTTTTACTCAAGTACAAGATCTGAGTACTTCTACTTTTACTAAAGTACAAGATCTGAGTACTTCTACTTTTACTCAAATACAAGATCTGAATACTTCTACTCAATATCTGAGTACTTCTACTTTTACTCAAGATCTGAGTACTTCTACTTGTACGCAAGATCTAAGTACTTCTCCCACCTCTGCACATTGGATTATATAAACATTACAGTTGTACATTTTAGCATAAATGTCACACACAAATATGGCTCAACATTTCTCCAGTATTTATTGCTTTTCTTAACAACATGAAAAGTATACAAAGCAAATAATTAAATGGTGCAAAGATGTTTCTGTTCATAATGCCATCACCTTTGAATGAATGTAATGAAAACTGATGTTTATGTGCCTTTTTCTGATGTATTAGAATAATTGTTCAGTAAAGATGAGATGCAAAAAAGAAGCCATGAAGCAGTTGAGCTAGCTAGACTCTTGTGACGATTCACTTCTTAAAAATTGCACACATATGGCGTTAATGTTACACATAAAACACCAATAACAAAGCAAATACAATGTCAGAAAACCCATAACACGTGTTTTATTTCCGTTTTCATTAGCAATTAGCAACATTAGCTGGTTAGCATAGTTATTGCTACGTTCAGGTTTCTCTATACAATCTAACCTCCGGATTTCAAACGTTAAATATGCAACAAAAAACAAGCCTTTACCCGATTTCTGCAGTCAGAGAAGCGGGTATCTTTTTGCTCGTGGTAGTTTGTTGTTCATCGTCAAACACGCTGAACAAACCGTCTCCAAAAGCGTCCGCCATGATTGTTAGGGGCAGAACTTCTTCCCACAATACAACACGAGGGTTTGCTCTCGCCGCTTTGCTCAAATCCCGGGAAGTGCGCCGGAAGTCCATGCAAACGTCCGTAGTGGCCAAACGGTGGTACTACAGCAGTGCAGAAACAGTCAGTTCAGGCAACTTTAAAGGTGGAAAAAAGGTATAAAAGTAATAAAATAAATATGAAACCAATAAAAAGCAGCAAGTATATATACATAGCTTCAGTAGGAAGGACATGAACCACAAACAATACTATGTATAAAATGTGTTAGTTAAGTTAGACAAAGAAAGACAGATTTAAACTTGATATTGAAAATTCCTTTAAATATGTAATTTACAAGAAGAAAGTAAACTTTTTTTTTTGAGTTATTCTTTAAATGTTTGACAACACAGCAGCTTTTCAACCCAATTTAAGTTAAATTAATCTCGCTTTCTTTTCTATGTTTGTATTTTCTGTCAGTTATAATCAGCATTTATCCAGTAGGGGGCGGTGATGCAACGTCTTGATGCCAACCACCTATAACCCAAGAAGAGTGGGGGCGTGTCGTTGGTGTGACGCCACTGCTTATGTGAAAGGAACCTCCCATATTTGGTCTTGGCTTCCTCTGTGACAGCTCGCCCATGATGGTGTGCATGTGGAGCGCGTGGCGGCGGGGCTCCGTGTTTGCCGCGCGGCTCGCAACGAGGGATTGGCCGTGCAGGTTTTCCGCGGGCCTTTCTTTCAGATACAGGGACTTCAGCACCAAGACGGCTCCTCACATCCCCGGCATGGAGTACCAGGTGTGTTACCCTCTCTGCTACCTGTCTGTTAGCATGCCAGCTAGCCACAGACGGTAGTTGACAAGTTTTAACTTCAACTCTGACACTCTGTGGCAGTTATGGGATGGATCAAAAAAAAATTGCTGACATGAACAAGTGGGAGAACATAATAATAACAGTTAGCTCTGGATTGTAGAGCCAGGGGAGTAGAAGCTAACAGAGGAGCTGTGAGAGAGAGACAGCTGGGACTAACGGTTCTGTTACTGTACAACTTGTACTGAGGCAACGATCATCCAGCAGAGATAACAACACGTGTCGTAACCCTCTGAAAACACTGTGTTCACATAGTAAACATCAGAGGTGGGAGAGGTACTCAGATCTTGTAATTGAGTAAAAATAGAAGTACTCAGATCTTGAGTAGAAGTACTCAGATCTTGTACTTGAGTAACAATAGAAGTACTCAGATCTTGAGTAAAAGTAGAAGTACTCAGTCTTGTAATTGAATAAAAACAGAAGTACTCAGATCTTGAGTAAAAGTAGAAGTACTCAGATCTTGTACTTGAGTAAAAGTAGAAGTACCAGAGTGTAGGAATACTCTGTTACAGTAAAAGTCCTGCATTCAAAATGTTCCTCAAGTAAAAGTAGAAAAGTATTATCATCAAAATATAGTTAAAGTAGCGACAGTAAAAGTAGTCATTGTGCAGATTGGTCCATTTCAGAATAATATATATGATATGTTTTATAATGATTGATCATGAAAGTGTTCTCAAAGCTGGTAAAGGTGCAGCTAGTTTGAATGACTTTGTATACTGCAGGGTAGCTTGAGGATTTACTCCAGGTGGAACTAAAGTCTGATTTAACACTTAGTTAGATTTCACATCATTCATCCAGATCTGTGAAGTAACTAAAGGGATTAAATACATGCAGTGGAGGAAAAGTACACAGTAGCAGAAAGTGGAAATACTCAAGTAAAAGTTGTACTTAAGTACAGAACTTTAGTAAATCTACTTAGTTACTTCACCTCTGGTCACTGTTTTTATGTGGATATTGATTTGTTTCGACTCACTTGTTGCAGGAAAATTGCACTATTGTCCAACTGTAAATGTATTTTATATATGTGAGTGTACGTTTTCGTAAAGTGTACATCCTTGCTAAAGTTTCAGGGTTGTTTTATTAAAGCTGTATGAATCTGTCTCTCCTTCCTGCTTGAATGTCATTGTTGTTATTGGGTATTTCTGTCATTTTAAACCAACCAATGTGTTGTTCTGCCTGACTGAATACTGGCTTCCCTGCCCTCAAACTCTTTGGTTAAACAATATTTAAAAGGTTCATTATTACAATAAAATAGGAGGGTATTAAATATAAATGTGTTTGAGTATTTGGTGCAGCAGGATATATGATATATGCTTCATTCCTAAACTCCTTCATGGACAGCAGTTGTGAAATAGTGAATGCTAGAAATGGTTAATGTTCTGTTGATAGACTGAATGATAGAGGTATTTCATCACTGAACACATCCGGGTTCAGCTTTAAGTCAATGTTTCTTTAACCTTGTGATATTGACCTGTGGGGTCATCTCTCCAACTGATGAAAGGCCTGAACTTTAGTGATAAGATCAAACAGTCATTCATGAGACCCTGACTCCTAAACATGTCGCTCTTCTTGAACATGAGAAAGTCAAATGAACAACGTCACATGTGTTTTTCTGCTATCCTGGAAAGACCAAATTGAATATGTTTGCTTTAGGTCTTTCAAGGCGAGTAGACAGATTCTTCTTTTGTTTCTTACATCTGTGATTGTACTGCAATACTACACGGAACAAGTGTTTTTCTACAGCTTTAAAGGGGACCTATCATGCAAAAGGCACTTTTTGATGTCTTTTCTACATAAAGATGTGTCCCCGGTGTGTCAGGGAACTCACGCAGCGTCAGAAAATAAAACCCTCTCTCTTTTCCTCCGTACCCAAATCTCTAAAAACGGGGGAACAACGGAGCTGATCCAGATTTGCGTCCGATATGACGTAATATCTGAAATGTGGACCCACGGCCCTATCAGAAACGTTGCTATCAGAAACAATGCCCGACTGTTTTGGACGTAATATGGTCGGTGTTTACATTAGCATCGCTAACACTCAGAGCTAACCTGTACTGGAGAGCATGTGTGTGAAGAAGCAGGAAATAAAAAGGAACTCACCTTGTGGTATAACCGGCAAGAGAGAAAGCCTTTGAGCTCCATACTGTTTCAGAAAGAATCCTTGATAATCCATGATATGGCGTTTCATCACGGCAGTATTTAGTTTAGACAGTAGCTGCCGGGTCCCGCATGAGCTCAGACCCCTCCTCTTTTGTTTGTTATCAATTTTTTTTTTAAAGCTTTATACCCCAAATCAGCACTTTTGAAACAGGAAGTGAAATAGAGGGATATGAGGCATGGCTAGAATGGGTGATCGGTTTGGTATTTTGAGCAAAACACTTCATAGACATGTTTTTTATATATTTGTATATATCTGAGACCTATGCTATTGCCTAAAAATAGCATGATAGGTGACCTTTAAAATCAAACTTTCTCCACCAGCATAAGATCTGCTCAACAATTGTAGGTCAACCCTGCGAGAAACAACATATTAACATCCTCTCTGACCCCAAGCATGTCCGGAACGGTGAATATGTTCGGAGATGCAACGTCCCACGACTTAATAAAGTGAGACTGAAGCACTCCTTTATCGCACCAGTCAATCCTCACATTAAATACAGAGCTGAATCCCAGATGAAATGTACGTTAGAGGCTCTTTGAGCATGTTTTTCTTCAGAATCAGAATCAGAAACGGGTTTATCACCAGGTGGATTAACACATACGGGGAGTTTGACTTGGTGTTTTGGTGCATACATACAAATAAAATGAAAATGAAAAACAGATGGAAAACTATTTGAAGAAGTATAATAACATAACAAATATATAGTAAAATATAGCAGTATTTGCATTGAATAGGATTGAAATGGTAGAAATCAGGGATTGTCATGTTGTGTTAAATGTTAGTTTATCCTTGTATTGTGTTTTCTTATTGTCCTTGTTTGATGTTGTCAAATTTCAGACAATAAGTTATAATCGTATCGTAGCAATAAGTCATTAAACTGTAAGTGCGGTATCGTGTCAAATGATCATATAATCATTTAAAACATATTGCCTTTTACTTAAATTGTTAAATGGTGTTTTTAGTCTGTGTTTAACAGACATGTTAAGGATTTACCTCTCGGAGGGCAAAGGCAGTTAAAGGTGGATTTGCAAATGGTTACGGACGAGGGGGTTTGATGGTTTAATGATGGGATGTAGGACCAGTTGTTTCCTCATGAATATACAGAGAGACTGTCAGCACCTCTCTATCCTCTGAGGATGAAGCTGCTCTGTTCCTGCATTTCAGATCCATTTCACTTTATATTGACTTTCTTTATTACTTTATTAAATATAACAAAAGACAAACTTTGTCCATGAATCATTTATCAGTTTCTCTGAAGAATCCTCCACACCTCCAAGCGTCCTGTGCTGTGTTGATCGTGGTATTTTGATTCTAAAACACTCTTTGCTTGTTGTTGCAGGATGCCATCTGCACGCTGAACACGTTACAGACCAACGCCAGCGCTCTGGAGCAGGTTCGCAGAGAGAGATGTCTTCCTCAACTCCAGCTGCAGGCCATGAGAGGCTTCCTGGAGAGAGCCGGACTCACTGTGAGACACACACACACTCTCTCTCTCTCTCTCTCTCTCTCTTCACTCTCACTCTCACTCTCACTCTCACTCTCACTCTCACTCTCACTCTCACTCACAGTGAGACACACACACACACTCTCTCACACACACACAGTGAGACACACACACACAACACCCAGACAGACTCACTCACTCACACACACTCACTTACTCACAGACACACACACACACACACTCAGTGAGACACAGACAGACACACACACCATGCACACACACTCACACAACACACACCCAGACTCACTCACTCACTCACACAACGCACATGTAAATACTGCTATATATATTTTTATATATATTTGTTTGTGTTATTATAGTTTTTCTATCTGCGTTTTTAATTGTAATGTATGCACCACAACACCAAGTAAGTTGTGTGTGTGTGTGTGTGTGTGTGTGTGTGTGTGTGTGTGTGTGTGTGTGTGTGTGTGTGTGTGTGTTGTGTGTGTGTGTGTGTGTGTGTGTGTGTGTGTGTTGTGTGTGTGTGTGTGTGTGTGTGTGTGTGTGTGTGTGTGTGTGTGTGTGTGTGTGTGTGTGTGTGTGTGTGTGTGTGTGTGTGTGTGTGTGTGTGTGTGTGTGTGTGTGTGTGTGTGTGTGTGTGTGTGTGTGTGTGTGTGTGTGTGTGTCAAAGGTGGGGGAGCTTGACCATCTCAACATCATTCATGTGACGGGAACAAAGGGCAAGGTGAGCTAATAAACTAACTGTCATTAGCTTGCGTGTAGATATGGAAATGACAAACTGAAGTCACAGGCTCCTCCATCAGAGCAACATGAATATATATAGGACTTACAACTAATAAAAATAGTGCAAGAGAATGTTTTGAGATGTTCAAGTAAATACAAATAAAATAGAAATAGTGCAAAAGAGTCTTTACAGAGCTCAGGTGTTTACTGGTCTCATCCCACAGACTGTTAAACACCTGAACTAAGAACATCCATAGCATTCATCTGTCTGCATCTTACACATTATTCATCACTTGTATATAGACTCTTATTTACTTGCACTATTGTATCTGTGTTATTGTGTTGCTCTGTTAGAGGAGCCTGTGACCTAAGATTATCATTCGTACATAACTACACTGTAGCTCTGTACGAATGATAATAAAAGTCTTGAACGTTGAACAAATAATGGCTGAATCATCGATGTACTGTATAGTGATCTAGCTAACCTTTCTGTTTACATTTAGATCATAGACTGTTCCTTTAGGCTCACGTTGTGCACGCTCTGATATGCTAACATGTTTTCCTTCCCTTCACTGCTTGTGTTTATCTTCCAGGGGTCAACGTGTGCGTTCACTGAGCAGATTTTAAGAAGCTACGGCTTCCGCACAGGATTTTACAGGTGAATGCATAAACATTACCAGGGTCCCCGCGGATCCTTAAAATTACAAGTCTTACATTTATTTTTGATATTCAAGGTCTAAAAAGGTCTGGGGCCTCATTTATAAACGGTGCGTACGCTCAAAAGATGGCGTACGCCAGTTTCTTAGCAATGTTTGACGGGAAAATGTGCGGTCCTCCACGCAAACTCTGACCCATGCGTACGCACTAAGCACAACAACGGGAGAGACGAGAAACTGCGACACCGATGGCAGAAGGAAGAATGGAGAGAAAGATGTGGAAATAATACCATAAATACAATGTTACCTCATGTATCATATATGAAGAATTAATTTGCAAACATTGATTAAAGCCAATCTTAAAATGATGAAACAAACGCCTGTTTGAGAGTCCTCAGCGCACACACAAACATAACCTGGAGAAATAAATAAATACGGATATGTTATTTAAAACCACCTCGAATATGTTGTCTCAATGTTAAAGGTCCCATGTCATGCTTTTCCGGTTTATTACCCGTCACCTTGTGTGTTATGTAGGTTTTTCTGCATGTAAACGGTCTGCAGAGTCACAAACCCTCAAAGTACACCCTGTAGGGAGTAAAACTCTAACATAGAAAATTCCTCCCCAAAACGCCTCGTTGGAGATTTCTCAGTTTCTTTCTTTGCTCCACGGATGGGTCCGTTTGGTTCCGGGTACGAGCTGACGTCAGCTCGTACCCGGAACCAAATGGACCAATCGTGGAGCCGTTACGTTACGTCCGCGGAGCCGTTACGTTAAGCCTCTGCTGATTGGTCCAAATTGACCAATCCACGGACTTCCTCACACACACACTCAGTGCAGGCAGCTCTGCTGATTTCTCCTCCCTCGCTGCAGGCTGATAACAGACAGTTGGGATCTCTCTGAAATTCTCTCTGCAGACCCATTCTCACAGCGTTTAGCAACCTTTTTCTTACTCAATATCAAGCCACACTTATTGTTTTTACTTCGGCTGTGAGTTTGTGTGTGCTCAGGATGAGTTTGGCTGTGTTTCGCTGTGTATCGCTAAACAAGGAAACCACACCTCCACGGAGCTCAGCGCGATTCACAACGTCCCGACCAATCAGAGCACACTGTGCTCACAGGGAGGGGGGGCAAGAGCTGCAACGAGCCGTTTAGTGGAGAGAGTGAATACTGCTGAATACACATACTTTACAGAGATGCTGTATGCGAAACCAATGTGAGTTTGGAAGAATGCACAGTATAAATCTATTTTAGTATACCTCAACAATGGAATTATGATCAGTGGAAATGGCCATGACATGGGCCCTTTAATGTATTCTCATAAATGATGCGGTAAGCTGGAGGACAGAATTACGTCTAAACTGAGGCCGTTTTGCATTTCTATCGGTTGTATAGATACGAGCATGGTTTTATATACTATCATGTTTAATCATGTTTTATGCCGTTTGCTAAGACTTGATAAGTCGCTCATAAAACACAGGAGGTATGGAAACCAAGAACACCATATATTTGGCAGCTGATGTAACTCAACACATTAGTTTTATTTCCTTTAACTGGTGGATATAGAGTTGCTGCGGGGGGGGGGGGGGGTTGAGACGCACAGCTGATCGACAGCTGGAACACAAACCACCAAATACAAAAATCAAACATGAATTGACTCCACTCCGCAGGGATCCCCCGATACTTTCTTACAGTTGCTCATCATGGGGGGGGTCTCCTGTCCCCTGCACTGACACACTGCCTGAGGAAGGCTATGTGTATTTTGTCATTAACTTTTTTCGGACCACTTATTTATTTTGGTGACGATCCGACCTCCATGCTGCTACTCTGGTTCAAACTGCATCCACCAAACAATGTGATTTATCTCCACCTCCCCAAAAGAACCTAAATCTGACACGGTGTGAGACGTCTTTTTTAGCTGTTCTGTCGTCATTTCCTGCGATCTTCTTCGTGCAGTCAGTCAGAATGAAGATTAATACGGGGCGTTTCTTTGACTATTTATAGGCAGATATGGGCGTTACGTGAAGCCCACAGAAGCTGCGCCGCATTTCGAGTTAATTGTGATTTATAAAGGGAAGCGTAGGACGTGCCGCACGCACGTCCTACGCCGGTACGCAGTGTTTTATGAATCGGAAAATGTCTGCGTATTTATTTGCTTTGTCCTAAGTAAGCCACCTTCCCACGTGAATCCTACGCAAGGCTTTATGAATGAGGCCCCAGGAATTTTAGGAGGGGAGGCATTAAATGTTATCTGGGGCAGAATGAATGAGTGTGCAGGAGGGGACATTGGTGTCCATTGGTCTACTGCCATACCATTGTTTTTGTTGTTAATGCAAAGGCAGTCATGTTGGGTAATGTGCACTGAATATTTCCCGTTATTCAAATGCAATAAAACTCAGTAACGGTTTATACTGTTCATCAATTTTTTTGTATTGGTATTATTTTTTCCTTTTAGAGGTCTTAAAAAGCTCTTTAAAGTCATTACATTTCTACTTAAAAAATGTGCAGATACCGTGATTACACTATTTGATATCAGGATTGCATTGTGTTCCTGCTTCTGATGGAACAATGCTAACTATATGATGAGTCCCAGCATGCCGCTTGATAAGTAGTGGTCAGAGAATACGATTTAAATATATATATTATCTTAATCTTATATTAAGTGTTTTTGCCATTTAGCTGATTACATGTTCCCATGTGTTGTTTGTAGCATGTGCGGTAACAATACTGAGGGATATTAAAATAAAGTATCTTCTAAACTTCAATAATTTGAGTGGTTTTGATCTTGTTTTTGTGCTTTTATTTCACTTGTTGCCCAGCTGGCGCCTGTACCAGTACTGATAATAATGAATACTTTTAATGCAACTAAACAAAGCATTTATGTCCTCTGTGATCTCTCCTTTTGCTTCTAGTTCCCCACATTTGGTACAAGTCAGGGAGAGGATCCGGATCAACGGACAGCCCATTGGGAAAGAGCTTTTTACTAAATACTTCTGGCAGGTGTACGGACGGCTGGATGAAACTAAGGTAGGTCAGAGCCTCTTCTCAGTGTGAAATGTCTGTATTTATAGTCTAGTTGTAAGCATAGGAACCCTGAAATGTTGTTTACCCCAAAGTTTTAAATCTTAATCTTCTTCCAAATCGACCAAAAATGTATCAAAATCAGCCCAAAGAGAGTACAAATATTGGCATTTTCTCATTAAGACTGCAATCTTTGATTCCTGAAGGGTCAGAAATGGACTCAGCATCCTCTATAACCCCCCAAACCACTCCAAAATGTTTCCAATACAGCCAAGACATTTTGAAAATAGACGGTAAAGAGACTAACCGTGGCTCCTGATTTGCTTCACTCATTCAAATCAATCAATGGACAAAGTCTGCCGTTAGCTTCTGGCATGTGCTTCCTGTTTGTATTCCCAGACTGAATAGAGCCTCAGTCTGTAATCATTGTCACGGAGATCATTGAGTCAAAATGAGACTCCTCGTGTCAGGATGAGCGTGACCATCGCGTGCTTTAAAGGTCACCTATTCTGCAAAATCCTCTTCTTCATGTCTCTTCTTCATCAACATGTGTCCCCTCTTCTTCATGTCTCTTCTACATCAGCATGTGTCCCCTCTTCTTCATGTCTCTTCTACATCAACATGTGTCCCCTCTTCTCATGTCTCTCTACATCAACATGTGTCCCCTCTTCTTCATGTCTCTTCTACATCAACATGTGTCCCCTCTTCTTCATGTCTCTTCTACATCAACATGTGTCCCCTCTTCTTCATGTCTCTTCTACATCAACATGTGTCCCCTCTTCTTCATGTCTCTTCTACATCAACATGTGTCCCCTCTTCTTCATGTCTCTTCTACATCAACATGTGTCCCCTCTTCTTCATGTCTCTTCTACATCAACATGTGTCCCCTCTTCTTCATGTCTCTTCTACATCAACATGTGTCCCCTCTTCTTCATGTCTCTTCTACATCAACATGTGTCCCCTCTTCTTCATGTCTCTTCTACATCAACATGTGTCCCCTCTTCTTCATGTCTCTTCTACATCAACATGTGTCCCCTCTTCCATGTCTCTTCTACATCAACATGTGTCCCCTCTTCTTCATGTCTCTTCTACATCAACATGTGTCCCCTCTTCTTCATGTCTCTTCTACATCAACATGTGTCCCCTCTTCTCATGTCTCTTCTACATCAACATGTGTCCCCTCTTCTTCATGTCTCTTCTACATCAACATGTGTCCCCTCTTCTTCATGTCTCTTCTACATCAACATGTGTCCCCTCTTCTTCATGTCTCTTCTACATCAACATGTGTCCCCTCTTCTTCATGTCTCTTCTACATCAACATGTGTCCCCTCTTCTTCATGTCTCTTCTACATCAACATGTGTCCCCTCTTCCATGTCTCTTCTACATCAACATGTGTCCCCTCTTCTTCATGTCTCTTCTACATCAACATGTGTCCCCTCTTCTTCATGTCTCTTCTACATCAACATGTGTCCCCTCTTCTTCATGTCTCTTCTACATCAACATGTGTCCCCTCTTCTTCATGTCTCTTCTACATCAACATGTGTCCCCTCTTCTTCATGTCTCTTCTACATCAACATGTGTCCCCTCTTCTTCATGTCTCTTCTACATCAACATGTGTCCCCTCTTCTTCATGTCTCTTCTACATCAACATGTGTCCCCTCTTCTTCATGTCTCTTCTACATCAACATGTGTCCCCTCTTCTTCATGTCTCTTCTACATCAACATGTGTCCCCTCTTCTTCATGTCTCTTCTACATCAACATGTGTCCCCTCTTCTTCATGTCTCTTCTACATCAACATGTGTCCCCTCTCTTCATGTCTCTTCTACATCAACATGTGTCCCCTCTTCTTCATGTCTCTTCTACATCAACATGTGTCCCCTCTTCTTCATGTCTCTTCTACATCAACATGTGTCCCCTCTGTGTAAAGAGACTCTGAAAGTTTCAGGAACAAAGATTCTCTCTCTTTTTGTCCTGATCCATTTCTATAAAAACCTGTCTGAAAATGAGCTGATCAGATTTTGGCCACTTTATGATGTCATAACGATGTGTTGTCTTGTGTAACCATTAGCCAATCAGCAACCAAGGTAACCCCCCCCCCCCCTTATCACCTGAATCTCCTCCTAGAGCACCGTTGAGTTCTTTGTAACCAGATCTCTCTCAGAGGGGCGTGGGGAGGGGCTCCTTATTTTCATCTAAAGTCACAGACAGAGATCAGAAACCCTTCTTATCATGTCAGTGCCATCTCAGATTGAAACCTGAGGCCTACATGTGTTTTAGGAGGAGTAGTGAGCTCCATAATCAAAGGTTTTTAGTAAATGTGATGTATTCTCTTGAGTCATGCTGTTGTTTTGTTAAAAGTAACATAGCCAGGTAAAAGCTGGCTAACCTTCAGAACTTCAGCAAATGCTATATTCAGTCTCTCCTCCTACCGACACAGAAACATATAGAAAGAGTTTGAAGCAGATGCTCGGCTTTCGGCACGCAGAAAGTGCTCTGTAACGTTTCTACTTTTACTATCGCCTACTCAAAAGCTATTTTCTACTCGACAACAATCTCTCTCTCTGTCTCTCTCTCACTTTCTCCCCCTCTCTCTCTCTCTCTCTCACACACTTTCACCCTCTCTCTCTCTCTCCCTCTCTCTCTCACACACTTTCTCCCCCTCTCTCTGTCTCTCTCTCACACACTTTCTCCCCCTCTCTCACTCTTTCTCTCTCTCTCACACACACTTTCACCCTCTCTCTCTCTCTCTCTCTCTCTCCCTCTCTCTCTCTCTCTCACACTTTCTCCCCCTCCCTCTCTCTCACTCTTTCTCTCTCTCTCACACACACTTTCTCCCCCTCTCTGTCTCTCTCTCGCTCACTTTCTCCCCCTCTCTCTCTCTCTCTCACTTTTCTCCCCCTCTCTCTCTCTCTCTCTCACACACACACTTTCTCCCCCCTCTCTCTCTCTCTCTCTCTCTCTCACACTTTCTCCCCCTCTCTCTCTCTCTCTCTCACACACTTTCTCCCCCTCTCTCTGTCTCTCTCTCACACACTTTCTCCCCCTCTCTCTCTCTCTCTCTCTCTCTCTCACACACTTTCTCCCCTCTCTCTGTCTCTCTCTCACACACTTTCTCCCCCGCTCTCTCTCTCCCTCTCTCTCTCTCTCTCTGTCACACTTTCTCCCCCTCTCTCTCTCTCTCTCACACACACTTTCTCCCCCTCTCTCTCTCTCTCTCACACACACTTTCTCCCCCTCTCTCTGTCTCTTTCTCTCACACTTTCTCCCCCTCTCTCTGTCTCTCTCTCACACACTTTCTCCCCCTCTCTCTCTCTCTCTCACACTTTCTCCCCCTCTCTCTCTCTCTCTCTCTCACACTTTCTCTCTCTCTCACACACTTTCTCCCCCTCTCTCTGTCTCTCTCTCACACACTTTCTCCCCCTCTCTCACTCTCTCTCTCACACTTTCTCCCCCTCTCTCTCACTCTTTCTCTCTCTCACACACACTTTCACCCTCTCTCTCTCTCCCTCTCTCTCTCTCTCACACTTTCTCCCCTTCTCTCTCTCACACACTTTCACCCTCTCTCTCTCTCCCTCTCTCTCTCTCTCTCTCTCACACTTTCTCCCCCTCTCTCTCTCTCTCACACTTTCTCTCTCTCTCACACACTTTCTCCCCCTCTCTCTCTCTCTCTCTCTCTCACACTTTCTCCCCCTCTCTCTCTCTCTCTCTCACACTTCTCCCCTCTCTCTCACTCTTTCTCTCTCTCTCACACACACTTTCACCCTCCTCTCTCTCCCTCTCTCTCTCTCACACTTTCTCCCCCTCTCTCTCTCACACACACTTTCACCCTCTCTCTCTCTCCCTCTCTCTCTCTCTCACACTTTCTCCCCCTCTCTCTCTCTCTCTCACTTTCTCCCCCTCTCTCTCTCTCTCTCACTTTCTCCCCCGCTCTCTCTCTCCCTCTCTCTCTCTCACACTTTCTCCCCCTCTCTCCCTCTCTCTCTCACACACTTTCTCCCCCTCTCTCTCTCTCTCTCTCACACACTTTCTCTCACACACTTTCTCCCCCTCTCTCTCTCTCACTTTCTCCCCCTCCCTCTCTCTCACTCTTTCTCTCTCTCTCTCTCACTTTTCCCCCGCTCTCTCTCTCCCTCTCTCTCTCTCTCTCTCTCTCTCACACTTTCTCCCCCTCTCTCCCTCTCTCTCTCACACACTTTCTCCCCCTCTCTCTCTCTCTCTCTCTCTCTCTCACACTTTCTCCCCCTCTCTCTCTCTCTGTCTCTCTCTCACACACTTTCTCCCCCTCTCTCTCTGTTAAGTAGACACACAGCCTGCTGAGTTATTCCTGCAGCTGCTCTTCTCTAGTATCACTCGCCTGTCACTGACATTAAGAGGGCTGAAGTGAAAGCAGTGAGATCCCAAGTCTATATTATATTGCGTACAGTAAGCTCCATTATAAAGCATATTCTGTGAAGTAATGAGCCACACTTTCAATTTTCTGAAAGGCGTCCTGTTGATGTCAAATATGGATAAGACAAGGAACTGAAACAGAAACAATAGCGACTTTAAGTACTAAGGTATAAGGTACAGGGCAATGTACATTTTAGATATGTATATGTATTTAGTAACGTGTGTGTGTTTGCATTTTATTGTTCTCTTTTATCCTTTCGCCTCATCTACTTGTCTAAAATATGTCATATGTATTATTGCTACACAAACATTATATTGCAGTTTTAGTTTCGCCAACTCCGTTTCTAAAACGCAAAAAGACTGCAAAATGCGTCTATGATTATTTTTAGTATTTCGATTTTTCCAATCCAGACGAGAGATCTCTCTCCCCCGCCTGTGTGTGAGGGGGCGGGGCAGTTACACACACGCAGCTGCTACATGCAGCAACACACACACACACACACACACACCACGCTCTGCTACATGCAGCAACACACACACACGCAGCTGCTACATGCAGCAACACACACACACACGCTCTGCTACATGCAGCAACACACACACACACGCAGCTGCTACATGCAGCAACACACACACACACACACACAGCAGAGAGAGTGCTCCGAGGTGTGGTTAAGCTTTCCCCGTCTCGATGTGGACAATGCTCGTTACCAAAAGTGCAATAAGAGTTCAGCATGTCAGGACGGGAACACGAGCAATTTGTCTAAACATTTAGCAAAAGTGCTCCACATCCAGACGGAGGAATGCACCGGGTTCCACTGTCTTTCTAGAAGCTCTGTAGCCCCGTCCACGAGTAACGTTTCCACGTCAGGTGTTATGGATGCTAGCAGCAACACACGGAGTTAACTCAATGATACAAACACGGGTTAATGATTAGAGGTAACTGAGTTATTTATGTTGTTAAAGTTTCAGCTATTCTGTTTACAGTTCTGTCCTCACATTATTTAATACCATTTGTTAAAACATTGTTGTTTCTTTATTTAATTTAAATAAAAAGCAACTGTTTTCTTCACAATTTGTTTAGTTAGTTAACATTATTTTTTTCTCCAAAAGAACCGATAAGAGTACCGTTAAAGGACCGGATCGATAAGCGGTATCGATAAAAGTAGTAGTACCGTTAAAACCTTAACGATACCCATCCCTACTCAGAGAGCATACAGTCTGCAGAGCGAAAGACGAAGAGTAGAGTTTGGGATAGTTAAACACAGAGAGAGGAGAAAGGGAGGGGTGAAGCTTGGTGATCATGAAGGAGCATTCTGGGAGTTTAGGGAGTTAGGGAGTTAGGGAGGCCGTATCAGGAAGTTCTCAGTTCACCCGAGGTGAAGGTCATACTGTTGGTGCACAGCGAGAGGAACTAACAACACTGCAACAAATGTTCTTAATAAGGAATGTTCCCAAGCTTAGCTAAGATGTGTGAGAAGCAGTAAATATAGATAAACATTAGCACATACGAATCACACAAGGATATTATTAAAGTGAGAATAATATGTTTCTATTACAATTGTGATTTTAAAAAGGTGTTATCATCTGCCCGGGGACAACAGCTGGAAACGAGCTAAAGCTTACTGTCTGTTTGTGGACTGTCCACGACACTATGGAGAAATACACTAAACATTCAATGGAAGACTTATTGCTTAACCCTATCAAGCTGCACAAATAAATATTACGGCTGTATGAGCAATACCTGCAATTCTGAAAAACTCCTATTTGTTTGTGGGTATATATATTCGAACAATTTACACATTTACCTTTGTGTTTTTATAAAAACATATATTTATTTATTGTACAACTAAACAGCTGTTACAAAACCCAGTTTCTCAGACACTCAAAGAGACACAGACGGACGGACGGACAGACACAACACTGACTCACAGACACCACACACACACAGACACCACACACAGACACCACACACAGACGGACAGACAGACACCACACTGACTCACAGACACCACACACACACAGACACCACACACAGACACCACACACACACAGACGGACGGACACAACACTCACTCACACACAGACAGACACAACACTGACTCACACAGACACAACACAACACACACACACGCAGACAGACAGACAGACAGTCGGACACAACACTCACTCACACACACAGACACAACACTCACTCACTCACAGACAGACAGACAGACAGACAGACAGACACAACACTGACTCACACACACACAACACACACACACAGACACCACACACAGACAGACAGACACAACACTGACTCACACACACACAACACACACACACAGACACCACACACAGACAGACAGACACAACACTCACTCACTCACTCACAGACACACAGACAGACAGACACAACACTCACTCACAGACGGACACAACACTCACTCACACACTCACACACACACACAGACAGACAGACACAACACTCACTCACAGACAGACAGACGGACACAACACTCACTCAGACACTCACACACACACACACAGACAGACAGACACAACACTCACTCACAGACACACAGACAGACAGACAGACACAACACTCACTCACTCACAGACACAACACTCACTCACAGACACACAGACAGACACAACACTCACTCACAGACAGACAGACGGACACAACACTCACTCACACACTCACACACACAGACAGACAGACAGACAGACAGACACAACACTCACTCACAGACACACAGACAGACAGACACAACACTCACTCACACACAGACAGACGTAACACTCACTCACACACTCACACACACACAGACAGACAGACAGGCATACAGACAGACAGACAGACAGACACAACACTCACTCACACACAGACAGACAGACGTAACACTGACTCACACACTCACACACACACAGACAGACAGACAGACATACAGACAGACAGACAGACACAACACTCACTCACACACAGACAGACACAACACTCACTCACACAGACACAACACTCACTCACTCACAGTCAGACACACAGACACAACACTCACTCACACAGACACAACACTCACTCACTCACACAGACAGACACAACACTCACACACACAGACACAACACTCACTCACACAGACACAACACTCACTCACACACAGACAGACAGACACAACACTCACTCACACAGACACAACACTCACTCACTCACACAGACACAACACTCACTCACTCACACAGACACAACACTCACTCACACAGACAGACACAACACTCACTCACACACAGACAGACAGACGTAACACTGACTCACAGACAGACACACAACACTCACTGACTCACAGACAGACAGACACAACACTCACACACACAAACACAACACTCACACACTCACAGACAGACAGATGGACACAACACACACACACACACACTGACACACACACACACAGACAGACAGACAGACAGACAGACAGACAGACAGACAGACAGACTCAACACTCACATACAGACAGACAGACACAACACTCACTCACACACAGACATCCCCCCCCTCAGAACTGCTTTTAATCTGTAATTAATGTTGTGTTTTATATATTTGAAGTGTGTGGTTTGAATTATGTTGTTATGATTTTTTACTCTGTAAAGTGTCTTTGAGTTTCTAGAAAACCGCTCTAAATAAAGCGCATTATTATTATCTTCATTCTGATGACAAACCGCTTCTAACAAAGAACAACACTTGTTAATATACGTGGTGATTGTCCAGTCATTCCTCTCCTCTCTCTGCCCTCTTCAGGATGCTCATGGAGGGATGATGCCGGCTTATTTCCGCTTCCTCACCATCTTGGCCTTCCACGTGTTTCTTCAGGAGAAGGTATGCCACTCTTCTGTCCTGAACACAACTTTTCTTCCTAGCTGTATTTTTGCAAAGGTGTGCAACATTACAAAAGGGGTAAACTCCTGACAGACCCTCACAGTCACCCTGGGTCAGTGTGTTTGATAGACTGATACACGACCATCTTAAAGACCACGAGAAGGGCAAACAGTGGTGTTACTTAAAGGTCTCCTATCATGCAAAATGCACTTTTTGATGTCTTTAATACATAAACATGTGTCCCCGGTGTGTCGGGGAACTCACGCAGCGTCAGGAAATAAAACCCTCTCTCTTTTCCTCCGTACCCAAATCTAAAAAAACGGGGGAACAACGGAGCTGATCCAGATTTTGCGATACTAATGTAAACACAGACCATAATACGTCCAAAACACGTCAGGCATTGTTTCCGATACGACGTAATATCTGAAATGTGGACCCACGGCCAGTGTTTCCGCTAGACCAGGGCTGAGAGGGCGTCCACCCCGAGAGCGGGGGGTTGTGACGTCACGTCGTGTCACGTGACTTGAATTTTGAATTGAGCCGTCCCTTAAGTTTAGATACTATCTCTTTACGTATTAGTGATGGGAATAGAGAACCGCAGTGACGCATCCTAAAACCCGGAAGTAAACTTCTTCCGGTTCCTTCGACAAAAAACCAATGCAATTTCTCCATAGGATTTTGGAAAATAGCTCGAAATAAGGTCTGTGGTTGACACACATTTAAGAGACAGATCACGTTTTGTTCAGCCGGATAATCTCCACATATGATTTTCGAATCATAGATCTAATCGATAGATTTATGATCGATAGATTTATGATCGATAGATTTATGATTAGAAAATTATAAGAGATGGGTAGACATGTGGAGATTATCCGACTAAACAAAACGTGATCTGTCTCTTAAATGTGTGTCAACCACAGACCTTATTTCGAGCTATTTTCCAAAATCCTATGGAGAAATTGCATTGCATTTTTGTCGAAGGAACCGGAAGAAGTTTACTTCCGGGTTTTAGGACGCGTCACTGCGGTTCTCTATTCCGGCTCTTTTTAGTGAGCCGGATCATTTGGCTCGGCTCACTAAGAAGAGCCGGCTCTTTCGGCTCCTACACGGCTCTTCATGTTACCACAGTTTACCACGGAGTCTCAGTTTCGCCGCTGCGAGGCTCCGGCGCTCGCAGTTCACGCGCGTGCTCCACTAGCACCCCCCCGTCAAGCCTCGCCGGCAGTACACTTTCCGTCACAGGAACACGCTTTGCTGGCGGCGAAAAGAATCCCACCAGACTCCTTTTCCCCTCCAACAGAGGGATGTCCTTTTTCCTTTTCGTCATTTCAAGCGATAAAAACTCTCGATCTTCTCTTGAATTATTTAGTTTTTTCATTTTGTCAAATGACGGCAAGACGCCCCCCTGGCCGAAACGTCGCTATCCGAAACAATGCCTGATGTGTTTTGGACGTAATATGGTCTTTGTTTACATTAGCATCGCTAACACTCAGAGCTAACCTGTACTGGAGAGAGTATGTGTAAAAAAGCAGGAAATAAAAAGGAACTTGAGGTAAACCTGAGAGAGAAAAAGAGTTTGAGCTCCATACTGTTTCACAAATAATCCTTGATGTGGTTTGGAACATGATATGGGACCTTTTTAAAGGACTAACTTCTCAAATCTAAACCACTGTGTTCTCTCTTCAGGTGGATTTAGCTGTAATTGAAGTTGGGATTGGTGGAGCGTACGACTGCACCAACATCATAAGGTAAGTCTCAAGATGATCAAGTGATTGTATGTTTGATCCACGTGTCCTTAAATGGTGTGTGTGTGTCTCTGTGTTCATGTGTCTGTGTCTCTCTGTGTTCATGTGTGTGTCTCTCTCTGTCTCTGTGTTCCTGTGTGTGTCTCTCTCTGTGTTCCTGTGTGTGTCTCTCTCTGTTCATGTGTGTGTCTCTCTGTTCATGTGTGTCACTCTCTGTGTTCATGTGTGTGTGTCTCTGTGTTCATGTGTGTGTCTCTCTCTGTTCATGTGTGTGTCTCTCTGTGTTCATGTGTGTCACTCTCTGTGTTCATGTGTGTGTGTCTCTGTGTTCATGTGTGTCACTCTCTGTGTTCATGTGTGTCACTCTCTGTGTTCATGTGTGTGTGTCTCTGTGTTCATGTGTGTGTCTCTCTCTGTTCATGTGTGTGTCTCTCTGTGTTCATGTGTGTGTGTCTCTGTGTTCCTGTGTGTGTCTCTCTCTCTCTCTGTGTTCGTGTGTGTGTTGCGTATCAGTCTGTGCTTTCTAAATTGTGGTTTTCTATTTTGTTGTGTATTCAAATGTTTAACATCATGTATGAGGGTTTCAGTCTGTGGCTATAAGTATGGTTTCATTGTCTCGTGCTTTTACATTTGTTTTTTTAGTCCTATCGGTTTTGTCCAAATGTTTTTATGCTGCTTTTTATATATTTTTTGATGTACAGCACTTTGGTGAACTCTGTTGTTTTTAAATGTGCTATATAAATAAAGTTGGATTGGATAAATAAACTTGAATTGATTGTTTTTAAATGTCACACAGGCGTCCGTGGGTGTGTGGCGTCTCGTCTCTGGGAATCGACCACACTCAGATTCTTGGAGACACCATCGAGAAGATCGCCTGGCAGAAAGGAGGCATCTTCAAAGTGAGTGGGCTGAACACGTCTCATTGTGATCTCATATTTAAAGTAATGGGAATAAAAAATGTCTACCTTTATCTTCAGAGGTGGGAAGTAGTGGAGTACAAATACTTCGTTACTGTACTTAAGTACATGTTTCTGGTATCAGTACTTTACTCCACTACTTGTTTTTCTGGCGACTTTTTACTTTGACTTCTTACATTTTGAACCCAAATACCTGAACTTTCTACTTCTTACATTTTCCAAACAGGCTGGTTCCTTTAGTTGTTGGGGCTGTGCAGCCTGCCACACACTGTAGGAAACACACTTTGGACCTCAAACAGCCAGGCTCAAAAACATGCAATATTTAACTTTTTCGAAGATAATACTTGGAGTAGAGACACTGAAGTACTCATTGTTGTACTGCCCTCTACTGGGGGTGTGTGTGTGTGTGTGTGTGTGTGTGTGTGTGTGTTGTGTGTGTGTGTGGTGTGTGTGTGTGGTGTGTGTGTGTGTGTGTGTGTGTGTGTGTGTGTGTGTGTGTGTGTGTGTGTGTGTGTTGTGTGTGTGGGTGTGTGTGTGTGTGTGTGTGTGTGTGTGTGTGTGTGTGTGGTGTGTGTGTGTGTGTGTGTGTGTGTGTGTGTGTGTGTGTGTGTGTGTGTGTGTGTGTGTGTGTGTGTGTGTGTGTGTGTGTGTGTGTGTGTGTGTGTGTGTGTGTGTGTGTGTGTGTGTGTGTGTGTGTGTGTGTGTGTGTGTGTGTGTGTCTCTCTCTCCTCTCTCTCTCTCTCTCTCTCTCTCTCTCTCTCTCTCTCTCTCTCTCTCTCTCTGTGTGTTCATGTGTGTGTGTGTGTCTCTCTCTCTCTGTGTGTGCATGTGTGTGTGTGTGTCTCTCTCTCTGTGTGTGCATGTGTGTGTGTGTGTGTCTCTCTCTCTCTGTGTGTGCATGTGTGTGTGTGTCTCTCTCTCTCTGTGTGTTCATGTGTGTGTGTGTCTCTCTCTCTCTGTGTGTTCATATGTGTGTGTGTGTCTCTCTCTCTCTGTGTGTTCATGTGTGTGTGTGTCTCTCTCTCTCTGTGTGTTCATGTGTGTGTGTGTCTCTCTCTCTCTGTGTTCATGTGTGTGTGTCTGTCTCTGTGTTTCTCTCTCTCTGTGTTCATGTGTGTGTGTCTCTCTCTCTGTGTGTGTGTGTGTGTGTGTGTGTGTGTGTGTGTGTGTGTGTCTCTCTCTCTGTTCGTGTGTGTGTGTCTCTGGGTTCATGTGTGTGTGTCTCTCTCTCTCTGTGTTCATGTGTGTGTGTGTGTGTCTCTCTCTCTCTGTTCGTGTGTGTGTGTCTCTGGGTTCATGTGTGTGTGTGTGTGTGTTTACAGCCGGGGGTTCCTGCCTTCACAGTCAAACAGCCAGAGGATGCGATGGTGATGCTCCGGAGCCGAGCTAAAGAGATGAGAGTAAGTGAACAGATATCTCAGTGAATCATCTCTGTGTTGATAAAGTTTGAATACATGTTGTTGTCTACCCTCCGGCTGCTTGTATGTAACCCCGTCTGACCTGTGGTTGTAGAGTCCTCTGCGGGTGTGTCCAGATCTGGAAGAGTACCAGACGGACTGTGGATCTCTTGTTCTGGGTCTGGCCGGGCAGCACCAGCGCTCCAACGCCTCCCTCGCCCTCCAGCTCAGTCACACATGGCTGCAGAACAGATGTCTACCAGGTGGGCGCTCTACCAACATTTGATACCAGCTGCAAAAATGTGTATTTCTTGTATTTTCATCCCAACCTGTCCTCGCTCAGCAGAGACAAGCTTTCCCTCTACAAGTGATGAGAACACGGAGGTCCTTCAGGGGGCCGCCTTCACGCCCAGCCCCATCATGGTGAAAGGTGAGTCTGCAGAACAAACACTGAACATCAGGACAACCATCCGTCTCTCTGCTGCGTTTTGGATCTGCCACTGTGCCAATGGAGGGTCAAAAGAAGCACATTTGGGCGTCTGCAAAAATAACTATGAAGAAAATATGCATAAAGATTAGTTAAACAAGATGTCAGCTGTGGTTGTTCATTGAAATACACAGTAAAACTCTTAAAATCCAACATTTTAAAGGTCACCTATTGTGCAAAATCCACTTGTTCACGTCTTTTCTACATCAACATGTGTCCCCTCTTCTTCATGTCTCTTCTACATCAACATGTGTCCCCTCTTCTTCATGTCTCTTCTACATCAACATGTGTCCCCTCTTCTTCATGTCTCTTCTACATCAACATGTGTCCCCTCTTCTTCATGTCTCTTCTACATCAACATGTGTCCCCTCTTCTTCATGTCTCTTCTACATCAACATGTGTCCCCTCTTCTTCACGTCTCTTCTACATCAGCATGTGTCCCCTCTTCTTCATGTCTCTTCTACATCAACATGTGTCCCCTCTGTGGAAAGAGTCTCTGAAAGTTTCAGGAACAAAGATTCTCTCTCTTTTTGTCCTGATCCATTTCTATAAAAACCTGTCTGAAAATGAGCAGATCAGATTTTGGCCACTTTATGATGTCATGATGTTTTGTCTTGTGTAACCATTAGCCAATCACCAACCAAGGTAACCCCCCCCCCCCCCTCCTTATCACCTGAATCTCCTCCTAGAGCACCATTGAGTTCTTTGTAACCAAATCTCTCTCAGAGGGGCGTGGGGAGGGGCTCCTTATTTTCATCTAAAATAACAGACAGAGAATCAGCACTTTGGAAACAGGGCTGAAACAGAGGGGATTATGGGATGCTGCAATGATCTGTTTGGTGTTTCAGCCAATCAGAGACAGGCTCTGTATATATCTGAGACCTGTGATATATTGATGAAGAACAGTATAATAGGGGACCTTTAAAGGTGACCTCATCCAGTTTTGATGTGTGTTTGTTCCAGGTCTGGCGGACACAGAGTGGGCGGGGAGGAACCAGACTCTGAGACACGGAGCGGTGACCTACTTCCTGGATGGAGCTCACACGATGCGCAGCATGAAGGCCTGTGTGCACTGGTTCAGAGAAACTGCATCCCAGCATGAGAGGAACTCCAGGTGAGCAGCACTCTGATGACATCACACACACTACCTGCATACAAGGTGCCACCTGCTCAGGAGAAGATGTGTTTGTGTTGCAGTGGAGCTGTGGCCAGAGTCCTGCTGTTCAACGCCACCGGAGAGAGAGACTCAGCCGCCATGTTGAAGCTGCTGATGGTGAGTAGGACTTTTTGCATGGTCCGCCATTTTAAACATATTCTTTATTAGTTATTTTTCACATTCCCCTAACTCTGCAGATATAACTCAAATGTACATATACATTTGGAGGAATAAGAATAATAGGCTAATTGGTGTAGAAACAAATCAGTTTAACATGATTTGTAAATGTTAATCAGACTGTTTTGTAATGGTAACATGGTCTTTACCCGGATAAACCTTCATATAGTCCGTGATGGAGCTAATGATAAATCCAACCTCTCTGATAATAATGATCAGATAATAATGTCTTTACTGTCCTCTCTCTTTTCAGCCGTGTCAGTTTGACTTTGCTGTTTTCTGCCCGAACATCACCGAGGCCATGGCTTCATGCAATGCAGGTGAGATCATTGAACCTGTGTGAAAGATGTTTGTGTGAAAGAAGAATAAAGTTTGAATTACACGAGGGTATTTTGCACATGCGTGTTAAATGATGTTGTTGGACAGCCTCACTAGTAAGGCAAGTTTATTTATACAGCACCTTTCAACACAAGGCAATTCAAAGTGCTTCTGGTAGTTTGTTCCAGATGTTTGGAGCATAATAACTGAACTTCTCCATGTTTAGTTCTGACTCTGGGGACAGAAAGTTGACCTGTGTCACTACCCGATCTGTCAGGTTACCCATGTGCGAAAATGAATAACCTACAATAATACATAATGATTAATGAGTTATATTCTATATCATAAATCCATAGAGAGGCGAAGTCCCTCCCTTTCCGGTGGAGCTCCATGGGACCTTATTTCGGAAAAATTATGTATTGAATTCAATGGCAAGAGAAAAGTTATCTTTCGATCCCGTTTGAATTGTGCCACGAATTACACATATCATGTTTGTCGATTTAAAAGATAATTTTCAAGTAAAAAAAAAAAGAATTGCCGTAAAACTGTGAAGTAACACTTTTTTTATGTGAAACCGCTCCACGAACTACATCTCTGGTCTCGCACAACAACACACGTCACCAAGATGGCCGTCACTACTGTCTTGCCAATAAAGGGATTGACTCACCTCACTATCACCACAATGAAACACGTCCAGAAGAATGTCATGCAAAGCTGCCTGCCTGCCTTCCTTCGATTGTCCCTGATCTTTTTAATATTCAATGTTAACCATTTGTGCAGATAGCATGAAGTAGAAAAGATCGCCGATGCTAATGTAGCGTTAGCGTTAGCATGTCTCCCCCGGGGGCATCCGGGCTTAAACGGTGTATTATAGAATGATCACACCGGTGTGACAGTACTCTTCAAAGGGTTCACGAAATATGACTACTACTCTTACTGTTTAACATTTTGGGTTACTTAATGTTACTTCATGTTACGGCTAAAAAAAATGACAAGGCTAAGGCTGTAATGCTAACTAACGTGCTTACTACTAGCTAGGCAGCTAACTTGATTAAGCCACTCCTGGTCCTTTAATCAGACGGGAAGCGGAAGAACGAGCAAGACCCATTGCTGGTATGATTACAGCCTGGTACTAAGCACACAGGCATCTTGTTAAAGTTATCTTATCTTAGCTATCTCTTATATTTAGTGGAGGAAAACAATGATGACATCAGTTATGACATCACTTACGCGACTCTGGGATTTGTAGTCTTTCTAGTTGCGTATTTGTCATAGTCTTATATTTCAACAGTTTTACGACAAACTGACTTTTTTGACATGGAAATGATTTTTTTAAATTGACAAACATCATATGTGTTATTCGTGGCACAATTCAAACGGGATCCAAAGATAATCTTTCTCTCCCCATTGACTTCAATACATAATTTTTCCGAAATAAGGTCCCATGGGTCGGAAGTAGAAGGGCGGGACTTCGCCTCTCCATACCTGCCAAGTAACTAGTTTGACTTTACATTACTTGTACTTACCTTTTAAGGATGAACTTTGGCGAGATCCGTTTTATTTTTAATCGGTCTCTGGTTCGGACAGAAAAATCACCCTTTACCATATCATCTTTTAAATTGCGGTAAAATGCAAATAATCCATGGTATATAAGTAGATGTCTCTCTTCTCTCTGCTCTATCAGCACTATGGACATAAATCATTATGTATTGTTGTAAGTTTTTCATTTTCGCACATACGCAGACCGATCGGGTAACCTGACAGATCGGGTAACCTGACAGATCGGGTAACCTGACAGATCGGGTAGTGACAGACCTGTCCCAGAAGTCCTGAGAGTAATACAGTTAGTAATGAATACCTTGTTCATGGTGTCGCCTCTCAGACCAGCAGAACTTCAACGTGTCGGTGGAGAACATGCTGACCCGCTGCCTGGACAACGAGAGGAGCTGGCACCTCCACAACAGCCAGGTTTCTAACAAAGGCTCCCAGCTGCTGATTGAGGGCAGTCTCCCGAAGAAGACGACGACGGACACGCTGGTGTTCCCCTGCATCCTCAGCGCCCTGCAGTGGATCACTCAGGGTCGGGATCCGGTTCTGACTGACCCGGCTAACAGAGTTCTGCCGGTGAAACCTAGCATCAACGCTAAAGCTGCTCCTCTCTGTGATGCCTCTGAGATCCACATCCTCATCGCTGGGAGCCTCCACCTGGTGGGGGGGGCGCTCAAACACCTGGACGCAGCTAACTACAAGTAAACAGACATGGGGTATTAGTGGATTTTAACTGTTTAAAAAATGGGATGTCTCATTGTTCTTGACATCTAAATTAGGTGTGTTTGGTGCTAGCGCTCAAACACCTGGACGCAGCTTCCTACAAGTAAACAGACATGTGAATTCAAACAGTTTAAATAATGGGATGTCTAATTGTTCTTGAAATCTAAATGAGGTATGTTTGGTGCTAGCTTTTTGGACTGAATGAGAAAAGCTGCACCAAGGTACTGTTAGCTTTCCTACAGTAGCTGATGCTAGCGCTCAAACACCTGGACGCAGCTAACTACAAGTAAACAGACATGTGAATTAGTGAATTTAAAAAATGGGATGTTCTCATTCTTCTTGAAATCTAAATGGGGTATGTTTGGTACTAGCTTTTTGGACTGTGTCTTCAGAGGTTTACCTGAATGAGACAAGCTGCACCGAGGCTCTGTTAGCTTGATGCTAGGAGCTGATGCTAGGAGGCGGGACCAGGGCGCTCCACCCAGATTCCTACAGACGAGCAGGGGGAGATCACTTAAGTCTTAATGAAGCCAAACATGTTTACATGATCTGAAAGGTGCATTCAGGTGCAGCACGACGAGCGGAGCTGACTCAACTGGAACTCTGTGCCTCGGGATGAACCGCAGCGTCGTCTCATTATATTACAGAAACAGAAACACGACAGAAAGTGCTTCATGGAGTTATGATTTCTTGTGATTTTACTATCAATTGGAACACTTGACTATTACGAAGAAAGCCATTTTGCACAGCTTCTAATTTTGTTGGATTTTGACAATGTATTTCACACATGGCCTACTCGTTTCCTTTTTGTACGTGAGTGTAACTTTGCTAATGTCTGAGATTTGAAGTTGTGTAACTAACTCTCCTTCCGTGCCATCTGTCAGACTACACTGAAATTATAGTAATATATAAATGGTCCTTCATTTGCATTATCTGACACTACATACAAGTATCGTATGTAAAATGGTTTTAAAAGATATTGAAACTGTATAAAAATACATTTGTAATCGGGGTCTTCATGTTGTCATGTTGATTAAGTTCTGTAGCCAAGGCTAACGGATGTAACCTCAAGTGAGTTTACATTTCATTTCAGAATAAATCAAGAATATTTGTCACTTGTTGCAAGTGTCTGAAATACGAGTTAATAAAAAATGGCTTTGCAAATTGTCATCTTTTCTTGGTCTCCTCCCAGAAGCTTAAACCTAATAGGATATGTTTTATAATTATAGAAACAACTGTTATCAATTAATTGTAATCAACATCTCCCCCCTCATCTGCACCGCTCCATCATCATCATCATCATCTCTACACTACTCTCTCAGGACATCGAAGACAGCTTCCAGGACAATGAGAAAGCTGGGGTAGTGTACCTGGACCTGACTGCCGCATATGACACCGTCTGGCACCGTGGACTCCACGTGAAGCTGTTGAGGACAATACCAGACCGGCATATGGTTAAGTTCATCATGGAGACGCTTACCAACCGCAGCTTTGTCCTCCAGACCAGCAATGGACAACGCAGCAGGCTCAGAAGACTGAGGAACGGTGTTCCGCAGGGGTCGGTTCTCTCGCCGATGCTGTTCAACATATATGTACACGACCTACCTGACACATCATCCAGAAAGTACGGCTAGGCAGACGATCTAGCCATCATGCTGAGACTACCAACATGGAAGGCGATGGAAGATGGCCTTAACGACGACATGGGCACCCTGGTAGCATACTTTCAAAGGTGGTGTATACAGCTCAACATCGCAAAGACGGCATACCATCTTAGCACCAGAGAAGCTAGGAGGGAATTTGAGGTGTGCGTCAATAACAAACGTCTGGAGGTCCAGCAAGCCCCGAAGTACCTCGGCGTGCGTCTGGATCAAACACTGTCCTTCAAACAACACCTTGAAGAAGTCAAGGCCAAGGTAACATCAAGGGTCGCGCTGATCCGCCGCCTCGCTGGAACAACCTGGGGAGCCTCCGCTAAGACGCTGCGATTATCAACCCATCTTCTCTGCAGCGGAATACTGCGCCCCAGCCTGGAGCAGAAGTCCTCACGCAAGTAAGGTTGACGTGGTCATCAACAACGCCCTCCGGATTATAAATGGATGCTTGAAGCCTACCCCTGTGTCCCTCTTGCCAGTCCTCGTGGGAATAACTCCGGCGGGAGGCTGCCACCCTCGCCCTGGCCAGGAAAGCCCAAAAGCATAACACTACAACGACAGCAGCGTCTCTAAGTAGGCTCAAGTCCCGCCTCCCCTACAACAAGGCAGCACAAGAGATGCTCAATTCAACCTCTGAGGACCTCTCCAGAGATGCATGGTTGGCGGCTGCTTGGAAGCAGGAGTGGGAGATAGCCGGGCCCTCCCGCATACATCGCTACATCTGGGACCCAGGAGATGGCGCCATAGGAGGAGACGACCTACCACGCCGGCAATGGACCACACTAAACCGTCTACGAACTGGGGTCGGTCGCTTCAAAACATCAATGAAGAAGTGGGGCCTGGCAGACAGTGCTGCATGCGACCCTGAACAGACTGCCGAACACATAATAACCACCTGCCCTTTATATAGACCACCCTCGGAAGCCAGCCTCTTCGACTTAGGACCAGAGATGCGGGCATGGCTACACGACACCGAGTTGGACCTCTGACGTTACACGAAAGAAGAAGATCATCATCTCCATCCTCATCAATGGTAGAGGTCTGATATACACACTAGTACAAACTGAAGATCACAATATGGACGTCTGTATAGGATGTATTGGAAAGCAAGTTTTCTAGGAAACGGGCAATTATAATTTACTATATAGTTACATGTAAGTTATATTTGTTTTTGATTTCAGTCTAGCCCACCAACATCCAGCTGGAGGTAAGTAAATGGTAACTAGACTGCATTTATATAGCGATGTCCATGTCTTTATGACCCTATACTCGTACTATACTTGAGTATTTCCATTTTATGCTACTTGTACTTTTAGTCCACTACATGTTGGAGGCAAGTAATGTACTTTTTACCGTTCTACATTTATTAAACACTCAGTTACAAGTTACTTCGTACAAATGAAAACACATGATGTGATGCAACATGTTAGTTTTTAATATTCACAAGCTACCCTGCAGTATACAAAGTCATTCAAACTAGCTGCTCCTTTACCAGCTTTGAGAACACTTTAATGATCAATCATTATAAAACATATCATATATATTATTCTGAAATGGACCAATCTGCACAATGAATACTTTTACTGTCGCTACTTTAACTATATTTTGATGAGAATACTTTTCTACTTTTACTTGAGGAACATTTTGAATGCAGGACTTTTACTGTAACAGAGTATTCCTACACTCTGGTACTTCTACTTTTACTCAAGTACAAGATCTGAGTACTTCTACTTTTACTCAAGAACAAGATCTGAGTACTTCTACTTTTACTCAAGTACAAGTTCTGAGTACTTCTACTTTTACTCAAGTACAAGATCTGAGTACTTCTACTTTTACTCAAGATCTGAGTACTTCTACTTTTACTCAAGATCTGAGTACTTCTACTTTTACTCAAGTACAAGATTTGAGTACTTCCACTTTTACTCAAGTCTTACAGCTTCCTCCCATGACTGAAGGACTGGGCTGTCACTCAAAAACTGAGTAGCCAATTGGGACACACCCCTGAAAGTCCCGCCCACCTGAGATGTGTGTGCCTGCAGCGAGAGCAAAAGTCTGATCATTGAGAAAGAAGCAAAGAGAACTGCAAACAAAAAGATATGTTATAAAAAAGAAAACAGACTTATAGTTTACATGATTACACAAATTATGTGTTTGCAAGTTATAGTTTTACCTTTGAAATTACATTTATTTAGCTTGACTCAGTTTTTTTCTTCTCTACTTAAACCCTTAGTTTTGCTTGATTCTGAGAAAGTGTTGCTTTATCTTAATGGCACAAAACTGATTCCATAAGTTAACCGGCTCCAATGGTTCAAGTCAGCGGCAAATGCCTGTGTACAAATGGAGCGCACCGGCCACCGTAGTTACCGGATGTAAAGGGAGCAGAGTCGTCCTAAAGCTAACACAAGGTGAGAATGTTATCGGATTTGGTTTCAATCAAGTAACAACAAAGGCATACTAGACCGACCAAGGTACGTTTTAACAGTTTGTTTTTTAGAAAAGCACTCGTATGCTAAACTACACTTTGAAGCACTGCAGTATCCTGTTGAAGGAACGGGGATAATATTATAAACAAGGTGAATTTAGCGATCACAACGAAAACGGCCAAGACACACATTGAGCCCAGAAAACGAGTGTTATTAAGGGCTGTAAATATAATAAGCCTGTGTCTAAAATGGACAACATTGTTAGGAGATTTAAACTATACAGCGGTTCTGCACTGCGGTCACTCAGCCGTCTCTCCACTTTGTTTTTTCAAATCAGCTGCTCTTCATTTTTTTCCCTGCTATATTTGATGAGTGATACAAATATTTGTTACCATAAGTTCTTAAGGAAACTGATACTGTTGGACTCAGTACTAGTTTGAATGCTACCTGAAATAAAATGAAGTACTTTTACTGTGTACTTTGTGAGTAATCCTCTGTCAGAGTCCCCTCCATAGTACATAATGCATGTTTTCTGCTGTCTTTGATGAATGATACAAATAAAATGTTACCATTAGTTCTTAATGATATTGATACTGCTGGACTCAGTAGTCTTACACCTACCACCACAATACAATGAAGTACTTCTAGTGTGTTTAAAAAAAAAAAAAAATCCTCTGTCAATGTCCCCTCCTGAGAACAAAATCAAGCCACTTCTTCTAAGTTTGACGAGGGAAAAAATGATTTTTTCCATTAGTTCTTCGTGAGATTGAAAACTGTTGGACTCAGTACTAGTGAAACTACTCCCACAAGTACTATGAAGTACTTTTACTGTGTACTTTTTGAGTAATCCTCTTGTCAAAGTCCCCTCCTGAGTAGAATAATGCATGTTTTCTGCTATCCTTAACAAGCATTGAAAATATGTTCTTCCTGAGACTGATGCTCAACTCTCTCCCCTCCCTCTCTCCCTCCCCCCTCTGACATCTCTCCCCTGACCTCTCCGCCCTGCCTCCCACCTTTCCCCCCTGCCCCAAATGGACCTGGACCTTAACCCCCCCCCACACACACACACACACACACACACACAACCTTCCCTCATCCAGCACCAGTCACTTTTCTACCCATCTCCGCTGCTACTGCACTGAAACTGTACTTTGAACATAATTTTCTCTTTTGCACTAAAGAATACTTGCATTAATGTCAATTCATGTTCTGTGGATTGTGTTTTTTTAAATATATTATTAACTAGTACTTATTACTACTATTACTTAGTCTTATACCCCGCTATCTAGGCCCTTTTTGTATCTTGTTTTATGTATATATGTCACACTGTGGGACTGCGAGAAATGGTATTTCAAGATTTCTGTATGTATAACACATGTAGAAATGTTGACAATAAAGCTGACTTTGACTTTGATATTGTTGGACAGAGTATTTTAAGAGGATATGGTAGACATGATATCAGCATACTTCCAGTCAGTACTCCGGTAGCAGCATGTTTACCCCTTGGAAAGTCTTTAGAGACTGGCCTGGATAGCTGGTCTGTCCTTCAGCACACTGACGCACCCTGTCACTCTTGTTGGCCTCTTATGATGCTGCTGTCTTTAAAATATGATTATTTATCTGCCCCTGATTTGTTACCTATTATAACAGGACCTTCTGACGAAAAAGTCCTAGTTTACTGGGATTCTTTGAAAGTGAAATCACATTTAAGTAAACATTTTATACCTCCCAAATTCGTACGTAGGTCGTGGGAATTATGCCAATTGCTTTTGTTATTCAGCTTCAGATTCAAGGTTCCATTTATAAAATCTTTTTTTGCTGACATGGCCAACATCTTTTAAGAATAAAATTCTGGCTGCAAATACAAAAATCAACAGCACAAAATAATGAATGTTGGAATTTAAATAAAGTGTGAAACAAACAGAGCTCATAGAAAGGTTGCACCCAGTCCGTCACTTTTCCAGAATTTCGGCCCCATTCATTTCAGAAGTTGAAATACAACGGTTAGGTCATAGCGAAACAAGTGTACACCTGTATTATTTCCATTAAACTGATCACTGCTGTCTGTGCAGCCTTACAGGAAGGAGGCAAAGATGAGGGTTTCCACCAGTCACCTTCAGCAGCTCGCCATCTTCACCACTGTGCTGACTGGGGGGGGGGTAGGCACCATGTACTATCTGATGCAGAGTGAGTACAACTCAGTTATGTTTGATCGACACCATCAAGTAAAGGCCTGAATATGTGAGCAAGCGCTCTATTTTCCCATATCTTCACATTTTGAAGATGGATAAAATAGACAGATGAGACTATCATCGTTACCGGACTTCAAGTAAATTAACAGTTTTAGGTCGGTCATCACGACCAGTTTTAGGTCGGTCATCACGACCAGTTTTAGGTCGGTCAAAAACGTTTTGAATGACTGAATGGAGTTTGGATCTGTGCTAGGCTGAGCTACTCTGTCATTGTGACTGCAACAGCATACTTTTTGGATCACCTGCTTTCATACTAAAAAAACTTCAATATGTCCAAAACTCAGCTGCCCGCTGCTCACCTCCACCCGACGCTCCGACCACATCACCCCTATCCTCCATGACCTCCACTGGCTCCCCATCAAACACCGCATTGACTTTAAAATATTACTTTTCACTTTCAAAGCCCTCAACAACCGTGCCCCCCCCCCCCCTACCTCTGTGACCTCATCCAACGACACACCCCCACCCGTCGCCTCAGGTCTGCTGAAGCTAACCTACTGCAGCCCATCAGGACAAAGCTCCGGACCTGGGCTGACAGGGCCTTCGCTGCAGCCTCCCCCACACTCTGGATCTCCCTCCCCAGCCACGTCAGATCCGCCAACACTCTCACATCATTCAAACAATCCCTCAAAACTCACCTTTTCACTCTTGTTCAACTCCTAATCCACTAACCCTTGCCCTTATTCCACCTAGCTTAGCACTTTCTACTTTTGTTGTTATTTTGTTTTACTTGCTTGTAAGCGCTTTGAGCACTAGGAAAAGCGCTTTATTAATAATATTATTATTATTATTATTATTATTGTAGCTGCTCCATCAACACATACACATCTCCATCCTTGTTAAAGAGGCCCATATAAGGACATGTTCTGTTTGACTGTGGTGCAAACAGAAACAACATAAGAAAACAAGTTGTAAGACTAGGTCAAACATAAAATGATAATAAAAAGACAATATTTTAAAGAAACTATTAAGCATTACAAAATAACAAAGAAGTATGAAAACCACATTTAAATATACAAAGAAAAAGGAAAGCAAAAATTATATTTTAAAATGTAGGGCTGTGCAGACATGTGCAAAATATATTCAGAGAGGAGCATGAACATGGAACACAGTATTAAGAACAAATAACAACATGTTCTTCACATGATGTGCATTAATGTAATGCTTAATAATGTGGGGGGGTTAAAAGTTAGTGACAGTGCATGGACGCGGGAAGGGGGGGTGCTGCAGCCATGCACTGTCACCATCTGTTGGCGGAGAGTTGTAACTGCAACGCCAAAAAGTTCACTAAACAAGTCAATACAAACGTTTTATTTTGAGTTAGCATTTTAGTGTAAGCAGTCTATAAAAGCTTCACTATAAGAGAAAGTGATAATGCGGTGTGCTTCTGCTGTTGCTCTGCTATAGAAAAGAAGCTCGTCAGTGCAGACAAGATCAGGGATGGGAGTTTTGTGAAAGCAGGTTTAACAACTGGCGAAAGGCAGAGGAAACATTAGGGAGCATGAGAAGTCCCATCAACACACAGGCCGTCAACAAACTGGCAGCATTAAAACGAACACCGATGAATGCACTGCTCTCACAAGCTGCTAAAGACCAAATGACTGCATTTAATATGACGTTATTATACAGGGCGTGTAGCGTGATCCCTACACGCAGATCACGCAGACTGCGTGGGGCCTCACCTCGCGGACGGGGCCTCATTTTGCGGAGGGAGCCTCATCTGAAGCGCTAACGCGGCGCACCTACAGTTTCGCCGCTGCGAGGCTCCACTAGCACCCCCCCCGCACCCTCGCACCCCCAACTCTGACTGACTTCCCGTGCCTTGTGAAATTTACAAAAATGTTTTATCATCGCCTTTCCTAAAAGTGTGGCCCACATGCTTTACTACAATTCAAATAAATAGGAGGACTGGCATTTTTTCCACAATGCCTGTGAATTCAGCCTTGCTCTTCAATTTCTGTCAGAGTTGCATCATTTGAACTGCTGTCATTTTGAACCCAGCTGACAGTTTAACTGCCTTCATGTAGTGCTCTCTGAATGTGAATTTCAAGTGCTTTTATTCATTATAATTAACCATTTCACTGCTTTCAGCACCTTTTCTTATTATTTGATAATTCTTTTCATTCATTTTTTGTACAGAGAAATTTGTTGAGTCAGACTACCACAGACTGGCCACGCAGAAGTTGAAGGCATGTCCCGTTGCCATGGAATGGCTTGGGGCCCCGCCTTTAAAAGTCCACAACATTCATCTAACTGACAGAAACAACCGCATAAATCAGAGCACTGCACAGGTACCTTCATCAAGTCTCAAACATGTTTTAATCTGTAAGGTGGTTAACAACGCTCTTTTTAACAAGAATTATATTTTCAGAAAATGTCCAGTTATTAATGCAACCTCTGGCAATAATCACGTTTAACATTAGCGAGTTCCGAAGAATGAATTATAATTCGTCAGCGTAGGTCAATCACTGTTTTGACGATCATTTCATTCTATGGATTGTCAAATCAGCTGGTCATGACCAAATATGATTGCTAGCGCTATATTATAGATAGATAGAACATTCAGAATAGTTTTCCCCAAGCTACTGCGGCAGGTTGTGCAAGCTGCTGCTTGACAGCAATCCTGTTTATTTCAGAAAGCAAAATTGTGATTGTGATTATTATTAGACTTATCGTACTGCTAGTTACTGTTATAGCAGTTTCTCCTTTTAACATGTTCACTGTGAGCTCATCGATTTTATCTTATGTCGTTGCGCATGGGCCAGCAAGATAGTTTTCAAACTGGGGTTTAATACAATTGGGAGTTATCTTTAAGTCCAGAAGGTGAGGTTGGTTTGGGATTCAAATGGTGGGCAGCTGTGCTTCCAATCATGTAGTGAAAAGCTCTGCCGTCTGTCTACACTGCAGATGAATTTGAAATAGCATTGTGTTGTGTTGCAGATAAAGATCCCTGTGACTGGTTCACACACTGGAGGTTATCTGTATACATGTTCAACAAGAGACCCTGATACCAACAGGTTGGTACATTCTGTATTCTGAGATGCACATTTTGTTGACAATTATTATTCTTTATTCAGTATATTGTGACAGAAATATGCATGTAAATCATTTTGACCACAACTCCATGCAGATCTGATGACACAAACAACAGATTTACTCAGCAACTGCTCTACTAAAACAGACTCAACTCCCATATCTTTCTTGTACTATTTCTTTGAAGGTCAAAGCGTACATCACATGATGCTTTGTGTGCAACATTTCTGTTTGTATCCTTTCATACAGGTGGAGTCTAAAGCAGGCCGTTCTGAAACTGAAGGAAGGACAGACCATTGACCTGCTGAACCCTCCTGAAGCACAGAGCTTTGACACAGAGCTGTGATATATACAGAGCTGTGACACAGAGCTGTGATATATACAGAGCTGTGACACAGAGCTGTGATACAGAGCTGTGACACAGAGCTGTGACACAGAGCTGTGATATATACAGAGCTGTGACACAGAGCTGTGACATATACAGAGCTGTGATATATACAGAGCTGTGATATATATACAGAGCTGTGATATATACAGAGCTGTGATACAGAGCTGTGATATATACAGAATTGTGATATATACAGAGCTGTGACACAGAGCTGTGATATATACAGAGCTGTGATATATACAGAGCTGTGATATATACAGAATTGTGATTCAGAGTATCACTGTGATACAGAGCTGTGATACAGCGAACACACCCAGGCACTGACCCGCTGTCTGTACTAATGACATCAGTGTTGTCTGGTCTAACTAACAGTAAGAAGATGGAGGTATATTAAACCAAATAGCAGATATTTTGAAGGGAGCAGTCACACGAGGCAAATGTCTTTGAACGTCACAGCTTCTCACAGACTGATCTGGATTTGTTGATGTTTTGTATTAAATAATGTGATGAAGGCTTTTTCTTTGTTATACTGATGCTGGGGTCATTTTTGATTTCACAGGATTATGGCTTTAGAATCAGAACATTTAGCACACAGTGCTCCAAGTGGGCCGGTAGCATATGTGCTGCTATTATAGAATGCCTACAATGAACCAGATGAAAAAATAAATATGGCACTTCCACATTTTACTCTTTGGCCTACCGTGACTTATTCTATCAGCCCTCTCAAATCATGTGTAATTGATCCCTTTGCCATTCAAATGAAAACACTGCTTTACCCAGGGAGCACTGCTTCACGGCGGGTACTTAAAGCTGCATGCGCATTACGTTAGCGCTCAGGTGCTTACATTAGCTACCTAAACAACCTAAACTCCATCCTCTGCTATTGTCGGTTTGATGAGAGGGACATCAAACAGTTGTGTGACAAGCTTCTGTTATGTGTGCGGGGCCTTGTCTCAATTAACAAAGCTGCAACACTGACTGGCTGCCGCTGCACTGGGCTTATAGAGAGGTGAAGTCCCTCCCTTTCCGGGGGAGCTCCATGGGACCTTATTTTGGAAAAAGTATGTATTGAAGTCAATGGAGAGAGAAAGATTATCTTTCGATCCCGTTTGAATTGTGCCACGAATTACACATATGATGTTTGTCAATTTAAAAGATCATTTTGCAAGTCAAAAAAATGTGTCGTAAAACTGTGAAGTAACACTTTTTGTGTGTGAAACCGCTCAATGAACTACATCTCCCGTCTCGCACCACACACCAAGACGGCCGTCACGTTGGCACATTTCACTTCTTTCTTTCAGAATGAGGCGGAAAGTATTAAAAGAGGTGAAAATCACTCCAAGTCTGGGCATGTTGAGAGCTGTGCATACACACAAGGGGAGTTAGTCGGTTCCATAAGAGCCAGCATGCGGGACCGGGATTCTGGGATTTGTAGTCTTTCTAGTTGCGTATTTTTCATAGGTCTTATATTTCAACAGTTTTACGACAAACTGTGACTTTTTTGACATGGAAATTATTTTTTAAGATTGACAAACATCATGTGCGTAATTCGTGGCACAATTCAAACGGGATCCAAAGATAATCTTTCTCTCCCCATTGACTTCAATACATAATTTCTCCGAAATAAGGTCCCATGGGTCGGAAGTAGAAGGGCGGGACTTCGCCTCTCTATATTGTTTACCCTTGTGTTGGCGATCTTGATGTGTTTTTCATTCTGCTGTTTAAGTGGCAGGTTATTTTTATTCATGAAGCCTAATGCTGAGTGTTCTCTGGTTAAATCTAGTTAATCTTCCCAGGAATGCATATTTTGAGATGGATCTAAATAAGATATATGCGCATACAGTAGTTCTACTTCCAGTTCATCACCTTATCGCAACCCTAAGTATTTTATATATTTTTTAACAAATAATTTGAAACATGTATTTTAAGTGCGCTAACTTGTACTTGTTCTTGGGTACGATTCTCTAGTAGATCTGCTCTTTTCCTCTCTGCTGTACACGCTACACTCTTTGATTTCACTTGTGAAGGGCTCAAAGATATTTATTTGCTATTTCAAATAAAGGGCAGTATAATTAAACCTGGAGTAGACTTAGAAGGACTTTGCTTGTTCTTCAGTGTAATAATGGTTTACTGATACGCTAATATGTTAATAAGGGAGTACTGGTACCCCCCCCCACACTTCAAGCACTTGTTGCACGGTCTATTATGGTACACACAATTCTAAAGGTAGGAAATATGGCCAGCATCTTTAAAAGGTCCCCTATTAGACTGTTTTCAATATATCACAGGTCTCAGATATATCCAGAACATGTCTCTGATTGGCTGAAACACCAAACAGATCATTGCAGCATCCCATAATCCCCTCTGTTTCAAAAGCGCTGATTCTCTGTCTGTTACTTTAGATGAAAATAAGGAGCCCCTCCCCACGCCCCTCTGAGAGATATTTGGTTAAAAAGAACTCAATGGTGCTCTAGGAGGAGATTCAGGTGATAAGGTGGGGGGGGGGGGGGGGGGGTTACCTTGGTTGGTGATTGGCTAATGGTTACACAAGCCAAAAACATCGTTATGACATCAAGTGGCCAAAATCTGATCAGCTCATTTTCAGACAGGTTTTTATAGAAATGGATCAGGACAAAAAGAGAGAGAATCTTTGTTCCTGAAACTTTCAGAGTCTCTTTCCACAGAGTTTCCCTGTCGTATGCCGTACATGCTTCAGTTACAAAGAAATTATGTAACCACTTCTTTCGTGTAACGTCAGAGGTTCAACTCGGTGTCGTGTAGCCTTGCCCGCATCTCTGGTCCTAAATCAAAGAGGCTGGCTTCCGAGGGTGGTCTATATAAAGGGCAGGTGGTGATTATGTGTTGGGCAGTCTGTTCAGGGTCGCATGCAGCACTGTCTGCCAGGCCCCACTTCTTCATTGATGTTATGAATCGACCGACCCCAGTTCGTAGACGGTTTAGTGTGGCCCATTGCCGGCGTGGTAGGTCGTCTCCTCCTATGGCGCCATCTCCTGGGTCCCAGATGTAGCGATGGATGTGGGAGGGCCCGGCTATCTCCCACTCCTGCTTCCAAGCAGCCGCCAAGTGCGCCAACCATGCATCTCTGGAGAGGTCCTCAGAGGTAACCACGTTCATGTCTTAGAAAACTTGTTTTGAAAGCCAGTTAACACATTTCTTTACTTTAACCTCTCAATTTGTATTTCATGTAAACCCAATACTATCATCTGCCATTGAAATATCTCTGGTGGCTTTCTGTCTGTAAAACAGACGTGTCTCCTTTGCAGCATGCTGCAGCGGGGATTTAAACGTGTTATCAATAAATGCCAACCCCTTCATATGTTGCCACTGTTCAGACAAAAATAAAACATAACAGTACAAAATAAGTACAAAAAACACAACATGGATTATGGAAAATTAGGAACGTTGAGAGGCTTTTATTCTAGATCTCTTTTGTTCCTTTCAAAATTAGAATAATATTTCAAGCAAGAGCTTGATCCACAACAGCTTGATCAAGACCCTTCTATGTACAAAGTTTCTTAGTGTTCTCCTTTCTTTTCAAGATCAGTGGTAAACACTGTTGACGTTACACCCAACACTGATTACTGTAATCACATTACATTTTTCGATAACGGAGTAATGTAACGCATTACCAGGGGCGGCGGGTACTGTAGGCTAGGGACGGCTAAGCCTTCCCAAATATTTGTGTCACTGCCAGGGGTGGTTCTAAGGGGGGGCCAGGGGGGCCAGTGCCCCCCTAATACTGACTTTGGACCCCCTGTGGTCCCCCTGAAAATGAAAAAAAAAAAAGAAATAGTTTATGATTAAACGATTTCTTGGCTGACGGAATAGGCGAAACTAACGATATTTGTCATTGTAGTCGGACCCATTAGAGCAGGGGTCTCCAACACGACGATCGCGAGCTACCGGTAGCTCGCAAGCCCTCAATAGCCCCCACTTTACAAATATGTTTTTTAAATTTTTTTAACGCAAGCCGTCATCGCCACGGAGGAGCACACAGCCTCTGTGAGCGAGCACACCTTTATCTATTTAATATAGTTGTAAAAAATTAAGTAAGAATCATTCCAATGTGTACTATAGTACAGTAAAAAAAACAGTTTAAAAGGGGAGTGATTAGTCAAATATGCATAAATAAAAAGAAAGAATGCTAACTAGGTAACATAAGATAAGAATAAACAAGTTTAAATGATTTGTTATTGGTTGTGATCATATTCTAAAGATATTTGGATTATTGAAAAGTATACAGCTCCCTTTCATACGAGTGTTGAGAGCTGTATCCATAAATTCATTTTGTGCTCAAAGTGCACCCGATTGATGCATTTAACTTCAACATTTAAAAAAAAATCTTCCCCCCTAGAGGATGTGAGGTCCAACCCCAAATACAGCAGGTTCAAATAATTTAATTGCATACAATTTATTTTAGTAAACACTGAAAACGGGTCCCACAGACCCAAACAGCACACAAAGGTTAAAGGTAAGCATATAATAATGTGTAATGAAACAAATACCAATAACTATATTGCATTGTTTTCTTATGCGCAATTACTTCATACTGTCTTTGTCTTTTTCGTCCTGCATTTATTGTGCCCCCCTCAGAAAATAACTTGCCTCAGCCTGGCCCCCCCAGTCAAATTGGTCTAGAACCGCCACTGGTCACTGCATCCTGGTAAAATAAAAAATATAATGTATAATGTTTGTGTCTTTGACATTAGCGCTGCTATGCAGCCACCTGTGCCCTGTACTACGAAGCCAGTTCAACAGACCCTGGGACCCCCGAGAGACCCCCGAGATCTCGCTAATCGGTCCTACGACGCTGGTTATCAACTCGGTAAATCAAGCCAGGGTTTCTCTCTCCAGCTGAGAGCGCGTTCACGTGAAAGGGGCGGGGTTAGCTACATTTGACCAATCACAAACAGGGACAAGTGTACTGACAGCGCAGCGTCATACTTCATTAATGAAAAGTAAACTAATATTAGACAAATGAACTTTAAACATCCATGACTTAAACATATAATCCAGGATACAAGCCACATAGTTGCACCTGCGAGGTGAATATAGAACTGGTTAAAAAATAAATAAACTACAGAGTGTTTGAATGCGTACAACAGTTTTATGATATCACTGCCCCATCTAAGACACGAGTGGATCTGACTTTAATTACATTTGAGTCAACTTAATGTGTTGCTTAAAATAATACTTCTGCATACAGTATATGTGACAATGTAAGTGTTGCACGGCCAGATACGGCTCGAGAAGCTGACTCAGATAAGGAAATATTGTGATATTATATGATCGATGATCTGATTGATGATGTGATATGAATGATAAGTGCGACACGTCGGCGTCTTCTCTGCATAGGCTAAGGCAGTTTAAACTGTTTTTTACAGTGCTTCTCAAAGTGTGGTCCGCGGACCACCACTGGTGGTCCGTGAGCGCCCCCTAGTGGTCCGTGAGTATATTGGTAAAATTTCACATTTGAAATACATTTATTTATTTAATTTTCCCGCACTCTCGCATCACCTTCATCACACATGTTGCCACCTGTTTGTACCATTTTCAGGCGATTTGTAATCTGTTCTAGAAAAACGATGTGTTTTGGGATATTTGTGGAGTTAGGTGGTCCGAGAGTGTTTTGTTATTGGTTAAGTTGTCCTTGGTATGAAAAAGTTTGAGAAACACTGATCTAGAGAATTCGAACGGCTCTTATCATGGCTGCCACTGAGGTACTTCCGGGTCATTTCACTCCGTTAGGAAGGTTCCTGAGCAAAATGGACTATTCGACCGCAACCCTGGTCTCAAGTCAGCACCGATGCAGACCAAGCCTCCAGGAAGTGCTCCGGACTCTGTGCCCAATATTCGTTGTGTCCAAACGGCGATACTACAACTTCCATATCAGTCCGTGACGTCACCCGGCCCAAAACTATTATATATATCACATTAAAAAAAATACTTGTACTTTTACTCACGTACAAGATCTGAGTACTTGTACTTTTACTCAAGTCTTGCTGTTGAACAGCTTCCTCAGTGTAGACAGGGGAGTGTCCAGCTGGGCTGAATCAGTCCTTCCTTCAGGCACTCATTTATTATTTTGCCTTTTTTATTTTCGGGGTAATCCTGGGTGGGGATTTAGTCCCTGTTGGGGGCAGCAGGCGTTTCAGGGTTTCGGTGATGTGTGCCTTTTAAAGTCGCCTCGAGCCCGGCACGCTCCAGAAGATAGGTAGGTAGGTTTGTGCTAGGTAGGTTCTGGGGAAGTTTGTTATTTGCAAACTAGAGTCAATGCTTGTGTAGCATCTGGCATCAGCCTGTTGTTGAGTGAGGTGGTTTAATTGTAGCTGGTAAGTAGTTGCAAGTAAGCTGTAGTCTATGGTTGTAGGCAAGTGCCAGGGGCGCGGGAAGGGGGGTGCTGAGGGCGCTGTAGCACCCCCGAGCGGAGCTCCCCTGTCTGCACATTTATTTTATTTTTATTTTATATATATTTATTTCATTTCATTGTGCCTGAGATTATATTTTAGATGATATATTATTATTCAAATTATAATTTAAAACTATATAGTAAATTATTTTGCTTCAGGGAAGAAAAATAAAAAAGATGTGGAAAAAAAGTTTGTTGTTAGTTTTTAGTCGGCTACTTTTAACGTGACGCACAACAACACAAGTCACTGACACGGCGCAAAAACGTATCTCGGAATTTGTTCTCTCTACAAACGCTAAATCTGCTAAATCATGTGCATAATCTGTATATGTATCAATATCATGTTTGTGGTATTTTAATTATTATTTTATGGTTATAGCTGCTGCAGCCGTGCATAATCTGTGTAATATGCAGCCAATACATTCCACATTGTTGGTAAAATAATATTTTACATCTTTGTAGTGTGTGTGTGTGTGCTAGTGCTTTTGTGCGTGCTCTATAGTGCCCGTAATAGTGTTCACTGGAGTCCATTGTTATGCCACTGTGTGTGTGTGGTTTTGCCCCCCCCTCCCCTCCCCTCCCCCCCGTTGGTGCGTAATTAGCACATCGGACAGCACCTCAGCGCACCCACTCAAAATACCTTCCCGCGCCTCTGGCTAGTGCAGTAGTGTGAGTGTAACTTGTTTGTGTTAAGTATGGCCAAACCACATCAAGGATTATTTCTGAAAACAGTATGGAGCTCAAATACTTTTTCTCTCTCAGGTTTACCACAAGGTGAGTTCCTTTTTGTATTTCCTGCTTCTTTACACATGCTCTCTCCAGTACAGGTTAGCTCTGATTGTTAGCGATGAGAGGAAGAGAGAGGGTTTTGTTTTCTGACACTTTGTGAGTCTCCTGACACATCAAAGACATCAAACAGTGCATGTTGCATGATAGGTCCCCTTTAATGTTCAAAAAGCTCTTTATTTTTCTCATACTGCCTGTGCTGCAGCACCTCTTTTCACCCTCTGTCTGAAACCAGAGCCCAGTCTGCTCTGATTGGTTAGCTGGCCGGCTCTGTTGTGATTGGTCGACCGCTTAGAGATGTCTATACAAACTAATAAAAGCTGCGGATTGTTCACTTCCACCTGTTGCTTCATTCTTTGAGAAAAAGGAGAGCAGGTATAAAAGGTGCAGTTGTTCCCAAGCAGGAAATAACCTGCTGAGTCTCCTTTAAAGGAGGCGGGGAGCCAGGAGTTGGGTTTCAGTGCCACCCCTTTTTTATCCTCACACACTCACACTCACACACACACACACACTGCCTCATGCTTTAAAGGCTCACTATGAACCAGACTGCCTGTAATGCAGGATCACAATGAATGCCACTCTCTCACACACACACAGACACACACACACACACACCTGGGGAACTTCCAGTGTCCGCACCTTCACTAAAGGTCGTTGACCTCTGATTTATCCGTTTTTTCTCAATGGATCTGAACTTGGATTAGCGTTTTTTGTATTCATCCTAAAGTGAGGAGATGGCCCAGGTGTACAGACTGTATGCAGGGGTACTGACAGGTAAGCTGTTCCCTTCTCATAACAGAATCACATCATCCTTAAACAGACATGTTAAAGTCACGTTTACATATAATTATTATATTCAACATGTGCTTTTCGTGATAATTGTCATCAATATTCTCAATTCAACAGAAGATATAAGCCCTATAACTCGATTATATCTATTTTATATGCTTTGAATGTTGTTGTTTTGAGTTTTTAGACACAATTCAACCATGGTAGATATTAAAGTGTGTATTTAAACATATGCAAAGTGTTAAAAAGTGCCTGTTTTGCATTTGTTTTGACTGTTGCCGCACTTTTTCATCATCCATGTGCCTTCAGATTAACGCAGGTCAGAAGACAGTGCTTTTCCTTTGAGCTATATTTAGACGTTTGAGTTGGTTATTGATTGATTAAATACACCTGCAATATTTCCACTCTCATTATTAGTCACCGTCAAACAGGCGTCCCTAATGTGAACTCAATCATACACGTCTGTGGTTAATGTTATGTCTGCTCCAAGTAAAAGTGTGTGTGTGTGTGGGTGGTGTGTGTGTTTGTGTGTCAGATTTGCCTGTTTGTGTCAATAAAGGTAATTTAAACCACCTTCATCGTGACAAAAAAACTGGTTTTGCTCTAAGTGAGACTTTTAGCTGAGGCTTGTGTGTGTGTGTGTGTGTGTGTGTGTGTGTGGTGTGTGTGTGTGCGTGTGTGTGTGTGTGTGTGTGTGCGTGTGTGTGTGTGAGAAAGACAAAAGTGGGCGTGATTGAGAGAAATCTCCTACCTTTTAAGGCCAACTGGAGTCATGACTCTGCATCTTTTCTTCAGTAACTTTAATTGTGATCATGTGTTTTCTTTGGCATCTCCTTTGTAGATTCCTATAAACAGCGCAAAAAAAACAAAATGTCTACCTAATAGTATCCAGAAGTTAGTTCAAATGAGAGAGACTAAACACTATCCGAGAGGAGTCTGGAATTTTTAAGATGAATATAGTGAGTAAAAATGTAACATATAATTAGATTACAGTCAAAGAAGTGAATTTACAGAAGAGGAAATTAAACATGTAACATATAACACGTTACAAACATATTACAATGGTAATTAAATAGATGATTTGAGAGGATATAACCTGTAAAAGTAGAAGTACTCAGATATTGTACTTGAGTATAAGTATAAGTACTCAGATCTTGTACTTGAGTAAAAGTAGAAGCAGTCAGATCTTGTACTTGAGTAAGAGTAGAAGTACTCAGATATTGTACTTGAGTAAAAGTGGATGTACACAGGTCTTGTACTTGAGTTAAAGTAGAAGTACTCAGGTCTTGTACTTGAGTAAAAGTAGAAGTACTCAGATCTTGTACTTGAGTAAAAGTAGAAGTACTCAGGTCTTGTACTTGAGTAAAAGTAGAAGTACTCAGATCTTGTACTTGAGTAAGAGTAGAAGTACTCAGATCTTGTACTTGAGTAAAAGTAGAAGTACTCAGATCTTGTACTTGAGTAAAAGTAGAAGTACCAGAGTGTAGGAATACTCTGTTACAGTAAAAGTCCTGCATTCAAAATGTTCCTCAAGTAAAAGTAGAAAAGTATTCTCATCAAAATCTAGTGAAAGTAGCGACAGTAAAAGTAGTCATTGTGCAGATTGGTCCAGTTCAGAATAATATATATGATATGTTTTATAATGATTGATCATGAAAGTGTTCTCAAAGCTGGTAAAGGTGCAGCTAGTTTGAATGACTTTGTATACTGCAGGGTAGCTTGTGAATTTACTCATAAAATGGAAATACTCAAGTAAAGTACAAGTACCTCAAAATTATACTTAAGTACTTGAGTAAATGTACTTAGTGAATGATCTCTAGGAAGCAGTGGTGTTTAAGTCTAGGGCTTTTATTGTGAAAGGGAGATTTTGAACCTGAAAGGAGACAGTAATGCATTGTAAAGGTTTAATATCTAAACACTGATTGTGTTATTTCTGCAGACATTACATTGTGCATTCATTATTTACTTTACATTGCTAAGTTGAGGTAGAAATGTTATCTATTGCCACTTTAAGTGTGTAACTATAATTACATAGTATAACTATGTAATTATAATGTTTATCGCCTATTTCCTGTTTATTTTGTCTGGGTATTCTTGAATTGTTTACTTACTTAGACTTATATAAAAAGGGGAAAACTACGACTTAATGTGGACAAAAATTGGTTAAAAAAATTGTGCATGTGCTTATATTTGCATGTGTTTTTGTTGTGGGTGTTTACCTGTGTTTGTGTGTTTGTCTGCAGCTCTGGCTTTGTGCAAATACTCTCTGGCCGGCAGTCATGTGACCGAAGCGTCTGCCAATCAAACCGTGTCAATCGGAAACGGAGACAACGGCACAGGTAGATATGGACAGGTGGGAAAGGGGGGCTTCAACTGGGCCATAAAGGAGCTTGGATGTTTTCCACCTCTCTGATTTAGCTGCAGGATATTCTCTCAAACGATGGGCCGCCTACAGCTTCTTCGTAAACATCTGGCAGGCTTGTAGTTTAAATCCTTAAAATGTTAGTCTTTTTTGTATTTATTACCTGCATCAAAATGACTGCTTCATCAAAATCAACTTCAAGTGAATAGTTCCTCGTCTTCACATATATGCTTTGCTTTCTTGAATATTGAAACCACTTATTTCTGTACCTATTTAATCAGAATTAGGGTTTATTAGGTTTACACATACAAGGAATTGTTCTGGTTTTTGCATAAACACAGTAGGACGAATAAGGTTGTAAAACATGTGCAAATATTGTTAAAAAATTGTTATAAATACATTTTGTGCAGTATACCAAAATGTAAGTGAAAAACATGTATATATACACAGCGTCTATGAAACCATAGCAGGTTAGCTTAGCTTAGCTGAAAGAATGGAAAGGGGGTTTGTTCACCACTGTTAGACAGAAAATGCTAATTTGATGCCTCCAATGTCTAGCTTTAGCAAAACAAGCCATCAACTGCTTCCTATTTCCCAAACTATCCCTTCAAACTTTGTAACTGGATATTTTTCTTTTCAACACGGAGCTAACGGCAGCGAACCTGATCTCGTGTTTCAGTTTCTACTGAAGCGCTTTCATTGAAGTCCCCGGAGCAGCAGTATTACTTTACGAGCTCGTATTCACAGATAATGGGCTGTGCAGTAAAGGCAGCGGCAGCTTGTAGTATAACGAGCATTATGTGTAACTTCAGGGGTCAGAAGTTCAGCGTTTTGGTCGACTAGCAGCTGTGTTAGGGAGTGTTTGGTGGAGGAGAAACAGAATGGGAATGAGTGTAACTTTATCCACCATGTGTTCAGTGTTGGTAATGTAATGATTGCGACACGTGGTTAAAAAGACCCGATGACACCGAGCTTCTTCCAGCAATGATTCATCAGTCCTCTGGATCAAATTGCAAACTATTTATACCGTGCCAGGAGGTGAGGGTGTAAGTCAAACGGAGAAGCTGACAGAACGTTACAGAAATAGCTCGGCTTTTAAAAAAGCTCTCTGGTGTTCTTCATGAGTTAGTGTGGGGTCTAAAGGGAGAGGACATGTGAATTACAACATATTTCCTGCATTTCTACACCACTTACATCTTGGATTAACCCTCCACTACATCCCAAAACAATGAAATCAACAATGCTAATGCTAAATAATAAGATGTTAATCTTTAGAAAGAAAAAGAGTCGTCTTGTTGCTAGTTTGTCCGATCCCCACTGCCAAATCGTGATCAATTAGGAAGCTAACGTTAGCTGGCTAATTTAGCTAATGTTGACTTGAAAATCAGTTCAGTATTTTACTAGTTGTACCATCTACTTTTTTGCTACGGTCGATCTCCACCGTAAAATCCTGTCCAATCAGGAAGCTAACGTTAGCTGGCAAAGTTACTTGTAAATCATTTTGGTATTTCACCAACAGTACTCTCTACTGTAAGCTAACTTAAGCTAGCTCTTTAAGCTAATGAACGAGCTAACAAGCAGTTTCTTTTGTCATCAACTAGCCTGTCTTTTCATTTGTTCTGTTTTAAGTCCATGATTAAGCAGTTCAACTAAATGTTTCTTACCTTTGTAAACTGTCAGATTCCCATCGGAAAGGACAGACTTTCATTGACCTCTAAAGCAGATTTTAGCTAACAATCAGCAGCTGTTTTTGTTCCTGTTTTCCTTGCTTTACCAGTAGGAGAGTCTACTTTAAGCTGACTTAAAGTGCCAGTGAAGTGCATTTTTTTGCGCCAAAATGAAATGGCAGTTTCATTTCTTACATATAATTGTACCTGTTCATGGCTAAAATAATTTTTTAGGAAGTGCGAGGGACGAGATAAACATCGCAAATTTTTCAGAGTCTGAGCCTACCGCTGCTGCAGACGATAGCGGCTGTGACGTCACAAGATGGGCCCAGTTGTGATTGTAAACATGGCGGAGACTTCGGAAAGTGATACTGGTGCGAGAGAAATGAGTGATTTTGACAGCTTTTCGGACAGGATAGATGAGGAAAGTGGCCATGGAAGTCAATTTAGTTGAGGACAATATTTTGTCATAGATCTAGAGTAGATCTACACACAGGATTGGCCATCACCTGATCATACATTCATCTGTTCATAGCATGATGCAACATTCATGTTCACATGCAGTGTTGTGCTAGTTACTGAAAACCAGTAACTAGTTACAATTACTAGTTACTTCACTACTTACACCAAAAAGTAATGCGTTACTGTGAAAAGTAACTTTTTAGTTACTTAAAAAAGGGCACCCATTAATGCCCTTATACTGTAGCCTTCATTTCAGTACTGTTATTGCATCGGAGAATAATACAACCTGTTGATCAACTTGACATGCATTTGCATCACTGAACTCTGCTAAGCAATGTGGTCTATACAAACACAAACACAAAGATATGTTTCAAAGTGCCAATCCAGCCGCTGTTGCTTAGGTGGAGGTGGAGTGGCGTCGGATGAGTCTGGGTCTGTGGTCTTAGCTACTAGCTTCGTCCCAGCATGTTGTTTCTGCAGATGTTTCAACAGATTTTAATTGCTGTTTTGGGCAGTCGATAGGATCTTTGACCCGCCAAGACACAACTTACATTTAACTAAAACGTTCTTTTCTTTGTGCTCGACAAAAGTGAAATAGTGAGAATATCTCCAGGCGGAGAAACTCGACTTGAGCTCTGCCGCCGCCATGATAGTCTTGTTAGTAGACACAAACACAGTGGCCTTTATTTTTCATAAACAATCTACGAATCTACGAAACAATAACACCAGCCACTCACCTTCATCTTTTGGTAACAGAAACATCGCCACTTCGGCAGAATTGACATTACCACAGCCAGCGGCAATGCATCGCTTCCCGTGTGTTTTTCCTCCCTTTTTCTTCACTGTCGCCTCCATTGTCAGGTTTCCTCGATTGGCAATCACTTCCAGTCGACTGCGAAACACTTTCCAATAAAATACTCGCTCAAAAACGTTGGTAAATTCCACTTTGAAACAGAGACAAAATGAACGGTGGTGAATGTAAACACTTCGGCTGAGCCCATCTTCTGACGTCACGCAGTAGATCGCAAGCCACGCCCACGAAGGCGGATTTCCCAGCGGAAAATTCCAACTCGTCAAATTCGTTGCTATTCCAACATCTTTTATATGGGTTCCAATGGACAATTTTGGTCATTACTATACGTATTAGCATAACAGATCATGCACCGGCGCACACTTCACTGGGTCTTTAAGCTAGCTCTTTATGCTAACCCACTAACTAACCAACCAGGTTATTTTAACATTAACTAGCCTGTCTTATGTTCTGTTATCAGTCCATGATTAAGCAGTTATCTAAATTGTTCTTAACATTGTAAACTACATTTTTCATTGAAGCAGAATTTAGCTAACAGTGATACTTTCTTCGCTTTTTCGAGTACTTCACTTTTCCATTTTTCAGGTTTAAGAAAGCAGACATGCAAATTAAAAAACATATGAAAACATGATTCCAAGGTTTAGGGAAAAAAAAGTTGAGATTGTGATTTAAGTTTTGCTGAAAATAGCAATAATGATCACTGATATATTCTGATAATTATACTCAGTTGATTATGGGGACTGTATTTATGATTTGATGTGTTAATAAAGTCAAAAGTTGGTTAGCAAACGTACAACTTTGCTCCCACAAATGTAATAATAACAATGTGTTTGATGGCTAAAACTCCAAGTTTCAACAGATGGTGAAAAGCTGTTATACTGACCACAATAATCCTGAAACTCATTTTAAAGGTTATCATCTTATTTCTCCAGAAAGCACGACAGATACAGGGCAGTGGACCGGACACTTCTCAAAATGTCCCGAGGCTTTGACAAACTACTGCATCCACGGGGAGTGCCGTTACATTAAAGAACAGAATGCACCGTCCTGCAGGTAAGACGCTGCAAGAACACGGAGATAATTAGCATTTCCAGAAAGGTGTAGCTGTAAAATTCAACTGATAAAAGAGCAGAAATAGCAAAAGTACACACATCCTTTACTCGAGTAGAAGTACAGATACTGGTGTTTAAAAATACTCTGGTAAAAGTAGAAGTACTGACTAAACTTCTTTACTCAAGTGAAAGTAAAGAGGGCTTTGAAATGTACTTCAGTAAAAAGTACCCATAACTAGCAGCTGTTTTAAAGAGTACCTGACCTCCCTTTATATTAATAGAACAATAATGTCATTGTTAGCTAATGAATGTTTCCATGCTGAACAACGGCAACATGACAACGTTTTCATTGGTCCCTCTTCTTTAGAGAAGACCAGGAAATGATGGATACACGGATCGTGTTCAAATCAATAGGCACGCAATGACTCTAAATAATAATGATCACGCCACCAAACACACATTCAAACTAAAGGAACCAGCCTGTTTGGAACATGGAAGAAGTAGAAAGTTCAGGTATTTGAGTTCAACATGTAAGAAGTAGAAAGTACAGGTATTTGGGTTCAACATGTAAGAAGTAGAAAGTACAGGTATTTGGGTTCAACATGTAAGAAGTACAAAGTAAAAAGTCGTCAGAAAAATAAGTAGTGGAGTAAAGTACTGATACCAGAAAAATGTACTTAAGTACAGTAACGAGGTATTTGTACTCCACTACTTCCCACCTCTGTAAAAGAAGCAGTAGTGTTTCTTTATTGTCTGTTAAATCAGAACAGTGAAAGTATTTTGGTTTTCTCAGGTGTCAGCACGGCTACATCGGCTCCAGATGTGAATATCTGGACTTGGATTGGCGAATTGGAGAGAAACGACAAATCATAATCGCCTGCGTCATCGCGGGGCTCGTTTTCCTGATTCTTCTCATCGTATTCATCTGTATTTGTTCACAGTAAGTTCCTGTGTTGTTCTACATAAAAGAATGGTTTGACATTTGGGAAAATATGGCTTTTTTTCCTGCAAGTTAGAAGCTTTTGAAAGAAGTATCTAGAGCCAGGAGATGCTTAGCTTAGCATGAAGACGAGGACGTTTTTTATTTCACACAAGCTTTGACACTTCGCATCTTTTCTACGCATTATTCCACGGCATCAAACTTCTCATCTGACCTTCGTGATAAAGTGACTAAACTTATTTCCCAGCAGTGTTCATTAAGTATCTTTCATTGGGTTAAGACCTTACCATGTTTGCCTATTTTTGTAGGATTTTCCTTATGAAATAGTAATTTTCTGCAGTATTTTGAAGTTCTTTACGTGACCAAAATCATCACACTCTTGAAAGTGTGTTTGTCGCTCAATAAAATAGATCTTAAACACTATGGTAGGGGATATAAGCCCATAAATGCCAATCAAATACAAAAACTAGTTTGTATTTGATTAAAAACAGCAGTACAAACCATTATATATTAAAAGAAACGTAACCGTTGTTAGGAGAAGTTAGCGTTACTCTGATACAAGTCATTTTAAGCTTTTAAAAAGTACATTTTTTGTGTAAATTCTACTTAAATTGAGTAAAACCTTTTTTTAAATAAATAACATTTGGTTCCAATCTAAACAGAGTAAAACGCACTCCAAGTACAGAGTTATTTCTACTCTATTCAGTGTTTATATTCAACTCTGCATGATGATTTACACTATCTAGCCCCTTTACTGCTATTTTACGTAAATTAGCATCATATTTGACTCAATATGGATAGCTTATTTTATTCCTGCATGGTTCATTTTCAGCTGTATTTAAACGCTAACGTGTTTCTCTTTCCGTCAGTCGGAGGTGCCGGTTGTGTTGGAGGAGACGAAGACGGAGAGAAGAACCGAGGAATGGATCGGAGAAGCTCAGCATGATGGAGACACACACACCGTTAGCATCAGAATCAGAGCCAACACACACCAACGCTGTGTGAAGAGTGTGTGTGAGACCACCAGTCTGCGAAGTGTTTACAATGGAGGGATTTCTGTTCTTCATGTGACAACTGCTGCCTTTTGTCTCACGGTGACATCAGTCCTTTCCGAGGCCTGTAGAAGAGGAGGAAGAGGAGGAGTAGGAGGGACATTTTCCGGATGAAGATCAAGCAGCAGCACGGGAGTTTTGCACCCTTCTCTTAAAAGGGCACGAGTGTCTGAAGCTGTGATGAAGCTCCAGTACAAAGAGGACGATGAACACGAGTTCGGAGAGTTCATACGTGTTGGCAAGGACGTTTCTTTTCCTACGCTGTGGAGTAACAAGTGCTGCAGACTGAAGGAGGCTAAATCAGGTGTTGCTATGTTGGAAAAAGATGTGACAGCAGCTGGCAGCCGGGGATAACAGATGGTCAGGTTATTGTGCGATGTGGGAGACAATAAGCCCTGTTGGCATCACACTATAATTACCTGGGGAGCTTTAGGAATGTATAATTACTGCGAAGGTCTTCTGTGATTTTATCCCATGCTGATCAGCAATTTCCGTTGTTTGTCAACTAAAAACTCACCCATTATAGCTGTAACATTTCCCCAAACATGGACTTCATGTGATTACATTAGCCTGAGAGACTGTTATCTAAATCTAACAAGCTAACTAGCGAACATAAGCTATCTAACAAGCTAACGTTAGCTTTGTGCTATGTGGGAGACAATAAGCCCTGTTGGCATCGCACTATAATTACCTGGGGAGCTTTTGCAATATATAATTACTGCGAAGGTCTTCTGTGATTTCCTCCAGTGCAAATCTGCTTATTCCGTTGTTTGTCAAGTAAAAACTCACCACATTTTAGCTACAACATTTCCCCAAAAATGGACTTCATGTGATAACAATACTGTGTGAGGGAATGTTAGCTATATATCTAACAATCCAACTAGCAATGTTAGCTATCTACTTTACAAGTTAGATAATGTTCACCATTTCCGTGATTTGGTGTCGTATTTTCTTCCTTTCCTTTCCATTGCAAGATTTATGTTTTATTGTAGATCTGTGTTGGTTCTCTCGCGTCCAGGAAGAAGTTTAAAAATAAGAGACAATGGAGTCTCTGAAAAGGGTCAAATTGGTTACTTTAATTAAGTAGCGTGGTAATGAAACAAACAGGCGTAGTGGGACTACAGCAGCTGAAGTTGTCTCGAAGTTGCAGCGATGGAAAGAGAGCGACAAAACCCTCTCCCGTTAGCTATATCTCCTCCGTGACTCCTCCTCGCATGGCTCCCGTGGCGTCGGGGATCCTCCCACCGCTTTCTTCTTGTGTCTGATATCGCGTAAAACAGAGGATTTAGACGTAGTGTCTTCATTGTATAACTCCACACGCCTTTTCTCCTCATACTCTCTTTCATGACTTTTTATTTAATGCATTTTAACGGCTGTAATCGTTGTTAACGTAAAACCGGAAGTGGTCATTGTTGTCAACGGCATCGTCTTTCAATACAGCTTTTCAAAATAAACTTTAAACGGAACTGTTTTCAGAATAAAACAGTTTTAAGCTTACTGTGTGTTTAAGCTAAATTACGTCATTCAATATTGATTTAAATTTCTTACATTATCCACCTCTTGCTCCGTTTATTCCATGCCAATCTGCCATTTCCGTGGTTGGTCAAGTAAAAACTCACCCCATTTTACCTACTGCACTTCCCTAAACACGGACGTCATAACATCAAGCGAACGTTAGCTATATAACTAACAAGCTAACTAGCCATTGTTAGCTATATATCTAACAAGCTTACTAGCAAACGTTAGCTATATACCTAACAAGCTTACTAGCCATTGTTAGCTATATATCTAACAAGCTTACTAGCAAACGTTAGCTATATATCTAACAAGCTTACTAGCAAACGTTAGCTATATATCTAACAAGCTAACTAGCCATTGTTAGCTATATATCTAACAAGCTTACTAGCGAATGTTAGCTATATATCTAACAAGCTAAGTAGCCAACGTTCCCCATCTCCGTTATTTCAACCCAGTCTCACGGCATTTCGTGTTATAGTCACGGAATTAATTTAATCTATTGATTCGTGTTCACCATCACGATTTTCGCATTTCTTTCGTGTCACACAGAACGATTTTAAAAGCAATGTATTTCTATTGGTAGTGTGTTTCGTGCCTGCACGACGTCTTTTTGTCCGGCCGGGTCTTGGAAGACCAGAAGCTGTGGGGTTCATAAAAACATTTTCTTACTCAATATCTTACCTTAACCCTAACCCTATCCCTTTTATTTTAAATTGTATAATGTCGGAGTTTTTTTGCCGTCCGCGAGGAAAAGAAATGGGGCTCAGAGCCTCAGAATACTGAAATCTGTATTTTTTTAATCTGTTTTTCCTTCTAATTTGTTATTATTTACATTGCTTTTAAAATCGTTCTGTGTGACACGAAAAAAATGGCGAAATCGTGTTGGTGAACACGAATCAATAGATTAGTTTCGTGACTATAACACGAAATGCCGGTAGACTGGGTTGGTTATTTGGTGTCTTATCTGATATTTTCCTTTGCAAGATTTATGTTTTATCCACCTCTTGCTCGGCCAAAAGTCGGCATTGAAAACTAACAATGAAAGTTTTAGCAGCAGTTTAAAAACGTTCCCGAATGGCACGGTTTTCTGTGCACTTTTGATCAAAACCAGTTCGAAATCACGCATTGCATAAGTGTTTACAGTGTATGACATGCAGTGCACTAAGGTATCCGAAATGAGACACAGCAATTTACATTTTTTTTGTAACAGACTTTCTGTCTCCATATGAACTCACGGAATAGGTACTCATCAACATTAGCAATGCAAGAAGAGCCTTCTCTACTAAAAGCTGTCTGGACTTCAGGGTTAGAGGAGGACAAGGAGGACTTGTGCGGGAGGATTTCTGAATTTATATCTGAACCTGAGCTGCAGACGATGAACAGCCGAGTCTGTGTGTGTGGAGGAGAAAGTGCTTCACTGTACGAGGCGCTTTCCAAAACTGCCAGCCTTTCACTGGGTTTTTAAAAAGAAATGTGCATCTGTGCATCTAAATGTAGAATAAAGAGGCAGTGAAGTCTGCTCCTGCTGTCACCTTTAAATAAATATGTCTACTGAATGTGTGCTGTAAACTATTTCCACAGATAAGATCAAATCTGAAGTGATGAAACACACATTCAAAGAGATTCGTATGAAAAGTTAAGTGGTGTTTTCTAGGAAATGTTGCTCAACGTGACCTCAGAATGTGAATCACGCACCGAGGAGCTCAAATTCACAAGAAAACTGCTGACAGGTAACATCTGCATAAACAAAACACTTCTTTCAATTTAGACTTTTTAAGGAATACTAAGCGCAAAAAAGGACCATTTGTATATCGATTACTCACCTCGTGCTACCTTGAACTTGTAGGAAATACTTTGTTTTAGTTGCATGCCTCGAAAGTTAAAGTTTTATCCAAAGAAATAGAGAACATTTTGGATAAACTCAGGTCAATAAAGCAGCATTTAACAGAAGCAAAACTGTATTAAACATTGACACTATCAAGTTGATTTAAATGCATGTTTTTCGAAAGTATTGAATGTACAACTGGATACATGTGACTCTGATTATAATGCACGATTGTCAAACTGAGCACAACTATAACAAACACGTGCATATTTTTTTTAATTGCGCTATATTTAAACACTTAAACAGTCTCACGTTTTTGCAGGAGCTTCTCGTCGGTGTGACCACTGTTTATGAAGAAGTGTTTTAATGTTTTTGGGGGAAATGCAGGCGTTTTTGAAATAGTTAGCACACTAGAAACATTTTTAATTTAATAAATGCATTCATTGTGTCAAAAGATATGATATAGTGTTGCTGGTGTTTAAAGTAGCCCCCATGTACTCATCAAGACTTTCCTGCTTTTTAACAAAACATTCATTAACTGCTGAAGCGTGACAAAAACAAACCTTTCCTCAAGATGTCAAGGTGACAGAAGGTAAATAATTGACATACAAATGACCATATTGTCGTTGAATGCTCCTTTAATCAATACACAAATACGTGTAAGATATAAGCAGCTCATTTCCTGTGATCGCTCAGTGTTTACAGCGTTATCGTGTTGTTATGGAGCTTTATTTGTGTCACAGGAGCCAACACATTCCTGTGAGGGTGTGAACATAAAACAGTATCGTCCTCTGACTTAATGCAACTTCATCCTGTCAACACGAGGGATTTATACTGTGTCTGACTGACCTTGGATCTGTTTCAAATGGCATTACTTTCAAAAGAAAGCTAAATATCAAGGACATTTCTGCCTCCAAACCAGAGAAGACAAAAGTACACACATGCTTTACTCAAGTAGAAGTACAGATACTCGTGTTTAAAAATACTCTGATGAAAGTAGAAGTACTGACTAAACTTCTTTACTCAAGTGAAAGTAAAGAGGGCTTTGAAATGTACTTCAGTAAAAAGTACCCATAACTAGCAGCTGTTTTAAAGAGTACCTGACCTCCCTTTATATCAATAGAACAATAATGTCATTGTTAGCTAATGAATGTTTCCATGCTGAACAACGGCAACATGACAACGTTTTCATTGGTCCCTCTTCTTTAGAGAAGACCAGGAAATGATGGATACACGGATCGTGTTCAAATCAATAGGCACGCAATGACTCTAAATAATAATGATCACGCCACCAAACACACATTCAGACTAAAGGAACCAGCCTGTTTGGAACATGTAAGAAGTAGAAAGTACAGGTATTTGAGTTCAACATGTAAGAAGTAGAAAGTACAGGTATTTGTGTTCAAAATGTAAGAAGTCAAAGTAAAAAGTCGTCAGGAAAATAAGTAGTGGAGTAAAGTACTGATACCAGAAACATGTACTTAAGTACAGTAACGAAGTATTTGTACTCCACTACTTCCCACCTCTGCTCTAATCTCTTATTTACAGATTGAATGTGTGAGATTACAATGGAAAATAACATTTTTTAGAGGAATATTTTGACATTTTGGCTTCTTCTCTTTCTTCCTGAATGTCACATGATAAAATCAATACCTCTCTTATGATAGCTATAGCTTGTAACACCTAAAAACACATTTATCTCCCAAAAAGCTCAAACTTCCCTGTCATGTTGCTGTTCTATAGTCTATATCCCGGATGACTGTATTTTTCTGTCTTGTAAAACATGTTGTTGAAACCCCTTTTTGAAAATCCCTCGGGTCTCGTTATGGTCATGGTGTCCCAGAATTGAATCCCTTTGCTCGGTGCCAACTCTAGAAGCCAGTCAGGCAGAATCCTGACTGGCTTCTAGTTCTGTGAATGCATTCGCCTCAAAGAGTATACTCATCTAAAGATATACAGCTGCAAGAAGAAGTAAACCATTTGGATTTATCTGCATTTATGTCAATAATGAACAAACACAAATAGCTTTTAACTAATTATCTATTAAATGTTATTTATATATGGCACTATTCACACACAAAAGGAAACACAAAGAGCTTCACAAAATGGAACAATAATACCAACTCCTTCCCAGGTAATACACAATCAATAGAAGTCAATAAATATAGGACTGAATAAAACAAATAAAATAACAATACCATAACCCTAAAAGCCTAAACACATATTGTGTACTGTTCGAGCCCATATTGAATATATAACTTACATTTTCCACCATTACTGCAAATGTTTAATGAAGTTTAACAGTAAATAATAATAAAGACATGGAATGTTGTTGGTTTTTAGCATATTGTGTTTGTCTGAACTTCGGATTTAGGATTTAGGTTCAAGGTTCTTTATTTTGTCATACGAAAATCAGATGACATTTTATGACAAATTAATGCTGAAAACTGTTCACACACTTTTTCTTGCCACTGTAGGAAACAATGGAAGGAAAACGGGATTAAAGTGCATTTAAAACATTGCAGAACAGGTGATTTATCCTCAGGCCTTGTTGCACTGAGGACTCTTCTATTCTCTGCGCAGTGCACAGAGGCAGAGCCGGGATCTCTGACCTAATTTCAGTCTTCAAAGGGACAGCTGAGGAACGAAGAGTTTCTATATGAGGGGTGTGTCTGCAGCCGATAACACACACTGATACCGCACGCACACACACACACACACACACACACACACACACACACACACACACACACACACACACACACTCACTGGAGACACACACAAACACACACAGACTCACTGGAGGCAGACAGACACACACACACACACGCACGCACGCACGCACCACACACACACACAAACACACTCACTTGAGACACACACACACAGACTCACTGGAGGCAGACAGACACACACACATACACACACACACACACACACACACACACACACACACACACACACACACACACACAAAATATTAAAAACAAGTTGAGTTTCGTGACAGTTGCACCAACAGCTGAGCGATGGCAACAAACATGGAGGATGGATTATTGAACGGGCCAAAAACAGCCTCCGCTTGAAGTGATGTTTAACATTTCTTTATAGAAAGTCAATCAAATGAGTGTTAAGTACGACAAAAAAGATGTGCAGATAGACATATTGTAAGCATCAAAGAGATGAAGAATGGCTGAAAAAGAGATGCAAAAAAACGACAAGAATTCGCGAAAGACTTAAAGGACTCAAAACACGACAATAAAAAAGACTCAAAAGATAGGGATACAAAACTACATCAAAAATATTCAAAAGGACTACAAAGATATTAAGAACATAGATCAAAGAAATTGATGAAAACAGAATAATAACAACCATTCAAAGACTCAAGACAACGGCGAAAAGACCACGAAGATAAACACCCAAAAAAGATTACAAACTACAAAGATATCAAAAGGAGAGAAGACACGAAACACCCGGAAACATGTTTAAAAAAAGACAAGAAATGCAAAAAGAGTGAAAACAAAAGGACCCTCACCAATTATAATCCGAAGACACACACATACAAAGGACTACAGCAAAACAACAACAAGAGATCAAAAACTACAAAGAGTGTGAAAGCGAAATACTTTGAGTTTCTCTTTGTGTAGTTTGCATGAGTAACACTGGAGGTCAGCAGAATCACTTCTAAAACACTGAACACACACTCTGAATATTTCCCTCTACATTTCACAGGGAGATGTTGTCCTTCTCTCTCCTCTACATTTATCTGCCACCTGTAGATTAGGTGGGATTAACCTGTCATGAATATATTGGATTGTTGACAAATCAAAACACCCAAAATGTGAATAAAAAAGTTACAATTTGTTACCCATTAACCATATCGGACATTAAAGGTCTCCTATGCTATTATACAATATATCCCAGGTCTCAGATATATCCAGAGCCTGTCTCTGATTGGCTGAAACACCAAACAGATCATTGCAGCATCCCATAATCCCCTCTGTTTCAGCCCTGTTTCCAAAGTGCTGATTCTCTGTCTGTTACTTTAGATGAAAATAAGGAGCCCCTCCCCACGCCCCTCTGAGAGAGATTTGGTTACAAAGAACTCAATGGTGCTCTAGGAGGAGATTCAGGTGATAAGGGGGGGGGGGTTACCTTGGTTGCTGATTGGCTAATGGCTACACAAGCCAAAACATCGTGATGACATCATAAAGTGACCACAATCTGATCAGCTCATTTTCAGACAGGTTTTTATAGAAATGGATCAGGACAAAAAGAGAGAGAATCTTTGTTCCTGAAACTTTCAGAGTCTCTTTCCACAGAGGGGACACATGTTGATGTAGAAGAGACATGAAGAAGAGGGGACACATGTTGATGTAGAAGAGACATGAAGAAGAGGGGACACATGTTGATGTAGAAGAGACATGAAGAAGAGGGACACATGTTGATGTAGAAGAGACATGAAGAAGAGGGGACACATGTTGATGTAGAAGAGACATGAAGAAGAGGGGACACATGTTGATGTAGAAGAGACATGAAGAAGAGGGGACACATGTTGATGTAGAAGAGACATGAAGAAGAGGGACACATGTTGATGTAGAAGAGACATGAGAAGAGGGACACATGTTGATGTAGAAGAGATGAAGAAGAGGGGACACATGTTGATGTAGAAGAGACATGAAGAAGAGGGACACATGTTGATGTAGAAGAGACATGAGAAGAGGGGACACATGTTGATGTAGAGAGACATGAAGAAGAGGGACACATGTTGATGTAGAAGAGACATGAAGAAGAGGGGACACATGTTGATGTAGAAGAGACATGAAGAAGAGGGGACACATGTTGATGTAGAAGAGACATGAAGAAGAGGGACACATGTTGATGTAGAAGAGACATGAAGAAGAGGGGACACATGTTGATGTAGAAGAGACATGAAGAAGAGGGGACACATGTTGATGTAGAAGAGACATGGAAGAGGGGACACATGTTGATGTAGAAGAGACATGAAGAAGAGGGGACACATGTTGATGTAGAAGAGACATGAAGAAGAGGGGACACATGTTGATGTAGAAGAGACATGAAGAAGAGGGGACACATGTTGATGTAGAAGAGACATGAAGAAGAGGGACACATGTTGATGTAGAAGAGACATGAAGAAGAGGGGCACATGTTGATGTAGAAGAGACATGAAGAAGAGGGGACACATGTTGATGTAGAAGAGACATGAAGAGAGGGGACACATGTTGATGTAGAAGAGACATGAAGAAGAGGGGACACATGTTGATGTAGAAGAGACATGAAGAAGAGGGGACACATGTTGATGTAGAAGAGACATGAAGAAGAGGGGACACATGTTGATGTAGAAGAGACATGAAGAAGAGGGGACACATGTTGATGTAGAGAGACATGAAGAAGAGGGGACACATGTTGATGTAGAAGAGACATGAAGAAGAGGGGACACATGTGATGTAGAAGAGACATGAAGAAGAGGGACACATGTTGATGTAGAAGAGACATGAAGAAGAGGGGACACGTGTTGATGTAGAAGAGACATGAAGAAGAGGGGACACATGTTGATGTAGAGAACATGAACAAGTGGATTTTGCGTAATAGGTGACCTTTAAATAAATGTAAAATTGTTAAGTAATTATAACTAATGAATACCTTAGGGAAATATTACAGTATTTTTATCTGCAGGTTTTGAACTTGTTGAGTAATTTCCCTCTGGAAAGTACACAAAAAAGTTACTTCAGCTCAAAGTGAAACCAGGAAAAAGTTGTTTTTAAAGCACTAAAATGTGACTTTTATAACATTATATATTTTTCCCTTGATTATATTTACTCATGGTATGGAAGCCTTAAAGGGCCATGATTCAAACATTTTATTTCCTCTGTTTAACTACAGTGACATGTCTCCATGCTTTAATGTTCACCAAGCTCTTTATTTTTCTCATACCTCCTGTGCTGCAGCACCTCTTTTCACCCTCTGTCTGAAACCAGAGCCCAGTCTGCTCTGATCGGTTAGCTGGCCGGCTCTGTTGTGATTGGTCAACCTGCTTAGAGATGTCCCGCCCCTTAGCCTATCACGTACAATGTGTTGGAGCGCTAGCCAATAGGAGAGCAAGTGTTAGCCTACATAGGGATGTTCCTATAGGCGCTTTCACACCGCAGTACTTTTCCCACAAAGGTTCATCAGAACTTAGTTCATGAGAACCCTTTAGTTCTCATGAACTAAGAGCAGATCGCGTTCACACTGGAATAAGTCCCTGAGGGAGGATTAGGCAAATGAAGCCGCTGACGTCACTTCTTCTTCTTCTGCTTTGGGTTTACTGGCAGGCCGCAAACCACTTCACGGCGTATACTGCCACCCGAAGTCCCCGGCCGGAAGTCCCCGGAGTTGGGGACTGGCTTCAGTAGAAGCTGCTGGGACTCCCAGCAGCTTCTACTGAAGCCTTCCGAGTAAATCGCCAGAACGCCGACACCTCCTCATCTCCACCGCTCCCATGTTTTCTTTTGTGTTGCCATAAGTTAGTCTCTCTCCGTTGCTGCGCTGGGCTAATGCTAATAATGCTAATGCGAGGATAATAAAATGGCGGCTTCACAAAACTTATTTGGAGTTTTACGGGGCGTGGTTTGCAATCCGCCCAGCCAATCAGAAATTGGAACCTTTTTCTCCCACGAAAGTCCCTGCTCTCTAGCAGGGACGGAAAGGGGGTAAAAAAGGTTCTCATGAACTAATTTTAGTTCGGGATTTTTTTGGTGTGAACGCGACATATCGGAACTAAAGTGGGAAAAGTACTGCGGTGTGAACGCGCCTAATGTTACTGAAGGGGAGTCAGTTATATACAATCCTCTGAATTCGATTAAAGTTTTTTGAAGGTGTCACTCTTTCCCGAGGACATGATGTATTTGTTGTACTTCACTGAGGATCAGAAAGACTCAAGGATCTTTCTAAAACTTCTAGACTGAAAGAAGTTTTGAGCTTTTATTTAACACCAAATCCTTTTCGAAAAACATCTCTCGCCAAAACAATACAGAGCCGACTGAAAAACACTTAGGAATTTGAAACCGGCTGTGTTGGGTTTAAAGCTAAGCACCATTTATTTTAAATCTTTTAGTCACTTTAATAATAGGTAGGCTAGAGGGGATTTCTTTGTCTTTCATTGTCATTCCCGGTTAACTTTGGCCCAGGTTACAGCTCAGTAACTGTTTCATTAATTGGATCTTAGAACAGCAAACTCCCTTAAAATGTTTAAAAGCAAATTAAAAACCTATCTTTTTAATATGGCTTAACATTTGGGTTACCTTTCACTTCTCACTGCTATCATAGTCCATGTTTTACAGAATTTCTCAGCTTCAATTCAAGGGAATTTCATTAGGATCGCTGTAGATGTTTTATCTTCTTCTCTATTTATTTTAATATTGTCGTTATGTTTTCTGTAAAGCAGGTGCTATACAAAATAAAGTTTATTATGAATTGCATAATCATAGATGTATTCTTCTGGAGGGGGGCCACAGAGTCACAGGGCCCTAAAACCGCCCAAATGTTCAGGATCAAAAAAGTATTATTAATCTTTCCAGCGCTCCACATGTTGATCAAATGCTTCGAAATGTCAAGGACAACTAGAAAATGCATTTCCTGCAGAAAATGCGTGCGAATGCTGTAAACTGTGAACATTTGTGGCAGAATTTAGCTGAAAATGCAGAAAATGCAGAAAAAGCTGAATATGTTATTAGCTGAATGGTCTCTGCTTTTAGCTACAGAAACCAAGTAAGTGTGTTGCTGAACTTAGCGGAGAAATGCAGAAAAGTGAAATGATTTGAATCAAATTGTTACAGCTCAAACGCATTGCAATGACTTTGTTGAAAACTTGAAAGTGAAATGTTAAACTGGAAGAGTAGGAAAAATAGTGAAGAAGCTTAATATTTAAAAGAAAAGGTTTAAAAAAGGTATAACCAACAACATGTATAGCCTCAATGTCCTGAAATAGCTGAATAAGTTAATAGTTGAATGGTTTATAGCTGAAAGTAGGCTGAAGGAGCTAGATATGAAATGTAAGTAGTGAATGAATGTTTACAAACACCTGTGTGTGTGTAAGGCCAGAGATCAAAGGTTACCATGGTGACAACGATAATAAACACCTGTGTACGTGAGCCCAGAGATCAAAGGTTTCCATGGAGATGTGCAGTGAAAGGAGAGCCTTTCCATTGTTCTGAATGAGAGATAAACCTCTTGCATTTCTAACTTTTGTTGAAAAAAAATAATACAAACCTCCAGTGTTTGTGTGTGTGTGGTGTGTGTGTGTGTGTGTGGGTGTGTGTGTGTGTGTGTGTGTGTGTGTGTGTGGGTGTGTGTGTGTGTGTACCAGTCTGTCTGTGGGCATGTCTGCTCTGATTAGATGATGTCACTCAGGTGTGTGGCCCCAATCTGCCCAGCAACACCATGGCAACCAACTGCAGCACTGAGTCCCATTAAGAATGCATTGAGGATTGTATCTGACAATTTTGCCACCTGTTCAAAAACTATGGCTCCTATAAATTACTTTAACTTTAATAAATGACCAGACCGTGAGCATCAGGGAACCCCAATCAACTGATATATGTTTGTTTTTTTGGTTTTGTGTTAAAATGTGGAGATGGGAGCAGTTTGTCTAAAGTTTACTTCTCTCTGTTCTGAAGAAAGATCCGGAAAAATTTATCATGGGAGTCTATTGGGAGCTAGGTGGACTTTTTGACAAGTTTTTGTCTCTTCATGCCCTCAAGAGGCAAGAATATTTTTCTTAATTATTTTTAATTTTTCAACGTAGGAGAGGTTTTCCTACGTTTTTCATGAAAAATGATGTCTGAGGAGTGTAGGGTTTGGGAATTATGGCAGGTTTAAAAAAAAAAAAGTTGGGCGAATTTAAAAACACTCCTCCACTCTGTTTTGAGATCGAAGCACTCTAGACTTAACGAGCTGCGCAATACACACTAATGTTAACATCTGAAGAAAGCCTCTTTACCAAGCTCCAAACTAAGTTAGATATCAAAAAGTGTAAAAATCTCAAGTTGTATAGCTGAAGGTCTTGTGGTCATTTTAAAGTTGGAATGAAGTCTCTAGCTGAAAGTAAGTGGAAGGATTAGCATTTGGCGCACGATGTAGTTAAAAGAGGTTTGAAGGTTCCTCCCATTGAGTCACATGTTAAAAAAAGAGTTTAACAAGCTGAATATTTTGAAAAGTATAAATATTTTGAAAAAGTTGAAGGTTTCCCATCATGAGCTGAAAAGGCTGAATAGTTTGATATTTGAATGGTTTCTATAGCTGAAAGTAAGCTGAAGTTATGGAAAGCCAAAGTATTGGTTGAAAGAAGAAGAAGAAGAGGAAGATTAAAGATTCGAAGAACTATAGTGCAGCACGGCTCTCAACAAACATAATGTGGATATGAGTGAATACTGCGTGGCAATTGGATCCATTTAATGCTGCTTTTATCTCGTTGAGAATTTGTAAAGAAAAGTAAATAACAGTAAACAAGTGGACGCTACAGATGCCTCGTTCTTGAACCTCTTCATCTCCTCTCAACATTTTGTTTGTGTACGTGAGTCTGATGAACAATAAAGCATTATCAATTTCTCTCTCGCTGCTCCAGTGCACTTTGCTATCAGCTGAATGAGATGTGAGAAGAGAACATGGGGACAAATGTCTCAAAGAGTACATCAGCAGGAGAGGACTCTTTAAAGTAGAGACTACATACTGATATACACCTGAACATCAGCAGGAGAGGACTCTTTAAAGTAGAGACACTACATACTGATATACACCTGAACATCAGCAGGGGAGGACTCTTTAAAGTAGAGACACTACATACTGATATACACCTGAACATCAGCAGGAGAGGACTCTTTAAAGTAGAGACACTACATACTGATATACACCTGAACATCAGCAGGAGAGGACTCTTTAAAGTAGAGACACTACATACTGATATACACCTGAACATCAGCAGGAGAGGACTCTTTAAAGTAGAGACACTACCTACTGATATACACCTGAACATCAGCAGGAGAGGACTCTTTAAAGTAGAGACACTACCTACTGATATACACCTGAACATCAGCAGGAGAGGACTCTTTAAAGTAGAGACCCTACATACTGAGTTGAGGTGGATGTTTGAGCAACATGTTAACACATTTCCTGTCGGGGTTCCTGAGATATCATTGTGCAGGAAAAGGAACAAACAACCCAAGCTCCTTTTGCCTCGACTCCAGACTTAAATACTTTTTTTAATTAACGGTGTGAAACCTGAGGGCACTCTTTACCTTTTCCATCTTGTTTCTTTTTCTATGTTTCTTAATTAAAAAGCTTTTTCAGAAGAGCAGCAACAGCTCTGTTTTGTTCAGGATGATGAAGAAGGTCAGCTGGAGGATCAGAATGTACTCAGGTCACATCTTTATATTCTACAGTCTCTGGGTGGAACCAATTATGCTGTTAACACCTGCAGAGAGAACTGGGACACACTCAGCCCGCCTAGCAACAACAAAAAACATACAATTATATTTAAATATGAATAAATGAAAATCAAATATAGCAAGGTAGTCATAAAGCTTCACCAAAATTCCTGTAGACCATAAAAGAGCAGGAAGATTTGCTCAGAAAGGGCATTTATTTGGAAAATCTGCACCCTGGGTAAATAAGCTCATTTCTCCAGCTCTTCGTCCTCCTCCATCAGTGTGCGAAATACGGGGGGGTCCGGGGGAGCTCGACCCCCCCGATTAACACCTGAGCCCCCCTGAAAGCCTCAACTGCAACATTTGAGGGGGGTCTCAAATTATAATATTTATTTGTCACTTGCAATGGTCACTAAAATGTTTTTAAGCTTACTATGTCCAGTATTCATAATTCAAAACATTTGTTCACAAATATCTTCTATTTTGGCTGGCAAAAGCATTTCCTCGCATAGAATCGAAAACAGACGGCTCTTTAACGGTCGCGTATTCATTCATTCATATGAACGTCAGAATATAGAATTATTTGACGGCACCCCTGAAGACGCCAGACGGCGCCCCGGTTGAGAAACGCTGCTATCAGGGGCGGACTGGCCATCGGGACGTTCGGGACGAATCCCGATGGGCCGGTCGGACGATGTGGGCCGGTCGGAGAAGTCACTAGCACCCCCCCCCCCCGTTGACAATTTACTAGCGGTAATTACTTGCAGTACCGAAGTGGGCCGGTCGAGAGTCCCGGGCTGATTTGTAGTCCCAGTCCGCCCCTGGCTGCTATAGACTACTGATTGGGCCCGGACTGGCCATCGGGAGGACTGGGAGGTTTCCCGATGGCCTGGCCTGTTAAGTGGCCTGTTGGCCTGAGGATTTCTTTATTTTTTGTATGTATTTTGAACGCAACGCTGCGCAAATGTGGGTCTGCCTCAAACAGGGGGACTGTCTGTCTACATCTAGTCTCTTTATTTTCCCCTCAAAATGCACCAGATTGATGCATTTGACTCCAAAATTTAAAAACAAATCTTACCGGGGGAGCATGCCCCTGGACCCCCCTAGAGTAGGCCGCCTACTGCATATTGAGAAATCTTCGACCGGTATATTGCGCAATAAACGGGAGATGGGGACCCCCCCGATTATTGACGGGTATTTCGCACACTGTCCTCCATCCTTCCTCTTCTCCCAAGTTCACCTGTCATCTTCTATTTGAATTATTAACCCCGGTCACTTCTTCTTTTCTGCCCGTTTATCAGCATCGTCCAGCAGCGATTGCCCAGAAACCTTCAGGAACACCGTGACCCTGAGCAGGAAGAAGAGAGGGATCAATAGAAAGTGAATTCAAAGTAATGGACGGATGCATCCATATAGGGAAAGGCTTTTAGCACTTCAATATCTCCAGTGTGTGTGTGTGTGTGCGTGTGTGTGTTTGTGTGTGTGTGTGTGTGCGTGTGTGTGTTTGTGTGTGTGTGTGTGTGTGTCGTGTGTGTGCGTGTGTGTGACAGATCCTTGAACAGAGATTTGTAAGTAGTAGAATGCCTCAAAAAAATGTATTCCAAGAAAATATAAAAGAAATTTTTAATAAATACAATAAATGAACACAAACTTGAAAGAGAATGAACAGTAATGGACGGATGCATCCATACGGAAAGGCTTTTAGCGCTTCACAATCTCAAGTGTGGTGTGTGTGTGTGTGTGTGTGTGTGTGTGCGTGTGCGTGTGTGTGACAGATCCTTGAACAGATATTTGCTAGTGTGTGTGTGTGTGTGTGTGTGCGTGTGTGTGACAGATCCTTGAACAGATATTTGCTAGTGTGTGTGTGTGTGTGTGTGTGTGTGTGTGTGTGTGAGAATGCCACAAAAAAATGTATTCCAAGAAAATACACATTTTTCTTTTGACTAAATGAACACAAACTTGAAAGTGAATCCATAGGAAAAGGCTTTTAGCGCTTCACTATCTCCAGTGTGTGTGTGTGTGTGTGTGTGTGTGTGTGTGTGTGTGTGATAGATCTTTGAACAGAGATGTGCAGGTAGCAGAATGCCTCAAAAATCTATAATATATATTTTCTTTTTAACAAAATACAGTAAATGATCACAAACTTGGAAAGAAAGCCACATGACATTTGGAAAACTAAGAATGTATTGTTAGCCCGGACATTAAAACAGTCATCATCTTAAAAAGTTATTTATATAACAATATATAAAAGCTTTTAATGCCTATGATGCAGTTTTATCCTGCCATGAATATAAGCAAATTGAGTCGAGAAAACACACTTCATATATGATTTAATATAAAATATGAATATTTATCTTCACACAAGCATAACATTCATTGAGCAACATGTGCAATATTTCTTTATTTTTTGCAATGCTTTCACACTTTATTTGTATTATCTATCTATATATATATATATATATAATATATGTTTTTATCGTATTGAGAAGATAATAACTAAGAGGAGGTATACAATGTTAAGTCAATGTTGAGGTATATTAATTGTATTTGTTTCTTCAGTATTTTACATACAGTATGTATCGTTTATTTCATGGAAATAAAGCCCCATAGAATTTTGTCTCGACTAGAATTGAGAGAGAGAGAGAGAGAGAGAGAGAGGGAGAGGGAGAGAGAGAGGGAGAGATAGGGGGAGAGAGAGATGTCCATTGCATGAAGCACGTGCATCAGTACGACTGTCATGGATTTACAGATGTCCTTCACAACTGATATTTTTTGACCTCCCTCAGTATTTACATTAGTGTTTCTTATCGCTGCGTCAGGACGCGCATGGGGAGCGGCGCGCGCAGAGGAGCAGCTCAGAGACGCGCGGGCGGTGAGGAGCGCATGTCTTTGCTCAGCAGGCATGTGGATTCATTCCCAGAAAATCCTGCATGGAGACGATTACGCACGGATTTAAAAACAAGAGGATTTGGATCATGACTTTTGGACACATCTTTCTGGACGTCAGCGTTTTTTTGGATATGTTTTGGTCTTTATGAAGATCATTTTTAATGTTTGTTCCACGATAATAGGTCAGTAATACCCCACTGGTGGATAGAAAAACGTCTCCAGACAAGAGTGAACGACGTGTGCAAAGACTTGTATATAAAAATTCTTTTCACTTTCTATCTTGTAGCTTTTTTTCTTTTATTCCCATACACAGAATTGGACGGTTACGCACGGATTTAAAAACTCACAGGATTTTGGATCATGACTTTTGGACACATCTTTGGAAGTTAAAATGTCTGGAGAATTCATGGATACTAACTATGAGGGCTCAGGGGGGATTGTGTTTCCTGCCAACTTCAGCTGCGTTTTTAACAGCAGCAACCTGTCCTCCTCTGACCGGAACTACTTTCTGCCGGACTTTAACAAAACCTACTCTGTTGGAGACGGCGCGGCGGTGGTGCGCATCGTCATCTCCATCATCTACTCTCTGGTGTGCGCGCTGGGTTTAGTGGGGAACTTACTGGTGTTGTATCTGATGAAAACCAAACAGGTGTGGAAGAAATCCTCCATCAACCTGTTCGTCACCAGTTTGGCGGTGACAGACTTCCAGTTCGTGCTGACGCTGCCTTTCTGGGCGGTGGAAAACGCGTTGGATTTCACATGGTTGTTCGGAAAAGCCATGTGTAAGATCGTGTCCTACGTCACGGCCATGAACATGTACGCGAGCGTGTTTTTCCTCACGGCCATGAGCGTCGCACGCTACTGGTCTCTGGCCTCCGCGCTCAAGGGTCGCAGGAGGCGCCCGCGCTGTTGTTCCGCGCGCTGCATCACTGTCTGCATCTGGTTCGCCGCTGTCTCTGCCGCTCTGCCGCACGCGGTTTTCTCCACCACAGTGAACGTGTCCAGTGAGGACTTGTGTTTAGTGAAGTTCCCAGAAGCAAACGGCACTGCGCAGTTCTGGTTAGGACTCTACCAGTCTCAGAAAGTGCTGCTTGGGTTTGTGTTTCCTCTGTGCGTAATTTCGGCATGCTATCTGCTCCTTTTACGCTTCATCACCTCCAAAAACATCAACACATCGAGCGCAAAGCGGCGCGCAAAGGTCACCAAATCCGTTACCATCGTGGTCCTTTCCTTCTTCCTCTGCTGGCTGCCCAACCAGGCGCTCACAGCATGGGGCATCCTCATCAAACTCAATGTGGTGCACTTCAGTTATGAGTTCTACACCACGCAGGTGTACGTGTTTCCGGTGTCAGTGTGCCTCGCGCACTCCAACAGCTGTCTGAACCCCATCCTGTACTGCCTGATGAGGCGCGAGTTCAGGAAGGCGCTGAAGAAGCTCTTCTGGAGGATGACGTCACCGGCGATCCGGCCCTTCACGGGCACTTCTAAGCCTCTCATGGACGAGCAAGGGCAGGTGCTCGTGCCCGTGAGCGTGCCCAGGGAGCCCGTGGTGGAGTTTTACCCCCCGGGGGCCGTGATGTACAATAACCTGCCGTCAAACAGCACGTAGTGATGGAGGCAGACTGTGTTCTATATTGTGTTTAAGTTTGTTAATACGAGAGTCTTGAAAACTAAGGCTGAGTTCATGAGGTTTTTATTTTTTAAAAAGCAAGAAAATATGAACTTCATCTCAGCTGGACAAACTATGGAAAACAGTGCCGGACAAAAAGGTGTTTTTATTTCTGGGATTTTTATTTTATTTCCAGAATTAAGACGTGCTGTGAAGGAGGTGGAGAATAAACTTGAAATGTGAAGCATAAAGTCAAATTGTAGATAATAAATATTGAAATATTGACAACAAAATGAACATATTTGACCGTGATTTAATTGTAATACACGTTTCAAAATGTCGAAGTAACAACATACTGATACCGGTTAGTAAAAACCATGAATTAATGCTTTGACAAGTCTGCAGACAGACGGCAGGAGAAAACCTTTTAAAATGCGTGTTTTCTGAATGGAGATCAGCTAAGCTAACGCAGTATATGCTCCGACCGTCCACACTCACAACAACGGCCTACAGACATAAATAAACCAGCGACTGTATTCGCCATGACACAGACAGTCTGTGGTTTGGACTTGTTTAACTTTTGTCTAGTTTCTGAACAGATATGAGGAGCTGTGAGCTCTAAGTGCTAACAGCTAACGGCTGATGTTGGTTTTGTGATTCACATTGAAGATGACGTCACGGCTCCGCCTACACTGCTTTACTATAGTTACTGCCCCAGCTACTAAACTGTAACGCCCCGTCCACACGTACGCGGTGAAAAAATCTTCCAACGCTTCTGCCCATTCACTTTGAATGGTGACGTCACTTCGCCTCACTTTTCCCCGAACTGCATTGTGGGAAGCAGAGCGGCGATTTCCAGGCGTTCCAGGATTCAAAAGTTGAACATTGTTCAACTTTTGACGCCTGGAACGCCTGGAAATCTTTGAGGTGGAAGCGTCAGCCAATCAAATCCCGTTTATGCAAATCTGACAGTACAAGCGCTAGCCAATCAAACCGCGTGTAAGCTGGGAGTGACATACCGCAGTTCATTTCTATATTCCTAACAAAATGGAGGAGAAATTAGTTATTGCGGTAGCAAATCACCCGGTTCTTTATGACCAGTCCCTATTTACCTACCGGGATACATACCGGAGGAACCAGGCATGGAGGGAGGTGGCAGAGACAGTGGGTGAAACTGGTAGGTTTTCGCCTGTTTGTGGATTTTATATCCAGTTTACTTCGTTTTAACATTGCTAGCAAGCATAGACAGTATATTATATATATAGACAGTTTTTTGCTTTGTATGTCGGGGGCGGGAGATTCATGTGATTGGTTGTTGGTCGCAAAAAATCCCCAAGCTTCAGACACGCCCACCGCCAAGATTTTTTCACCGCGTACGTGTGGACGCTGCGTAATGGAAACGCAGCATAAAGTGAGCCTGGCCTACCAAGGCCTAACTATACCGTACTAAGCCGTGCGAGGCCTGCAGTGGAAAAGCGCCATAATAGTGCCGGACATAAACTGGGTTTGTTTTTTGGATTTTGAGAAAAAAGTGGAAACGTGAAGGATGTGGAGTTTAAAGTTGAAATGTAAAGAAAAAGGTCTATATTTCGAGAATAAAGTTTTAATGACAGGAATAAGGTCGAAACATGAAGGATGTGGACAATATATTAAGTATATACGTTGGAATTAATGTTTAAAATATGAACAATACATTTTGAGATATTTTTGAAATGTTGAGAATAATGTGAAAAGTCGTAACGTAAAGGACGTGGAGTTTAACGTTGAAATGTACAAAAAAAAAATGTTAAAGTGAAAAATATGAACTTCATCTCAGCTGCACTCTATGGAAGACTATTAGTGCCGGACAAAAAGGTGTTTTTATTTCAGGGATTTTTTTAAATGTCAAGAATAAAGTCGTAACGTGCGGAAGATGTGGAGACTCAGTTTGAAATGTAAAATATTGAAATTGAAGTTGGATTTTTTTAAAGCGAGGAAAACATGAACTTCATCTCAGCTGGACAAACTAGACTATAGTGCCGGACATAAGCTGGGTTTGTTTTTTGGATTTTGAGAAAAAAGTCGACACGTGAAGGATGGGAAGTTTAAACTTGAAATGTTAAAAATAGGTAGAAATTTCAATGATAACGTTTTAATGACAGAATAAGGTCGAAACAGGAAGGGTGTGGAGAATAAAGTAAACATGTAAGTTGGACTGAATGTTGAAAAATAGACAATAAAGCTGAATTATGAACAAATAAGTCAAAATGTAGAAGAAAAAGTTGACATTTTGTGAAATAAGTGGAAATGTCGTAATGTGCAAGATGTGGAGTAAAAAGTCAAAATGTAGATAATAAAAATGTGAAATTCTGAGAATAAAAAGTGGAAATGGCAAAAAAAAGTTGAAATGTGACGGATGTGGAGTATAACGTTTAAATATCGTGAATAAAGTCACACTGAAAAGTCGATATGTTGGGAATAAAGATAACATGTTAAAAGGTTGCTGGTGGAGTTCAAGCTGCTCACTGTATGGAAGACTACGAGTGCCGGACTGTTTTTGGACTGTTTTATGTTACCCCAGGTGTGTGTGTTAAAGTGATGCATATGTGTGTGTGTGTGTGTGTGTGTGTGTGTGTGTGTGTGTGTGTGTGTGTAAAGTGATGCATGTTTGTGTGTGTAAATTAAACAACAATAGATAAGCTGCATAGAATGAGTCATATTGCTTTAAGCGGCTTAATTGAAAAAGATAAATACGACATTTATCACAGGATGATGAATAAAGTATAGCTTCACACACACACACACACACACACCACACACACACACACACCACACACACACACACACACACACAGACAGACAGACAGACAGACAGACAGACAGACAGACAGACAGACAGACAGACAGACAGACACAGACAGACAGACAGACAGACAGACAGACAGACACACACACACACACACACACACACACACACACACACACACAGACAGACAGACAGACAGACAGACAGACAGACAGACAGACACACACACACACACACACACACACACACACAATAGAGTGCATATATAAGATGACATTAATGGTGAAGTATTGAGAAGTACCTCATGTCGCGTCCCCTTACTCTGGTGTTCCCTGTCACACAGGTCAAACCCATTCATTTGACCTGATGAGAAATTCACAACATGCCATCATTTCATCTCAAAGTCCTCCATGTATCTTGCTTTTTGCCATGAAAGCACAGAGAAAGTGCTAAATAAGTACTTATCACGTCAAGTTAAGTGCCAATTAGGCCATTCTCTGTCTCTGCATGAATCAAAACAACCTTTATTCTGCATTCATTTTGATTTCATGAAAACACTAAGAGCATTTAGGCGCCTCATCGGCAGTTAACGTCTCACTTTATCTTAATTACGTTTCATTTATTCAAGATTATAAAGTAATCAGTCATTTCTGAAAAACATAAGCACCAAATTCTTCCTTCATATTAACAAAAATGTCTGAGACAGATTGACACCACGATATTTGTGCGAAGTATCTACCCCAAAAGTACATTGGACATTCAGCTCTTGATTCAGTATCGTCCCTTTTCCCACAAACGTATCTAATGACAGTCTTTCAGTGGATTTCTCTTCCATCTTTCCCCCGCAGCAGCTGCCCTCGAGTGTGAGATGTACTGGAGTATAAAAGAGTGTGAAACTAGGCTAAGTGTGTGTGTGTGTGTGTGTGTGTGTGTTTGTGTGTGTGTGTGGCAAAGCTATACTATATTCATCATCATGAGATAAATGTCGTATTTATCTTTTTAAATTAAGCCGCTTAAAGCAATAGGATTCATTTTATGCAGCTTATCTATTGTTGTTTAATTTACACACACACACACACACACACACACACACACACACACACACACACACACACACACACACACACACACACACACTCTCACTGGAGGAAGACAGACACACACACAGGCACACAGACACAGACACACACACAACACACACACTCGATTAGAAATTCAAATGTAACAGCGAGTGTTCCTCCAGAGACGTCCATCTCCCAGCGTGAAGAAGAAGAGCCTCTGATGTGTTGAGAAAGTCGAGGAAACAGTCCATCAATTTACATAAACAGACAGATTGGATCCTCAGTCTCTCTTTGATTTGAACCAGAACAGCAGGTTTCTTCCTGTTCAAAGAGAAATGTTGTTATAAACAGTTCCGTCTAGACCTGCTCTTTATTGAATGTGCCCTGATTTTAAGGTATATTCATGTATGGTATGGTGTTCAGGTGTATATCAGTATGTAGCGTCTCTACTTTAAAGAGTCCTCTCCTGCTGGTATTCAGGTGTATATCAGTATGTAGTGTCTCTAATTTAAAGAGTCCCATCCTGCTGATGTTCAGGTGTATATCAGTATGTAGCGTCTCTACTTTAAAGAGTCCTCTCCTGCTGATATTCAGGTGTATATCAGTATGTAGTGTCTCTACTTTAAAGAGTCCCATCCTGCTGGCTGATGTTCAGGTGTATATCAGTATGTAGTGTCTCTACTTTAAAGAGTCCTCTCCTGCTGATGTTCAGGTGTATATCAGTATGTAGTGTCTCTACTTTAAAGAGTCCTCTCCTGATGTTCAGGTGTATATCAGTATGTAGCGTCTCTACTTTAAAGAGTCCTCTCCTGCTGATATTCAGGTGTATATCAGTATGTAGTGTCTCTACTTTAAAGAGTCCTCTCCTGCTGATGTTCAGGTGTATATCAGTATGTAGTGTCTCTACTTTAAAGAGTCCTCTCCTGCTGATGTTCAGGTGTATATCAGTATGTAGTGTCTCTACTTTAAAGAGTCCTCTCTCTGCTGATGTTCAGGTGTATATCAGTATGCAGTGTCTCTACTTTAAAGAGTCCTCTCCTGCTGATGTTCAGGTGTATATCAGTATGCAGTGTCTCTACTTTAAAGAGTCCTCTCCTGCTAATGTTCAGGTGTATATCAGTATGTAGTGTCTCTACTTTAAAGAGTCCTCTCCTGCTGATGTTCAGGTGTATATCAGTATGCAGTGTCTCTACTTTAAAGAGTCCTCTCCTGCTGATGTTCAGGTGTGTATCAGTATGTAGTGTCTCTACTTTAAAGAGTCCTCTCCTGCTGATGTTCAGGTGTATATCAGTATGTAGTGTCTCTACTTTAAAGAGTCCTCTCCTGCTGATGTTCAGGTGTATATCAGTTTTTAGTGTCTCTACTTTAAAGAGTCCTCTCCTCCTGAAGTTCAGGTGTATATCAGTATGTAGTGTCTCTACTTTAAAGAGTCCTCTCCTCCTGATGTTCAGGTGTATATCAGTATGTCTCTACTTTAAAGAGTCCTCAGTATGTAGTCATTGTATCTCTTACTTCCTGTTTCATAATCAGAAGAAATCCCCTGAAAGCAAACCTGAGAAATCTAGTTCACTGACAGAAACCTTGAAAAGAGAATTCCTCGAGCGCTTCACGTTGATAAAGAACTAAAACGTTTGAAATGTTGGCAGAAATGTCAACGATGCCTTCAGGCGCAGCTTGTTCTTTTCTATAGACGTCAGTACATGACAAGGGAATATCAAAATCCTCGCAAAAACTGATCCTCCTTGGAGTGAGGACTGAAAAATAATGAGCAGAAAAGACGGATAACTTGTGTTTTTCACGTGAAAATCAATTTCTGCCGGTAGCTAACCCTGTAATGATCCTCCTGAAACATTCTGCTTTACAATAATGCTTCCTGATATCTTTTTCCCCTCCAACAAAAGTTGCACTACCTTGTTAAAAATTCTCGGAAACATTGAGATGCTGTACTTATCAGAAAGCTGTACAATTCTTCTGTTAGAAGTAAAAGTTCTGCTCCCAGAATACGACTCTATGAGAGGATCTAATCGGTTTTTCTGCAGGAAATTGGTATTGAAATCCTCCTGCAACTCTCAAATAAACGCATTTCCCAAGATGTGGGATGTGTTATTATTTTCCAGTTGCATACTTGTGTATTGGGTTTAATCAACAACACTCTGACCTGATTCTAGGTTAAAAAACACATTATTTACCTCAGATTTTGTCTAAATGTACCCATTTTCACGCTTAGTTTGAGTGCGTGTTCTTTAAGAACCTTCTAGAAAGCCCAGTCTGCTCTGATTGGCTTTGGCGAGAATATTAAACAAGTATTTACCATCACATTCACATAACAAAATAAAATGCACGTTACTCGCAACTGGTTATTTAAAAAAGAAAAAAGCTCTTATTATGAAATGTGGAAATCCCGTCATCAGCTGGTCGTCACATGATATCCAAAAAAGGGCTAAATGTGACGGGTAGCTTTAAAATCTCAAAAATAGAATTGAGATAATTTGCACAAACGCAATCTATTATATTTATGGAAAAAACACATTATTTACCTCTTATTTTCTGTCTAAATGTAAACACGTTCCCCCTTAGTTTCAGTGCCTGTCTCTTTAAGAAAGCCCAGTCTGCGCTGATTGGCTTGTGAGAATATTAAACAAGTATTTAAAAGTACTCACGTGCTGGATGGATGTTCTCCGAGGGGGGGAGCCACATCTGAAGGGCTTGTTGAGTCACATGTTTTCACAAAAAACCAACAGGATTATCTCATTTCCCAGTTTGCAACATTTTGTAAATTGTGTAACTTTTTTTATTATAATTTCTGTATCTTTAATACTTTTTTATGCATGCTTCTTGGTTAACATGAAGCTGTCTTTGGCTCTTTTCTGCTGTAACAATGTACATTTGTATACACATATTTGTTGAAGGTGTTTTAAATGTACACACGTATTGTCGATCCTTTCACACAAATAATATCGAGACAAATATATCATTTGACCTCATGCACCACACCAAAAACACCCATTTCTGTGCCTCCTCGAGGTGAAAACTAACAAACTCACAGTGTGCAAGGACTGAGTGACATGTTAGGGATATAATAAAGAATCTGTATTTATTAAATCAACACCATAAAAACACTTTTACTGTACATGAGCCATGAGTTAGTCCACGTATCTGATGAAGAGGGCGATGAAGATGCATCCGAACAGCCACTTTGTGATGTCATAACGATTTTTCTGGCTTGTGTAACCATTAGCCAATCAGCAACCAAGGTAACCCCCCTCCCCCCCCACCTTATCACCTGAATCTCCTCCTAGAGCACCATTGAGTTCTTTTTAACCAAATGTCTCTCAGAGGGGCGTGGGGAGGGGCTCCTTATTTTCATCTAAAGTAACAGACAGAGAATCAGCACTTTTGAAACAGAGGGGATTATGGGATGCTGCAATGATCTGTTTGGTGTTTCAGACAAACGCTTCAGAGACATGTTTTGTATCGAGTTAGTCCACGTATTTGATGAAGACTGCGATGAAGATGCATCCGAACAGCGACACCACGGAGGCGGAGAGCGGCACCACGACCACGCTGCCCGCCAGGTTCACCAGAGCTCCCAGTCCGGCGCCCACGAGGATCTGAGCCAGCTGCACCATGCAGGTGAGGGCGGCGCAGTCCACCCCCGACCCCCGCTGAAGGCCCGGTAGTCCCTGCAGCTTCAGTTGCTCCTGAACGCACCACGAGGAGACAAGAGAGGAAGAGGAGGGGGTCAGAATCAGGAAAATTGAGCCTTTATTTGAGATACAGATTTGAAAGAGGGTGAGAAGTTTGGGGGTAATATCTCAGCATTAAAGCTGCGACAATAAATCATTAATCAAATATCTTGATGTAGAAAATGCTGTTGTTTACCTCTCAAACATGGAGATTTTCTTGCGTTTCTCAGTTTTAAATCGTGTTGAAGTCTTTTGATTTTGGACTGACGAAACATTTAGACAGAACCTTGAGACTTTTGATAAACTATGATGGACATTTTTCAATATTTTCTGACAACAAAAGAATGTGTTTAAGTTATTTTCATGCAAAGATTTCAGAAAATACTTTTTTCAGCTTCTCATATATGAATATTTCCTGTTTTATATAATATTAAAGTACATTTCTTTTGATTTTGGCCCGTCAATACAAGAAATCATGGACTTGATGGGCATTTTAACTATTTTCTGACATTTAACTGACCACAAGATCACTACTTTATGTAATTTGAATGCACAAATGTTTATTTGAAGCCTCTCAAATATGGAGATTATGAAATAATTAAGCGTAATATGTAGATTGTGGTGTGGTAGAATCTACACAACAGGTAACGTTACATAACAACAACACATTTAATTGATATAGCGCTTTCCTAGAATGCACAGAGCTATTTACAGATTCTTGTTTGAGTATTACATTCGTCAAACTAAGAAGGCAGCCAGTATTACGAAGTGAAGGTCATTCATTCCTCCAGATGGAAAACAATCAATATTTGGGTAAAAAGACTCAGCTCTGGGGAGTTTTAAAAGGACATATTATATATTTCCTTTCCAGTATCTTGATTATTTTTCAGACGCTTCGACACACGCTCGATACGTCTTAATGAGGTATTGACTGCGGGAGACTTTGAAAGAAAACAAAAGGTGCTTTTCTACCAGCAACTTACTCCTAACTCTGTATTTGATTATTTATTTACGAGTATAAAGCTTCTGCAGCGATATAATGATCGTATTCCCACACTCAAATAAGCTTCTTCTTGTTGGTACACTCTTCTGTGACTCAGACCTCTTCAGTATGCAAAGTGCGCTTCAATTTCACGGCTGACTTCTCATTACATTTCTGCAACTAAAAGCGTGACTCAACGTTTGTGACTGAGGCTTTTTAAGACCTTCCTCTCTTCATACTTTAACCTAATTCTATTGGGATTTGGGAGCGTTGGTCTGAAAAACAGAACTAATAAAGACACTATTTCGGTTAGTGGGAAAGCCAAAACAAAGCCATACATCCACAAAATGATATTTAAATGATGCAATAAACAGACATTTAAAATACTAAAGAACTAGAATACTTCTTACAACATTGCTCTATTCTTTCCTTCAAGAAAATGTTCTTAAAACCGTCCTCTATAGAGTGCCACAGTGACGCGTCCTAAAACCCGGAAGTAAGTTAGCATTTTACCTCTTCCGGTTCCTTCGACAAAAACCAATGCAATTTCTCCATCGGATTTTGGAAAATAGCTGGAAATCAGGTCTGTGGTTGAGACACATTGAAGAGACGGATCACGTTTTGTTCAGCTGGATAATATCCACATGTCTACCCTACTTTTATAATTTTCGAATCATAAATCTAATCGATAGATTTATGATCGATAGATTTATGATTCGAAAATTATAAAGGTAAAAAGAAAAGGTTTCAGGACGCGTCACTGTGGCACTCTATAACGAATTTGAGATCAAACGCAGGAGATATATTGGTGACTGATGCCCGTTTTCCCCCTCTGTACCCACATTTTATTTTTAAGTTTTATCCAACAGGCAATAAGACTATTAAACACATGAACTCTGTAAAGTGCCTCGATGAACATTCATCTGTTTGTCATCTTGCAATCTACTTATTTATCTAAATAGTTATCACCGCATAAACCGTATTTGATTTCGTCTTAATGTACATTATTTAATTTCATATTCTGTTCTTGTACATATCATATTCTATTTACATGTATATAGACTTCTTGCACTATTTTGTATTTTTGTATTTTATTCTATATGTTGCATCGTTGGAGGAGCTCAGGTCAGAAGAATTTCATTGCTATTTCTCAACTGTTGCTTATGTGCATGTGACAATAAAACCTTTGAATCTTTGAATCTTGAAATGCGACTTAACCCTGTAAAACATGTATTTTTTAGGTACTGCACCTCCTCCTCCAGCTGGTACTCAGCGATCAGGTTGAAGGGGATGGTGTACAGCGTGCTGGACATCACTCCGAACACGCTGCAGAGGATGAGCACGGCGATCATGTCCGGAAAGAGTCCGATCAAACTGGTTCCCAGGCCGAACGTGAAGTATCCCACAAAGTATAATCCCTTCAGACCGATGTACGGGAGCAGGAAGCGCTGCACGTCTGAAAACAGTAAAATACGTCAATAAATACCCCATTGGTGACTAACAAGTGTCTAAATAAGACGACTAAACGTCATCACGCCCAACATTAGCCGCCTTTAGCTTAGCGGTGGTGACGTGAAGTCATGTGACCGTGCTGTAGTTCCTTTATAACCCAACATTAGTCTCCTTTAGCTTAGCGGTGGTGAAGTCATGTGACCGTGCTGTAGTTCCTTTACAGCCCAACATTAGCCACCTTTAGCTTAGCGGTGGTGACGTGAAGTCATGTGACCGTGCTGTAGTTCCTTTACAGCCCAACATTAGCCACCTTTAGCTTAGCGGTGGTGACGTGAAGTCATGTGACCGTGCTGTAGTTCCTTTATAGCCGAACATTAGCCTCCTTTAGCTTAGCGGTGGTGACGTGAAGTCATGTGACCGTGCTGTAGTTCCTTTATAGCCCAACATTAGCCACCTTTAGCTTAGCGGTGGTGACGTGAAGTCATGTGACCGTGCTGTAGTTCCTTTATAGCCGAACATTAGCCACCTTTAGCTTAGCGGTGGTGACGTGAAGTCATGTGACCGTGCTGTAGTTCCTTTAGAGCCCAACATTAGCCTCCTTTAGCTTAACGGTGGTGACGTGAAGTCATGTGACCGTGCTGTAGTTCCTTTATAGCCGAACATTAGCCTCCTTTAGCTTAGCGGTAGTGACGTGAAGTCATGTGACCGTGCTGTAGTTCCTTTATAGCCCAACATTAGCCTCCTTTAGCTTAGCGGTGGTGACATGAAGTCATGTGACCGTGCTGTAGTTCCTTTATAGCCCAACATTAGCCTCCTTTAGCTTAGCGGTGGTGACGTGAAGTCATGTGACCGTGCTGTAGTTCCTTTATAGCCCAACATTAGCCTCCTTTAGCTTAGCGGTAGTAACGTGAAGTCATGTGACCGTGCTGTAGTTCCTTTATAGCCCAACATTAGCCACCTTTAGCTTAGCGGTGGTGACGTGAGTCATGTGACCATGCTGTAGTTCCTTTATAGCCCAACATTAGTCACCTTAGCTTAGCGGTGGTGAAGTGAAGTCATGTGATAATGTTCCTTTATCTTCAAAATATTATTAAATCCTCCTTAGTGTGCAGTAGATTTGCTAAAGTTGTGACCGTACGCTGATGACACAAAATTATACATTGTCTTTAAAGCAAATATCCTTTTGTCTGTGTTTGGCCTCCGTGAAACAATGCATAAGTGTCAATGTTTTACAACTTAAGGTTACAAAGGAGACACGACTGCAAGGATTTAAATGCACAAGAGAAACTGAATAGGCTGTTGAACCTGTCGTCACACGAGAAATGTTGTCTTGCTGTCATTTTGGACTTAAACCTTGTAGCCCAAATTAGCAAAGTTAAATTGAAAGTTAAAGACAGCATTTTTCCAGTTTAGAAGTTATCTCAAAGCAAAGCTGTTCCTATCTCTCGAAAAAGTCGATAAGAAAACTTCTCCTAGCCTCTAAAGACGAAGAAAATAGACTCACGTATCGATTTGAAAGGAACCCACAAAGCCAGTATTCTTACATCAATTATTCACCCCGTTCCATCGCGTGTGGACCAAGAATCAAATAATTTTTAGGAAATTCTCGAGGAATGGGGGTAAATGTGCGCTTTGTTTAACTCCAGATCGACTGTATTCACACAACTCCATCCATCCATCCATCCATCCATCCATCCATCCATCCATCTTCTCCCGCTTATCCGTGGTCGGGTTGTGGAGGTAGCAGTTCCAGCAGAGAGCCCCAAACGTTCCTTTCCCTGGCCTCATCAACCAGCTCTGACTGGGGGATCCCAAGGCGCTCCCAGGCCAGCGAAGAGATATAATCCCTCCACCTGGTCCTAGGTCTACCCCTCGGTCTCCTCCCAGCTGGACGTGCCTGGAACACCTCCCTAGGGAGGCGCCCAGGTGGCATCCTTACTAGGTGCCCGAACCACCTCAACTGGCTCCTTTCGACGCGAAGGAGGAGCGGTTCAACTCCGAGTCCCTCCCGGATGACTGAACTTCTCACCTTATCCCTAAGGGAGACGCCAGCCACCCTGCGGAGAAAACCCATCTCGGCCGCTTGTATCCGCGATCTCGTTCTTTCGGTCATGACCCATCCTTCATGACCATAGGTGAGGGTAGGAAGGAAAATGGCTCGGTAGACAGAGAGTTTCACACAACTCATGAAGTTTAATCCAAGTCTCATTCATCCAGTTGCACGCTCACTATTTTCCCAACACATGCATTTTTCATAAAACCTTAATATTGAATTCACTTCGGACTGATGTGTTGCTCGCTCGTGCATCTGTGTATAAAAAAGAGCTTTTAAAAAAGTGAGGTTTTAGTAAAAAAATGCATGCAAATGAGACTACTGCACGAGTTGTGTGAGATTTTGTATTTATATAGTTTGCTGCTGCTTTTAAAAGCTGCCCCGATCAACTTCAATTCATCAAGAGTTTTTGGATTCTTGGGTTGATTTAAAAAGATCCAATTTCACACTCGGAGGGCCAGCGATGCCATTATTTAGTTATTTGGCTGACCTTCGCTCTGCCTGCTGCATTATTTCTCTCCCTGTCTTACTGATTGTTTTGTTTCTATGGATGACTGCTGTGTGTTCCTGCTGTTAAAAGCTATTGAAATCCTAAAGCAAAGCAGTCACAAGGGAGGCGTTTTTGCTGCAGAGGAGATAGAGATGTGGGTTCAGGACATCTGGAGACTAATGGCTGCACTACGAACAAAAAACTTCAAATCTTGCCAAGTATATGTGTCTAATATCTAGTCAGAATATGTCTCTACACCTGATATAAGACACAATGACTTCAGAAGTAACACTGCAGTGAGATATCGGGTCTTGTTTTTAGACAATGCATCATCTTGTTGAGTCAAAACATCTTATTTTGAGTTGTATCTCAGATGAAACACATACATATTTATTAGAAAATCACCAACTAACATCAGAATACAGAAAACTTTGAGTATTTGCGGCTTATTTTGTAACACAACATCTCCTGATTCTGGTAAAATATAGTTCAAAATGAGTTCTCCAGCTAATTACAAGATCTGATTTATCTAAATATCCCTTCTTATTTCAAGTTCTCTTACCAAGCTAATTTTCACATGTTCTATTGGCAGATTTTTGTACTTATTTCAAGTGAAAACAGCTTGTTTTTATTATTATTTAACTTGTTTTTGGAGCAGCATTTTTTCCAGTGTGTGTGTGAAATAAAAATAAATAATAATAACAATCTTTGGGTTACTTACAGGAGTAGAGAGCGGAGGAAATAGCGTTGATACAAAGACCCCAGCAGCCCACTTCCACTCCTCGCTCATACCTACTGTAGGCCGTGGAGTTATGTTCTGCATACGGATTCCCCTTGTACACGATCTGCAAAACAAACAGAGAAACACATTAAACATGGGAAAAAATGCTGCTCCAAAATAAGTACAACATCTGCCAATAGAACAAGTGAACATGTGCTTGGTAAGATCTCTTGAAATAAGAACGGATATTCAGATAAATCAGATCTTGTAATCAGCTGGAGAACTCATTTTGAACTATATTTTACCAGAATCAGGAAATGTTGTTACAATATAATCCGCAAATGCTCAAAAGTTTTCTGTTTTCTGATGTTAGTTGGTCATTTTCTAATAAATATGTAAAAAAATGTGTTTCATCTGAGATACAACTCAAACTAAGATGTTTTGACTTAAAGGTCACCTATCATGCTATTTTTAGGCAATAGCATAGGTCTCAGATATATACAAATATATAAAAAACATGTCTATGAAGTGTTTTGCTCAAAATACCAAACAGATCACCCATTCTAGCCATGCCTCATATCCCTCTATTTCACTTCCTGTTTCAAAAGTGCTCATTTTGGGTAAATAAATAAGAGAGGAGGGGGCTGAGCTCACCCGGGACCCGGCAGCTACTGTCTAAACTAAACACTGCCGTGATGAAACGCCATATCATGGATTATCAAGGATTATTTCTGAAACAGTATGGAGCTCAAAGGCTTTCTCTCTTGCCGGTTATACCACAAGGTGAGTTCCTTTTTATTTCCTGCTTCTTCACACACATGCTCTCCAGTACAGGTTAGCTCTGAGTGTTAGCGATGCTAATGTAAAACACGACCATATTACGTCCAAAACAGTCGGCATTGTTTCTGATGATAGTGCCGTGGGTCCACATTTCAGATATTACGTCATATCGGACGCAAATCTGGATCAGCTCCGTTGTTCCCCCGTTTTTAGAGATTTGGGTACGGAGGAAAAGAGAGAGGGTTTTATTTTCTGACGTGAGTTCCCCGACACACCGGGGACACATGTTTATGTATAAAAGACATCAAAAAGTGCATTTTGCATGATAGGTCCCCTTTAACAAGATGATGCATTGTCTAAAAACAAGACCCGATATCTCACTGCAGTGTTACTTCTGAAGTTATTATGTCTTATATCAGATGTAGAGACATATTCTTACTAGATATTAGACAAATTTAGTCGGCAAGATTTCGAGTTTTTGTAGTGAAGATGAATATATTTGAATAGGGTAAAATAAATAACGTATAGATATCATAATGAAACTTCCCCAGGTGGTTACAGACATGAAGACAATACCTTTTTGTATTACAAGTTTTCTGAAATGTGATTTTGAAATATGCAAATTAGGCATTGTGTTTTTTAAACATGGGCTCATTTGCAAAAATGTCGGTTACAGAAATGTGATTATTGGATGAAGCCAGTTTCAAAACTCTTTTTTCATTTTGCGACCTACTACAGTCAAAGGCTTTTGCAAAGGGAATGTCGTTATATCATAAAATACTGCCATAAAAAGTATATTTTCTGCATGTTTTTAGCAATAAAGTGTGTAAATGAGTGTGTGACAGTGTGCAAAACGCTGCCGATGATATAAAGAGATGAAAGTGGACGGTTACCTGTGTGTAAGTGCTACTGAAGTGGAGATTTGTGCTCAGAGAAGAATCCATATCTTTCAAAACAGCCTTGAAAGATATGGATTGTGAAATTCATACACAGCTGAATATTATAGGGTAGAGAAATCCACAGATGCAAACAGACAAAAGTGGTTGAATATATATGTAATGTTCATGTTTTCTTTCCCCCAGTATGAAAGAAAACGTGTTATAGAAGCCTGAAATTGATCCGTGCATAAAAGATAACCCCTGCAGTGCATGCTCCTAAAATACAGCTTCACTGATATTGATATCAGACGCCAGCTTCTTTTAACACACACTTTTATTCCTTCCTTTCACACCCAGCAGGAGCTCACTGTGTGTTCTCCTGATAACAAAGCCTGCAGTGTGAGATTACATTTTGTCTCATAATGAGAGGTAACATCCTGATCAGCATGCACACGGAGCTAAGTGTCAACAATCATTAAAATATCAGTCAGCAGGAGATGAGACACAGCAGGAGGTGACCACCCCGCCCCCTCCAACACATCAAAACAGAGATTAATATAAAACATATTGCAGCTTGTTTTATTTCCGACTGAATATTCCTTTGATTTCTTTAGTTTAGTGTTAAATATTCAGTTTCTAATTATATAAGACTGGAAAGCCTCACATTTGAAAAGCTTGAAGTTGAGAGTATTTGAGATGTTTTGGTTTAAATGTATGGCTTTAATTATTAAAGAGTCCTCTCCTGCTGATGTTCAGGTGTATATCAGTATTTAGTGTCTCTACTTTAAAGAGTCCTCTCCTGCTGATGTTCAGGTGTATATCAGTATGTAGTGTCTCTACTTTAAAGAGTCCTCTCCTGCTGATGTTCAGGTGTATATCAGTGTGTAGTTTCTCTACTTTAAAGAGTCCTCTCCTGCTGATGTTCAGGTGTATATCAGTATGTAGTGTCTCTACTTTAAAGAGTCCTCTCCTGCTGATGTTCAGGTGTATATCAGTATGTATTGTCTCTACTTTAAAGAGTCCTCTCCTGCTGATGTTCAGGTGTATATCAGTATGTAGTGTCTCTACTTTAAAGAGTCCTCTCCTGCTGATGTTCAGGTGTATATCAGTATGTAGTGTCTCTACTTTAAAGAGTCCTCTCCTGCTGATGTTCAGGTGTGTATCAGTATGTAGTGTCTCTACTTTAAAGAGTCCTCTCCTGCTGATGTTCAGGTGTATATCAGTATGTAGTGTCTCTACTTTAAAGAGTCCTCTCCTGCTGATGTTCAGGTGTATATCAGTATATAGTGTCTCTACTTTAAAGAGTCCTCTCCTGCTGATGTTCAGGTGTATATCAGTAGTGTCTCTACTTTAAAGAGTTGGGCTATAAAGGAACTACAGCACGGTCACATGACTTCACGTCACCACCGCTAAGCTAAAGGCGGCTAATGTTGGGCGTGATGAAGTTTAGTCGTCTAATTTAGACACTTGTTAGCGAGCACTGTTTTTAAATTCACCAGTGTTGTATTTACTGACATATTTTATGTTTTTTTTTAATCTCCTCAGCTTGTGTTAACCACAGATCTTATTTCATACTACGCTCATTTGAACACAACACATAAAGGTATGCAAGAATAATTACCTGTCCCATGAAATCAGTGAAGAAGAGCATGTTGCAGAGGAAGGCGGTCCAGCCCAGCAGGTGGCTGACACACAGGTAGCGGTAATGACTCGGCATGTTCATTAACGCTTTCATCATCGACCTGAATGTCATCCTCTTCTGGGCCTAGACACACACACACACACACACACACACACACACCACACACACACACACCACACACACACACACACACACACACACACAGGATAATTGTTTTTGAGACTCTAAGAAAAAAGTAATAAGAAAGGTCACTCACTCACTCACTCACTCACTCACTCACTCACTCACTCACTCACTCACTCACTCACTCACTCACTCACACACAGATTTGAAGATAAAAAAGACGTGTGCGGCACGAGGATCTGAACAAGAAGGAATGAAAGGGTTGTAAGTAAAGATCACAAGGCGACATTAAGGGCTTTGTTCAGGGGTTAGAAACGGGTGAAAGACAAAGTCATGCAATCAAAGACATATTCAGGCTATGATGAACGCTACAAAGGCTGACATGACATCAGAATATTCAGCTTTTATACATAAAAGAAACCTCAGATGGTCAAAGGAAGCTTACTGGGCTCAATAGAGCAAAGGCAATTAGACGTTTCAGAGCAAGAGGAAGAAGAGTATTAATCAAACGTCTTTACGAGGATTTCAAAAGTGAAGAAGATAATGAAGCCCTAACCCTAATCAGAAGACAGAGACTGAGCTCGGGAGCGTTGGACAGATTGAGAGATGTTCAGAGGTTTTCAAATATAGTTAATACTACAGGATATATTCACACTTCAGGACGTTGAAGAAAATAACTTATAAAACATTTAAAACACCCTCAGGATTATTGGACAATGGGTCTTCCAGTAAAGGAGTATTCTTCATTTATGTAGCCTGAGAGATTGTAAAAAAATTCATAAAAAACTGAACATTTTAAACACACTCAGAAAAAGCATGTTTTTCAGAATAAAAGCCCCATAAGGTAACTGTATCCTAACGTGAAACGCATGAAGAAGCATGTTTTTCAAAATAAAACCCCATATAGTAATGGTTGCTTTAAAGGAAGCTGAGGAAGAAGCGTGTTCTTACCACAAAGAGTAACTGAATCATTACATAAAAGGCAGGAAGGGGCATGTTTTTCAAAATAAAAGCACCATACAGTAACTTGAACCTTACAGGAAGCTCAGTAAGAGGAAGGTTTTTTTCAAAATAAAAAGCTGTAGGGGTAACTACATATTTACAGGAAGCTGCAGAAGAGGCATGTTTTCCAAAATAAAAGCCCCCAAAAAAGACTATCTCTACAGGAAGCTCAGGTCTATACTTGTTTTTCAAAATAAAAGCCCCAAAAAATAACTATCTCTACAGGAAGCTCAGGTCTATACTTGTTTTTCAAAATAAAAGCCCCCAAAAAATAACTATCTCTACAGGAAGCTCAGGTCTATACTTGTTTTTCAAAATAAAAGCCCCAAAAAATAACTATCTCTACAGGAAGCTCAGGTCTATACTTGTTTTTCAAAATAAAAGCCCCAAAAAAATAACTATCTCTACAGGAAGCTAAGATCTATGCTTGTTTTTCAAAATAAAAGCCCCAGAATATGAGGATTAATAACGGTTTTTGCTATCTTGTCCTTACACACCTCTTTGTTTGGCTGTTTGGCGCTGGAGGTCACTGAGTTGGCTTCAGAGGGTAACTGTATACTTGTATAATATGCTTGTTTTTCAAAATAAAAGCCCCAGAAAGTAAGAATATGAGGATTAATAATGTTTTTTTCTTTACCCACCTCTTTGTTTGGCTGCTTGGCACTGGAGGTCACTGAGTTGGCTTCCCCCAGAGCAGAGAAGGATCTGGGCCTGAGGTCTGTGACGGGTCCGGGTCCCACTGGAGAAACGGGCTCTTTAACCAGCGCTCCGTATCCATTACTTTGTGTTCCCAGCAGGCGGAGGGCACTGGGTCTAGAGGGGCCAGAGTCTGAGGGGTCTTTATCCAGAGGCTGCTCAGGAATACTGAAGAGGTGCAGGGTGAGGAAGACTCCCCAGGTCAGCGCTGAGAAGAAGAAGATGACCTGGTACTCTGATCCCAGCGCCTCTCCCAGAACAGAGTGGCCCCAGTCCATCGCTCCCACCAGGTACCCGAACGCACCGCCCAGACCTGGACGAAACAGCAGCAGTAAATATTTGTTCTATTAAGGTGATGGTATAAGCCCACTGCTCCTAGGATGGGTTAAATGCATAGGACAAATGTCACCGTGTGTGCTGTGTGCTCTGCATGTGTGACCATTAAAGAGGGTTTCATCAAAAAAGAAGAAAATACAAGGACACAAATGAGTCGTACTGGTGAGCCACTGAGTGAAGACTTTATGTGCCGTGAATATATATTTGTAGAGTAGAAAATCATTATTTTACTGAACTCTAGCCTTAACTGCCGTATAGCTTATTTATGACACGTTTTATCCCGAAAAACATAGAAAAAATACATTTGTTATTGCCCTTTTTTCTGACGTATGGAGAAATAAACAGATAATTCCCCCTGTTTAAAACCTTTGGATCAAGAATGAGGAACCTGGCTTTATCAAATGTTCATATGTCTGTAGTGAAAATGTATTGACATTGCACCATTTCAAGGGCTGATTGTAGGTGAATGTACATCCTGTTTCTTCCTGGAATGCCTTCTTTAACCTCAGGGAGGACATTTCTGCAGATTATTGATCAATCTTCTTCCTCTGCACATGATCATTATAAGAAAAGGTCACCCTAAAGTTACATTACTGGGTTTAAAGGTCAAAGATGGGTTCAGGTAACAGTAAAACAGGGGGAAATGTGTTGTCTGGGGATGCAAAATGGATGAAAGAGAAGGATGAAAGGAATATAAAAAGGTTGGAAAAGTGTCAAAAGAACTATCATTTCACAGGAAGACTAGGGGGTAGAGGAATGTGAGAATTTGGTGAGGGGTATCGTCAAATATCTGGAACAAACTCCCAGAAACCTGCAGGTCCGCCGCAACTCTGACTACTTTTAAATCCAGGCTGAAGACTTTTCTTTTTGCCGCTGCTTTTAATTGAACTATTCATATCTTACACTGCTCTGTAACTTTTATTCATGTTTTATTATCTTTGCTTTTTAATGTTTCTAATGTGTTTTATGCTCTTAATGTCTTTCTTTTCTGTAAAGCACTTTGAATGGCCTTGTGTTGAAAAGTGCTGTGTGCTCTGCATGTGTGACCATTAAAGAGGGTTTCATCCCTCCCATTCTATTGTTTTTCCTATATTATGGCGTAAAGATTGTGATGTGAATGCAAGGCTTGTTCTAGATATTTTGCATATTTTAGGAAAAGTTTAAAACTGAAAAGCATGAGAATTAATCAATGTTTTTTGGTGATGTCAACAGAAATATTTGATGTTACTGTACATGCAGTAAGTCCTTTGACAGATGATTTAAGTCTCTCAGTAAAGGGAGACGCAGCTAAAAAAGTCCGAATTTGAGAAAAAAGTCAGAATCTTGAGGAAAAAGTAAAAATGTATATACAGTCAGAAAAAAGTAAGAATTTAACATTTTTTTTAAAAATGGCTTTTGAGAAAAATGTCAGAATTTTGAGGAAAAAAAATCTGAATTTTTCGGGAACTTTTTTGAATTTTTTGGGGGAAATCTGGATTGTGAAATTTTAAAAAAAAAGTCAGAATTTGGAGATCTTCAAAAAAAGATAGTAGTTCACATCCAGCAATTGCCTGTACCTCATTATTAGTAATTTTGTGTGAACATTTTTAATAATCAGCATATCATTTATTGGATTATGTTGCGTGAGGTCACTGTGATCTTGAGTCTCATTGGGTGTTTGTTCTAGATGTGAGGAAATTCCCTCCAGGAGTTCTTGGTTACAGGGACATTTTATCATCAAATTCTTCTCACTTCATTCTTGAGTCAAATTGGATGTTTGTAGTGACTTCGGAGAAATTCCCTCCAGGAGCTCTTGTGATATACACTCAGGAGAGATGGATGTAAACAGAACATGAAAACATAATTCCTGACTGATCAACTGTGGCTCCCTGAAATCAGAAATCCATTCTTCTTCATTAAAGCAGCTGGCAGGTAAAGTAATAACCACTTCAGGAGTCACGCTTCACTCACTGTGAACATTACTGTGTGCTCGCCTCTTTCCCAAAGGTATAGACACTACATACTGATATACACCTGAACATCAGCAGGAGAGGACTCTTTAAAGTAGAGACACTACATACTGATATACACCTGAACATCAGCAGGAGAGGACTCTTTAAAGTAGAGACACTACATACTGATATACACCTGAACATCAGCAGGAGAGGACTCTTTAAAGTAGAGACACTACATACTGATATACACCTGAACATCTGCAGGAGAGGACTCTTTAAAGTAGAGACACTACATACTGATATACACCTGAACATCAGCAGGAGAGGACTCTTTAAAGTAGAGACACTACATACTGATATACACCTGAACATCTGCAGGAGAGGACTCTTTAAAGTAGAGACACTACATACTGATATACACCTGAACATCAGCAGGAGAGGACTCTTTAAAGTAGAGACACTACATACTGATATACACCTGAACATCTGCAGGAGAGGACTCTTTAAAGTAAAGACTCTACATACTGATATACACCTGAACATCAGCAGGAGAGGACTCTTTAAAGTAGAGACACTACATACTGATATACACCTGAACATCTGCAGGAGAGGACTCTTTAAAGTAGAGACACTACATACTGATATACACCTGAACATCAGCAGGAGAGGACTCTTTAAAGTAGAGACACTACATACTGATATACACCTGAACATCAGCAGGAGAGGACTCTTTAAAGTAGAGACACTACATACTGATATACACCTGAACATCAGCAGGAGAGGACTCTTTAAAGCAGAGACACTACATACTGATATACACCTGAACATCAGCAGGAGAGGACTCTTTAAAGTAGAGACACTACATACTGATATACACCTGAACATCAGCAGGAGAGGACTCTTTAAAGTAGAGACACTACATACTGATATACACCTGAACATCAGCAGGAGAGGACTCTTTAAAGTAGAGACACTACATACTGATATACACCTGAACATCAGCAGGAGAGGACTCTTTAAAGTAGAGACACTACATACTGATATACACCTGAACATCAGCAGGAGAGGACTCTTTAAAGTAGAGACACTACATACTGATATACACCTGAACATCAGCAGGAGAGGACTCTTTAAAGTAGAGACACTACATACTGATATACACCTGAACATCAGCAGGAGAGGACTCTTTAAAGTAGAGACACTACATACTGATATACACCTGAACATCAGCAGGAGATGACTCTTTAAAGTAGAGACACTACATACTGATATACACCTGAACATCAGCAGAATGTCTTCTTTAATTGACAAGGACAAACTTTAGAAAGTATATTTGTAATGCAAAGAACAGCATCTTAAAGGTTTAACCCCATTTATTTGTAATAGGACCAGCAAATTGCTTTGTGTGCCATGTCAGAAGAAAATGAAGGTCATAAATGAGTCGTACTGGTGAGCCACTGAGTGAAGACTTTATGTGCCGTGAATATATATTTGTAGAGTAGAAAATCATTATTTTACTGAACTCTAGCCTTAACTGCCGTATAGCTTATGTATGACACGTTTTATCCCCAAGAACATAGAAAAAATACATTTGTTATTGCCCTTTTTTCTGACGTATGGAGAAATAAACAGATAATTCCCTTTGTTTAAACCTTTGGGTCGAGAATGAGGAACCTGGCTTTATCAAATGTTCACATGTCTGTAGTGAAAATGTGTCCAATGGGACTTTATGTTACATGTATTGACATTGCACCAGGGTGAATGTACATCCTGTTTCTTCCTGGAATGCCTTTTCTTTAACCTCAGGGAGGACATTTCTGCAGAGTATTGATTATTCCTCTTCTACTGCACAGGATCATTATAAGAAAAGGTCACCCTAAAGCAGAGGTGGTATCAGTACTTTACTCCACTACTTATTTTTCTGAGTTATCAAACAAACATTTTCAAGACATTACATGTAAAATACTGTGTTTTCCTACAGTTGACAAATAAACACGATCCCCATTACCCCGCAATCTCATTCACACAAACATACAAGGGGGGGGGGGGCAAGGAAATAAAAACAAAAATAAATAAAGGATGAATATGAAATAGTATTGCAAAGAAAAGGGGGGGGTGCTCTGCTGAGAATTAAGTATTGGGTTCTTCATCAATAGTAAGGGTGTCAATGTGGTCCAGAAAAGGCTGCCAGGTATTATGGAACGTCGTCAGGGAGCCCCTAAGGGAGAACCTAATCCTCTCAAGCCTGACGCAATACAGGATTTCATGAATCCATCTATTATGGGTGGGAGGGGAGGAATGTTTCCATTTAAGGAGAATAAGCCTCCTGGCAAGCAGAGTGGTGAATGCAATAACTCGTTGTGTGGTAATGGGTGCATTGGGCATCAGAGGAATTCCGAAAAGGGCAGTGAGGGGGCTAGGGTCCACTGTCTCACCTAAGACCTCCCTAAGTGAATCAAATCTTGCAGACCAGAACTCTGATAGTTTAGGGCACGACCAAAACATGTGCATGTAGTCAGCCGGAGATTGTTTACATCTATTACATGTGTCAGACCTGTCAGGGTATATCCTGGCCAGTTTAGCGTTTCTTACATTTTGAACCCAAATACCTGTACTTTCTACTTCTTACATGTTGAACACAAATACCTGAACTTTCTACTTCTTACATGTTGAACACAAATACCTGAACTTTCTACTTCTTACATGTTGAACACAAATACCTGAACTTTCTACTTCTTACATGTTGAACACAAATACCTGTACTTTCTACTTCTTACATGTTGAACTCAAATACCTGTACTTTCTACTTCTTACATGTTGAACCCAAATACCTGTACTTTCTACTTCTTACATGTTGAACCCAAATACCTGTACTTTCTACTTCTTCCATGTTCCAAACAGGCTGGTTACTTTAGTTTGAATGTGTGTTTGGTGGCGTGGTCATTATTATTTAGAGTCATTGCGTGCCTATTGATTTGAACACGATCTGTGTATCCATCATTTCCTGGTCTTCTCTAAAGAAGAGGGACCAATGAAAACGTTGTCATGTTGCCGTTGTTCAGCATGGAAACATTCATTAGCTAACAATGACATTATTGCTCTATTAATATAAAGGGAGGTCAGGTACTCTTTAAAGCAGCTGCTAGTTATGGGTACTTTTTACTGAAGAACATTTCAAAGCCCTCTTTACTTTTACTTGAGTAAAGAAGTTTAGTCAGTACTTCTACTTTTACCAGAGTATTTTTAAACACGAGTATCTGTACTTCTACTTGAGGAAAGGATGTGTGTACTTTGGCCCTCTCTGGCCTAAAGGCACATTACTCACAGGGAAACATTTCTCACTCCCTGTTCTTTCTTTAAAGCTCACATACCAGCGCCTTCAGAGTCATGTGCTGCTCTCTCAGCTCAGACCCATGACTGCAGCACATGATGAGCTCAGGGCTGATTACTGCCGGACTCACACCACCCGGTGCCTGCTGACAGCTCAGAGCACACCCCAAACATCATGATGCTCCAAAAGATATACATTTACTTGATCCTAAACTCATTTGGATCATATTTAGTAAGGTAGAAGAGTCATTAAACATAAAAAGCAGGGAATTTTAAGAAAAAAAGTACAAATATTAAGAAAGAAAGTCAGAATTTTAAAAAAAAAGTTTTAAAAAAATCAGGAAAAAGTCAGGATTTGAAAAAAAAGTCAGAATTATTAGTAAAAAATATTGAGTATCGTTTTTTTAGATATTCAAAAATAGCCAAATTTTAAGATTCATGAAGAAAGTCTGAATTTGAAGAAAAAAAGTCAGAATTTGCAGTAAAACGTACAAATGATGGGTTTTTCAGAAAAAAGGCAGAATTCTGAGAAAAAAAAGTCAGAATTATGGGATTTAAAAAAAAAGTCAAGAGTCATGCCTTTTTCTGAAAAAGTCAGAATTTGAGAAATCAGAGCACACCCTAAACATCATGCTCCTCGAAAAAAGGATATATATTTGCTTGATCCTGAACTCATTTGGGTCATATTTAGGAAGGTAGAAGAGTCAGAATTTTTAGATTTATGTAAATATTCAGAATTTTAAGAATAAAAGTCTGAATTGAGTGTTTTAGGAAAAAATCAAGATTAGGAAAAAATGTCAGAATTATTAGTTTATCAGAAAAATATCATAATTATTAGTTTTTCAGAAAAAAGTCAGAATTAATAGATTTTTTTAAAAAGCCGATTCAACGTTCACAGCTTTTTGAATAAAGTCTATAAAGTTTTATCTGTGTGCTCCTGCCTTATATTATATCAAATATAACTTTTGCAATAAAGGCTTATCCCGTATGTTTAAAACTCATTTGGATTCATATTGAGTACGGTAGAAGTGTAGAAATTAAATATAGAATAAAATAAGTTATAATCAATTATACTGGTCATGTGCAATATACGTTTTTTCACAATTTATTATTGTTATTTTTGGCTGATATAATGTTGCTTCTTTGACTTTTATAAACATGTGCCTCTTTATTTAATATTAGCCTTTTTATCTGAAGTCCCTTTGCTATAAAACGGTAAATGTCTCCGCTGTGGGACGAATACAATATTTCTAATTCTGAAATAATCATATTTTACACAGAACTTTAACTTTAACTTTTTTACACCTATTTTTTCCTATTTGAGTTTATCTAATTTTGTATTCTCTTGGTTTTTTAATGAACGCGATTAAACTGAGCTTCTTTTGAATTGTGCTTTTATGCTTTTACATTTTTTTGTAAAGCACTTTAAATTGCTTTGTTGTCAAAATGTGCTACATAAAGAAACTACCCAGATATGTCGTACAGTATCTCTCGTGTATTTGTATAAGGTAAAAAAGCATGTGGCTCCGTCGATAGGGGCTAAAATATGGAGTGGACTTTTACATGACTCTCAAATCTCACTGTAGGACAAAAATAAAGAGGGTTTTTAAACAACCTACGCTTCGTTAACACATCCACTAAATAGCAAGTTATTGGCTCGCTCTGAAATGTGTCTAAAAGTGTCCATCGGGCAAAAACATCTCCAAAAACAAGTTGTGATATCTTTCAGGATGTGAGTAATGCAGCCTTTTGGCCTCGGACACATCGAGCTCTCCTTCAGAGGGAAAAGTTGTGTGAATGAAATCAACCTCCAGACATCGAGTATCATAAAATAAATCGATGCTGCGTCTGACCTCCGTCTACTTTGTCTTTTGTGTCGACTGAAAGCCTTTTCGCCGGCGACACTTTTTCTGAAATGTTGTCATTACGTCAACGACCTGAAGGTGAAGTGAACACGGTGAAACTTTTTCCATCAAAGTGGCCAAGGACAATTAAAAGTTTGTGAAAAAGGCAATAAAAGTCCCTCTGAAATGTCACGCTTTGGACCTGGAGCTAATGTTCAATATCCTGTTAATATATTTATATTCAGTTCAAATGAAAGACTGGTCCAAACTCACGCTGTAATTCCCCCTGAGGAACTTATTAAGAAAGGAAGCATTCGGTTTAATTTGGTGATCCTAATCTGATAAAACCACGTCAGGAACACAGGCACGTCGTACTGGCAAGATGTCAATGACGTATGAGCGAAACAACGATCAAATAGTCGACTCATTCTGGGGTCTGTTGGTCTATTTTTAATGTGGGTTTGAGATAATTACATTACAGAATCCTGAGTTTTTCAGGAATAAGTCAGATTTTCAGAAATCAGAGCACACGCTAAACATCATGATATGTGTTTGCTTGATCCTGAACTCATTTGGGTCATATTTAGTAAGGAGAGGAGTCAAAAGGAGAGGAGTCAAAACTAAACAGAAAAAAGTCCGAATTTAGCGTTTTTCAAAAATAGCCAGAATTTTAAGATTTTAAGAAAAATACAGAATTTTTTTCTGAATGATTAGTTTTTCAGAAAAAAGCCAGAATTATTAGTTTTTTAGAATAAAGTCGAAACGTTGAGAAAAAAGTAAAAAAGTTTTAGATATTCCGAAAAACTCAAAATGTCGAGATTTTCAAAAAGTCAGATTTTTTTTGAAAAGTAACAATTATTAGTTTTTCAGATAAAAGTAAAACATTTTAGAAAAAATACAACATTTGGAGATATTCAGAAAAAGTCAGAATTTTAAGAAAAAAGTGAGGATTTGAAAAAAATGTCAGAATTGTTAGTTTTTCAGAAAAAAGCCAGAATTATTAGTTTATTAGTCAAAAACAAAACAAATTCAAAATGTTGAGAAAAAAGTTAATATTTTAGATATTCAGAAAAAAGACATCATTTTGAGATTTTCAGAAAAAGTCAGATTTTTAAGGAAAAAAGACAGAATTTTAAGAAATAAAGGTAGAATTTTAAGGAAAAGTGAGGATTTGAAAAAAATGTCAGAATTATTAGTTTTTTCAGAAAAAAGTCAACATTCTTTTTTTTTTTGATATTCAGAAAAAGTCAGAATTTAGAGATTTTTAAAATGTCAGATTTTTTGGGAAAAAAGTAACAATTACTCGTTTTTCAGAAAAAAGTCAAAATGTTGCGATTTTCTGAAAAAGTCAGAATTCTGAGGAAAAAAAGTCTGAATTATGGGATAAAAAAAAATTGAAAACAATGATCAAAAAGGCGAGTTTTGTCTCCTGGTCTGTTGTTATATTTTTAATGTGGTTGAATTGGAGCTAATTTCAATGCTAACGCTGCTAGCACTGAGGAGATTCTGTTTTCACAGCAATTTGTGAAGCAACTCTGACGTCTATCCACATTTTGTCAGTTTACAACTGATCATTTACACATTTAGCAGTCACAGAAACACATTATGATTTATTTGGGGTCGTCCAATCTTAGCTCCGTCTTTTGGTTTCCACCACCAAATATCTGTATCTGTTTGGGTGTTAGCTGTTTAACCCCAGGCTTCTCTGTGTCCTTGAGCAAAACACTGAACTTTAGCTATTTCCAAGCAACATGTTTTAGTTCCCAAACAATTAAAAACATTTGTTTTGTGTTGTAAATCAAACGAAAGCTTATAAGAACTACTTGGTTATGTTCTGTAAAAGAATCCTGGTTTGACGGTACCTTTGCAATGTAAATTAAGTACAGATTTTTTTTTAAAACAACGTTGATTTTAAAGGTCCCATGTCATGCTTTTCTGGTTATTACCCGTCCCCTTGTGTGTTATGATGGTTTTTCTGCATGCAAACGGTCTGCAGAGTCACAAACCCTCAAAGTACACCCTGTAGCGAGTAAAACTCTAACACAAAAAAGACCTGTCTATGCTGCCCCAGAACGCCTCGTTGGCGATTTCTCTTTTTCCATTGTTTACTTCTTGGGTATAGTGACGTATTTCGGGTATAGTTACGTCCGCTGAGCCTTTAAGTTTGGACCAATCCGTGGACTTCCTCACACACACACACTCGGCGGGACGTTGCGAGGCTCGCTGCTGCGAGGAGCGGGACACTGTGAGCTGGCTCACTGGTGTGGGGTCGGCGAGACAGCGAGACACCGCGGAACTCAGCCTGGGCACCCACACAAACTCCCGTCTGGCTCAGACACAGCTCACAGGGAGGGTGGGGGGGGGCAGGAGCTCCAACAAGCCGTTTAGGACAGAGAGTGAATACACATACTATACAGAGATGCTGTATGAGAAACCAATGTGAGTTTGGAACATTGCACAATATACATTTATTCTAGTAGACCTCAACAATGGAATTATGATCAGTAGAAATGGCCATGACATGGGACCTTTAACATAGGACACAAACAGCACTCTCCTAAGTGTTATATTTTAACCATACATTTGCCTCTATTTCTTGCACAAGCAGACTTCTGCAACATATTTATAATACCTCAAAAACAAACTTGGAGAAAATTAATTTCCCTTGAAACTCATGAATCGGTGAGTTTAATTGTCAACAGGTGCTATGTTAAAGCAGTCCATTTATCATTTAGAGCTTTTTATCTGGGAAACATCTGCCGGATTTGGATGTAAAAAGACGCTGATATGAAGGAGTGAAACAAAAACAGAGAAGTTGTGGGATGTAGAACCAAAACAAAGGGCTGAAAGACGCTAAAATGTATTAAAACACACTCTAAGTGAGACTTCCTGGAGGCAAGAAGAAAGTCACTGTGTCTGGTGAGGAAAGAGTCTGGCACATAACGCCCACTAAAATAGTTTCCCCCTGTTTCCAGTCTTTATGCTAAGCTAAGCTATGCCAACCGTCTCCCTAAAATCAACCTTCTTATCTAAATGTGGGCAAGAAAGTCTCATCACATTTTGAAAAAAGAGGTCATCCAGAGTCTTACTTAACATTCACAGATGGCAACGTTCATAAAACTCAATTCACACTTCCTTCAGTATGGGCTCTTCCACCCACTCCATATCACACCATAAAAAACCATCCATTAAACTCCGAATCACTGCCATACATCTCTGATAACTGCTCCTGCTGAAACTGTCTCCAAACAACAAGTCCTGAGGAATTCACAGCCAAACACACGTTGCCATAAAGTGGAGATTTGTGACAGATATAAGCATTAAAAAAGCATTGAAGAACAACATCTCCTCTGGCTGGAAGAGAACTCTCTGATTCTCTTTAATACCTGGAATTAAACTCCCACTGTTTTACATTTATGTTCAATTTAATATTTAATAATCATTTCCTTGCACAATTAACGTATATATAATATCCTGCTTTGTATTTTTGTTACTTTAAATTTGTATTTCCACATGTATATTTTTTAACTTTTTAATGCTATTTTATTTCAGAAATATTTGGATTGTTTATTTCTAGTGTTTTAATTTCTGTTATGTACATTGCCCTGCTCAGTCAAAACTAAACATGAAAGAGTCAGAATTTAGAGATTTTTAGAAAAAGTCAGCATTTTAAGATTTTAATAAAAAAGTCTGAAATTTAACGAAAAAGTGAGGATTTGAAAAAAACTTCTGAATTATTAGTTTTCAGAAAAAAGTCAAAATGTTGAGAAAAAAGTCAATATTTTTAGATGTTCAGAAAAAGTCAGTATTTACAGATTTCCAAAAAGTCCGATTTAAAAAAAAAAAGTAACAATTATTAGTTTTTCAGGTAAAAGTCAACATTTTGAGATTTTCAGAAAAAGTCTGAATTTTAAGAAAAAATACAGATATTTAAGGAAAAAGTGAGAATTTAGAGATTTTCAAAAAGCATTTTTAAGATAAGATAAGAAAATACTTTATTTATCCTGAAGGAAATAGTTGTGCCAGAGTTACAAAAATACAATAAACACAGCAGCATAATAATAAAACTGTACACTAACAGAGCAATTCAATATCTACAGGAAACACAGACGGTCACATCATTAATGTAAATATTAACAGTATTTAGTAGTGCAACAAAAACATAGTGGCAGTGCAGATACGTAATTGCACGTTATCATAGCACATTATTAATAATAATAATATTGCACATATTATATAGCAGCGAGTGTTTGTGATGATGTAATGATATTTATATTGCACATATTAGAGATTTTCAGCTGGGAAACATCTGCCTGATTCGGATGTAAAAAGACATTGGGATGTAGGAGTGAACCAAAACAAAGGGCGGAAAGACGCTAAAATGTATTAAAACACACTCAAATTGAGACTTCCTGGAGGCAAGAAGGAAGTCAGTGTGCCTGGCGAAGTGTGGTGTGGAAGTATGCTTCTGCAACGCAAACATGTCCTAAATCTGGATCAATAAAGTACTTCTTATTTTATCTTATCTTATCTTCTTATCTTATCTTAACAGTGTCTGTAGTACACACCTGTGAGTAGAGCGTGGTAGTGAAGCCCTCTCTCTTTGTCTGAATGTGAGCACACATCGAACAGGTACGCTTTGATGGGTCCGTCGATGAAATCTGCGGCGAAGTCGAACAGAACGACTCCCAGCATCACGATCACGATGGCCCAGGTGCTCTTCAACGACTTGTCCGTGACTAATTCTGAAAGACAGAACAAAAGCACCTCATCATTCACAACAAACTGCGGTCAGCCAGGTGTGGAAAACTAAATAATGACGACTCTAGTAGCTTACTATACTTGAAGTGTCAAAAAGAAAAATCCAACAGGCAGCACTTTGAGAAGCACTCAGAGACATTAAAGAAGGGAAATAATTGTATTTCAAAATCCTGACTCTCTACATAATTTCCTCTGAAGAAATAAAGGATGCAAGAAAACGTCACAGGCACAAAACTAGATAAATGATTGATGTCAGGACGGCAGAGAGTTAACACAACTTCTGAAAACCCATCTGTTTCCACGGCAACGCAAACAAAATAATTGAAAAAATGAAGTACACCAGCACTTGAAATGTTTTGGTTTATTTGAAGCGAATGTACTTGCTGTCCTGAATTTGTGTTGAAGATGTTTTGTAAGTCGCTCCGCATGGAAGTGACAGCTGAATGAAATGTGCTGTTTGTCAGCAGGTAAACTGAAAGAGGGGTTAGGACTCAGTAAACAATGAGCTACTGTGTAAGCAAGGTGATGTAGTGCAATTTGGAAAATCTTATTTTAGGAAATAGTTTAAATATACGAAAAAGGATTAATTATTATTACTCACACAAAATGTTGAATTGTTTCTCAAAATTCTGACTTTTTTCTAAAAAAATATTGTTTCTCAAAATCGGACTTTTTTCCTTGAAATTATTATTTTTTGTTTTATTCTGATTTTTTTTCCCCCAAACTTTTTTACAGAAATTCTGATGTGACTTTATTCTCAAATTTCTCTTTTCCCAGGATTCAGATTTTTTCCTAAAAATATTTTTTTTCTGAGACTTCTGATGTTTTTTTCTCAAAAATCACTTTTGTCTCAGAATTCCGAAATGTTTCTCAAAAACATATATTTATTTTATTCAGACTTTTTTCTCCCGCTAAAACATTTTCAGAACATTTTGACTTCTTTTTCAAAAAAGTCTGATTTTCTCCAAAAATATTTTTCCTGGAAATTCAGACGTTTTTCCTGGAAATTCTGACTTTTTTCTCTTAATTCTAATTTTTTTTATCCAAACATTTTTTTCTCCAGATTCTGACTATTAATAATGTTTTTTAAATCCTGACCTTTTTTTCTAAAAATGTTGACTTTTTTACTCTGGAGTACAAACACATAGTCAAAATAAACTTCCTGTACAGAAACTCTGCAGGTGAACTAATTAAATTATTAATAAAAAAACATAGTGTTTTTGAGAATAAAAATCACATCCCAGTGTATTGATCATTTGGTTCATCCCTCGCAAAAAACATGTCTAACTCGAATATAATCACACGTTTAAAATAGATGTAGTATAGCAGAGAGAAGTTGTGATGCAGTTACACATAGTGACCTCTCTATAATTATTAAACAAACAGAGAAATGCAAGTTAAAATCAAAAGGGAAAACTCGACAATACTGATTATGCTACAAACAATGCAAACATTCACGACATGTGGCATTTTCTACAATCCTGAGAAAAACGGAGAGATAATCAGCTTAACGAGCGTAAGAATACTTCATGCTCCGTGTGATGATTAGAGCAAATTCCAGAGCCTTTACTAAAGAAACTCAATCAACAATCACAGCATTCAACTCAGAATTATATTTCAAACAAGCTGATTAGGCAAGCAGAAATAAGTATCCTGCAGCTCGTTTAATACACATTGTGTTGCCTGTTTTCTTGTTTATTTTATGGTTTAATTATAAATAAACCTCTCCAGAACATGTGCCAAACACTTCACATGTTTGCAGACTTTTGGGGATTTTAAATTGTACAAATTGTGTTTAAAACTAAGGGTATAAAGACATTTTCTCCGTCATCTGTGTGTGCCAGCGGGCATCACATCGACCTAACAAGTCACACACTTCAGTCACAAGTTCAATGTGTGAGCAGAGGAGCCACACAGGACCTTTTATTTCCTTATTTTTATCAAAATGTCAGAACGAGAAGATACTGATAAAGTTTGACTGCAAGAGCTCAAAAAAAGAGATAAGAGAAAAGCATAGAAAGCTACAAAAGTTTTCATGCATATCTTGAGTTTTACAAGCCATAATTATCTTTCCGAGCATGAGCATACATGAGAATAAGATTAAATTATTTATTTTTGTAATTCCAGTTTCTCTAATGGAGAGAGATGATTATTCATTCTCTGTTATTCCCTCTGAGTCACAGCCGGCGCCCAAAACAAGAGCTCATTCTCTGATTTGACAAGACTGAGAATACATCTGTGCCTCCCCCTCTCTCCGTCTGCTTTTCTGTTTCTCACCCACTTTGTACTTCTACTCCACTGCATTTATGTGATACTTGTTTACTTTTTGCATACATAAAACGATGTAGTGTATATTCTTAGTATCTACTAAGGAGTACACAAGTATCCAAACGTTGCTGTTCACTGACGAATTACAACATAAACAACATGATATTGTAACATTCACTTAAAAGGGAGTGTTATATATATATAACACAGTATATAGTGTCTCTACTTTAAAGAGTCCTCTCCTGCTGATGTTCATTTGTATATCAGTATATAGTGTCTCTACTTTAAAGAGTCCTCTCCTGCTGATGTTCAGGTGTATATCAGTATGTGGTGTCTCTACTTTAAAGAGTCCTCTCCTGCTGATGTTCAGGTGTATATCAGTATGTGGTGTCTCTACTTTAAAGAGTCCTCTCCTGCTGATGTTCAGGTGTATATCAGTATGTAGTGTCTCTACTTTAAAGAGTCCTCTCCTGCTGATGTTCAGGTGTATATCAGTATGTAGTGCTCTACTTTAAAGAGTCCTCTCCTGCTGATGTTCAGGTGTATATCAGTATGTGGTGTCTCTACTTTAAAGAGTCCTCTCCTGCTGATGTTCAGGTGTATATCAGTATGTAGTGTCTCTACTTTAAAGAGTCCTCTCCTGCTGATGTTCAGGTGTATATCAGTATGTAGTGTCTCTACTTTAAAGAGTCCTCTCCTGCTGATGTTCAGGTGTATATCAGTATGTAGTGTCTCTACTTTAAAGAGTCCTCTCCTGCAGATGTTCAGGTGTATATCAGTAGCTGGTTCCTTTAGTTTGAATGTGTGTTTGGTGGCGTGATCATTATTATTTAGAGTCATTGCGTGCCTATTGATTTGAACACGATCCGTGTATCCATCATTTCCTGGTCTTCTCTAAAGAAGAGGGACCAATGAAAACGTTGTCATGTTGCCGTTGTTCAGCATGGAAACATTCATTAGCTAACAATGACATTATTGTTCTATTAATATAAAGGGAGGTCAGGTACTCTTTAAAACAGCTGCTAGTTATGGGTACTTTTTTACTTAAGTACATTTCGAAGCCCTTTTTACTTTCACTTGAGTAAAGAAGTTTAGTCAGTACTTCTACTTTTACCAGAGTATTTTTAAACACGAGTATCTGTACTTCTACTTGAGGAAAGGATGATGTTTGCCATCTCGGCCTGGATATCTTTATCCTCCCTCTTGACTCACCTGAGACCACAGCGTCTCCATTGAGGAACAGAGTGAGTCCCACCAGCATCAGGACCCCCAGAGCCAGGATGTACGGCCTCCGGCGGCCCCACGACGAGCGGCAGTAGTCGCTGGCGCTGCCGATGATCGGCTGCAGCAGGAAGCCCAAAATGGGGCTGATCAACCACACCAAGCTGTACAAACTCCGAGGAAGACCCACGCTCAGAAGCACCGGCGTGACGAAGGCAGCCTCCACGGCGTAACAGAACTCCCGTCCAAACATTACCGTGGCGTGGAGAATTAGGCGTCCTCTGGAGTGCCTGTGAGGCTCCACGGCTCCAAAAACACCACTTTCCCCACTTTCCATGAAGGTTTCTTTGGTGAAGTCTGTCTGTGGGTACAGGGAAGAAGTGATGTGTTTACCGGCCTCTGGGATTCTGCAGGGCTGAGAACTCACAGACTGGTCCTCTGATAACAGGGTCATGGCTGGGAGAAAAGGGGGAGAAAGAGGGGGAAAAGGAAGTTAAATGTAGGGGAAAATAGATGAGAAAGAGGGGAAGGAAAGAAGGAAAGTGTAGGGGAAAAGAAATGGAGAATAGGGTCCGCCAGGTGATGAGGAAACGTCAAATCCTTCGCTCAGTTTGAGCTAATCCGCCTCTCTTTCTACTGCATAGCTGAGCAATCAGTCCACAAGGATTTACTTCAGGTCCAAGAGCACTGAAAACCAAAAGGGAAAAGGGAGGAGAGAGAGCAGGGGAGAGTATTTAAGGATTACTGAAGGGCTCTTCCCCTTTTTGAGATGTTTTGAAAGTGCTGTAGTAAAGGCCTGAGGCGGCTCATGTGAGTGTGTGAGGGATTACATGCATGTGAGTGTGTGTGTGATGTGTGTGTGTGTGTGTGTGTGAGGGTCATCTCTTCTTTTGTTTTGCCACCCATGATCAACCACAACAAATACTTCGTTACTGTACTTAAGTACATGTTTCTGGTATCAGTACTTTACTCCACTACTTATTTTTCTTTCTTCTCACATTTTGAACCCAAATACCTGAACTTTCTACTTCTTACATGTTGAACACAAATACCTGTACTTTCTACTTCTTACATGTTGAACACAAATACCTGTACTTTCTACTTCTAACATGTTGAACACAAATACCTGTACTTTCTACTTCTAACATGTTGAACCCAAATACCTGTACTTTCTACTTCTTACATGTTGAACCCAAATACCTGTACTTTCTACTTCTAACATGTTGAACCCAAATACCTGTACTTTCTACTTCTTACATGTTGAACCCAAATACCTGTACTTTCTACTTCTTCCATTTTCCAAACAGGCTGGTTCCTTTAGTTTGAATGTGTGTTTGGTGGCGTGATCATTATTATTTAGAGTCATTGCGTGCCTATTGATTTGAACACGATCCGTGTATCCATCATTTCCTGGTCTTCTCTAAAGAAGAGGGACCAATGAAAACGTTGTCATGTTGCCGTTGTTCAGCATGGAAACATTCATTAGCTAACAATGACATTATTGTTCTATTAATATAAAGGGAGGTCAGGTACTCTTTAAAACAGCTGCTAGTTATGGGTACTTTTTACTGAAGGACATTTCAAAGCCCTCTTTACTTTTACTTGAGTAAAGAAGTTTAGTCAGTACTTCTACTTCTACCAGAGTATTTTTAAACACGAGTATCTGTACTTCTACTGGAGTAAAGGATGTGTGTATTCTTGCCATCTCTGATCAACCAGAAGTCTTTGTCACTTCTCTTTGACTGAACACTTCATTCATGTATTGACACATTTAAAAAGCTTATTCATGCATTTTACAAATTGAAGAGACTTGAATGGATTTGCAAAGTTATTACAAAAATGATTCTTATTCACTTCACTGCTTTTCCATTTACAGTTCTCTCTTTCATCTACAATGAAGTTGCCAGCCGTGATGATCCGCCTTGTAATTATGTTCACATTCATCTTCCTTTTATAAATGAATTGTATTACTGTTCTTTATTCCTCTGACGTGGTTAATCTAGCACATCATCAGATCCTAGTTTGGATTAATCTAAAGGATTTGTTATTATAATATTTAATTTTATAATACCTGCCAAAAAACGAATCAGTCACAGCTGATTGTCTTATAATTTGCTAAGCTTGAAATCAATGTGATTGCTTTCTAGTGTTTACTTTTCCACTTACATGCATTGGGTGTATCACACCATAAGGGTATAAAGTACAGGGTTGTATGTGTGTGTGTGTGTGTGCTTGTTTTACAGTTGTTGTGGGGGTGTACCATTGTTAACACACTGACAATAAGGGGACTTTCTTTATGGGACCCCATAATGTAACCTATCACACCTTTGTGGGTGAAGATGCGCAGCGATTACTGTAAATGTCAGTAATATCTGAGATGACTAGGTTAGCTACGTTAGCTAGCTAGCTTACAGCAGATCTGCAGTAACATCAGAAGGAGTCATGTGATCACTTTGTTAAAATAAGACCATAAAACATTTTAGGTAAGTTTCCAACAACAGAGACAGTTGTTCAGCTTTATAATCCTGAACGTCACCAAGCACTCCGTCCCAGCTGTGTGCGTCACTCTTTAGTGTCCCCTGGTCTCCCAGCTGTGTGCGTCACTCTTTAGTGTCCCCTGATCTCCAGCTGTGTGTGTCACTCTTTAGTGTCCCCTGGTCTCCAGCTGTGTGTGTCTCTCTTTAGTGTCCCCTGGTCTCCCAGCTGTGTGCGTCACTCCTTAGTGTACCCTGGTCTCCCAGCTGTGTGCGTCTCTCCTTAGTGTCCCCTGGTCTCCCAGCAGTGTGCATCTCTCCTTAGTGTCCCCTGGTCTCCCAGCTGTGTGCGTTACTTTTTAGTGTCCCCTGGATGTGGGAAACAACAAAAAAGCTAGAAATGAGGAGTGAGGGAAAGGATTAAGATTTCTATTTTTCGTTGTAGCTGAACTTAATGTGAGGGGAAGCCGTGAATTAAAATTCAGCATTCAGGAAGAAATCTTTTTTAGGAACTCCTCACTGTGAACTTTTCTTTCCGTCATAACAGAGTTTTCAAAGACAGAGGTCATGCTGAGGTCACGGTGAGGCTTTCCGTCATTCACAGAATCAGCAGACCGGTCCTAAAGAAAAACACAAGAGCATCATTCAGACAGAGAAGCAGCATGTGAGCACTAAAGGGAAAAAGGTCTTTCATTCTGTTGAATTTAAACTGACATTTCTGGTATTTTCTTTACAGCGTGTTCACAGACGTTATGTTCTTGCAGAGGTTGGGTCCTACTGTGCTGACTTATCACCTTCGTATCCTTTTTTAGAACCACCTGAATACAAATCAGCATGACGTGATAACTCTCTTAACCACAATGCACCTGTACGGCAAAAAGCAGACACAGAAAAGACTCAAGTGACCTTTCTGCAGGGCTGTACAGTCAGAAAACTAATTAAGTAATAATAATAATAAAATAAAATAATGATGAAAATATTAATACATCAAAAAAATGATAATACATTTAAATTTTACTTTAGAACTTTCTTTAGTACTTTAGAAAAATACAAAGAAAGTGTATAACAGATAGCATTATGAACTAGTGGAGTAATGACATACAGTAAGGGAACAAGGTGTTAAACAGCAGAAAAGCATTTCATTTTTATAAGTTTAAATACAAATATAAATTATAAGCAGTATCCCCTTCAACACACTCCCCTTTCACTATCCATTATTCATTTAAATGACATTTCATTGCAAAGAAAGGATATTTTGCTGACATTTTATTTTACATTTAAAGGATATTTAACTCGTAATGTAGTATGTGTACATTTTTGTATTGCTATCTTTTTCTTAGGATAATAATTCCCATTCATAGTTTAAAATCTCAGGTGAAAATATACTCCTTTTATTGAACAGCTGTAGTTTCAGTGCAGATTATTACACAGTTATAAAACAAAGACGCTGCTGTAACTGCTAGAATCCACTTCAAGACACTGGTGCTGCGTACCATGCTGTGAATGGATCTGGCCCTTCCTACTTCCAGGACATGGTTAAACCATACACCCCAGCACGTGCACTCCGCTCTGCATCGGCCAAACGGCTCGCTGCACCCGCACTGCGAGGGGGACCCAAGTTCCCATCAGCAAAAACACGTGGGTTTCTATCCTGGCTCCGAAATGGTGGAATGAGCTCCCCATTGACATCAGGACAGCAGAAAGCCGACACATCTTCCGGCGCAGACTAAAAACTCATCTCTTTCGACTCCACTTCGAGCGATAGAATTACTAACAAAGCACTTATATACTAATAAAGGACTGGCTTATCTAAAGCCAGTTGAGTAGCACTTGAAATGTTTGGCTCTATGAAACCTGATGTACTTATATGATTCTGTTTTCTTCAAGTTTGTATCTTCTTGGTCGAATGCACTTATTGTAAGTCGCTTTGGATAAAAGCGTCAGCTAAATGTAATGTCTATACAATAGTCTAGCTGCAGTATATTAACTCCACGTGGATCAGGCATCGCTGATATAATCAAATAATATAATTTGTAGCTAAGAATACACAGTAAACAAAACTATTAACAGCCATTGTTTACAGGAATGTGTTGTTAATGAATTGTCTGGTTAAATGACGGTTAAATAAAACACATTTCAGCCCAACAACCACTTTACTTTTGATTCTGTAAGTTCTTTTTCCGGCCGTTTCCTTTAACTGAAGGTTAAGTCTTGTGATTTTCTGAAAACATCAACAATGAATTGATCTCTAAACAAGTATTGTCTTTATTCTCTCTCTCTGTGTGTGTGCCATTGTCGTGCAAAAACCTTTTCAAACACAAGTGAGTTAGTCACATGTTGCACCCAGAGACATGTTAACTGAATGCAGCCTCTGTGGTTTATCTTAAATCTGTTCCTTAGATCCAATCCGCCTGGACTCAATACTGTATTAACCATAGCATCACATTTGTATTGATCCGCAGCACAAAGTAGTCCCTGAAAAATGTACTTTTTACTCCTGTTTGAGTAATGTTTGCTTGAAAAACTGCAGCTGTTTAGGAAATAATGTACACTTTTATAAATAGAGTATACATGTGTGACTTGGGGGCATATTCATTAAGCCTCCTGGAACAAAGAGCTTCTCCTATTGAAGAGATTCCAGGAAAAAACGGTGGCGTTTTCTAAGAATTACATCAGACTAAATCCTGGCAAAGAAAAAAGTTATTCATAAAGCATCTTAACTCTTTAAAGAGCAAGGAGGATGACTTTTAAGAAGCTTAAAGAGGCCCTATTCTGATTTTGGTTTATCCTTAATGCCTGTAGTGTTTTCTGTGCATGCAAAGGGTCTGCAAAGACACTACATACTGATATACACCTGAACATCAGCAGGAGAGGACTCTTTAAAGTAGAGACACTACATACTGATATACACCTGAACATCAGCAGGAGAGGACTCTTTAAAGTAGAGACACTACATACTGATATACACCTGAACATCAGCAGGAGAGGACTCTTTAAAGTAGAGACACTACATACTGATATACACCTGAACATCAGCAGGAGAGGACTCTTTAAAGTAGAGACACTACATACTGATATACACCTGAACATCAGCAGGAGAGGACTCTTTAAAGTAGAGACACTACATACTGATATACACCTGAACATCAGCATGAGAGGACTCTTTAAAGTAGAGACACTACATACTGATATACACCTGAACATCAGCAGGAGAGGACTCTTTAAAGTAGAGACACTACATACTGATATACACCTGAACATCAGCAGGAGAGGACTCTTTAAAGTAGAGACACTACATACTGATATACACCTGAACATCAGCGGAGAGGATCTTTAAAGTAGAGACACTACATACTGATATACACCTGAACATCAGCAGGAGAGGACTCTTTAAAGTAGAGACACTACATACTGATATACACCTGAACATCAGCAGGAGAGGACTCTTTAAAGTAGAGACACTGTCTGAAACTGTGCTGCCCTACATCGAACCACTGATTGAGTATTTGTTAAACTGCTTTGTAATACCAGAACCTCAAACAGATGACCACGGTTATAAGCTTATAAAAGACACGGAGAAGACGAGCATTGTTTGTACAAAATGACATGTCAATCCATCTCTTTGTTGTTGAGATATTAGTGTCTGGATCAAAGGGGACCACGCTGAGATGTAGCCTTTCATTCTAGAATACAATTGAAGCAATCACACTTGAGAAAGGAATATTGATTTGTTGTCCCTCCGTGTCCAAAGGTCATCAATATCAGAGAGCCCACGATAAGACTGTGGGCTCATAAAGCCTCTCGATTAATCTGTTAAAGGTTATTTCCACGTCAGAGCCCTGAATGCCATCAGCTGACCTTCTCAGATAAAGTCATCCTGGAATAGTCTCTCTGTATTTTCCTTCACTTGGAGAAATTGATTTGTTTTATCCACAGAAAACAACCTCAGAATTACACTCCTTACAAAAGAGATGCAACACTTGAAGAGAATAAGCTCCTACATTGTCCTGAAATGTGGCATGGACGTATGTAAGAACATTCTGGTGCTACAACTTTCATAATTCCTACTAAAAGAGGACATATCATTCAGAAACATTTGGCCTAATAACGAGGATTTATGTATTTCAATTGCATATACTGTAACATTTCCATCCATTTGGATGACATAGTTCTGACATACATTATCTAATAAACTCTATGCATTGCAAATACATAATACATTACATTTATATAGCGCTTTTCCTGGTGCTCAAAGCAGTTGATACTATACTATACTTGATACTACTTGTTACTATAGTAACGTGTACTCCACTTTTACTCCACTTTACTTTTAAAAAGTAACTTTTACTCCATTTATAGCAGTGGTTCTCAAACTTTTTCTGTCAGGCCCCCCCTTTGGAGAAAAAATAAAGTCGGGCCCCCCAACACAAATAGTCACGTAATGGGCCAAGTTAACATTTATTAAAATACATCAATATGAACGTGAGCATTCCTTTGCTAGAACAGTGATAATAAAACAATGCTTCATAAGTCTGTGTGCTCAAACAAATAAATACAATTGTGCAATCCCTCTGCAAGAACAATAAGTTATAATACTTTGCCACTCTGCAATCTGTGCAAAGAAATGAAAAGAAAGAAAATGCTGATATTTGGCAAAGTGTGTCTTATCACAGGTGGCTGCAATGAGCCTGTTCTGCACATTTCTTCAAAACGGGGTTGCTGGCTCAGTGGCGGCGCCAGAGATTTCTTTTGGGGGTGCTGTGGGGTAACTTGACGTTTCATAGAGGGTGCTCAAACATTTAGGGTTTCCCATTAATGTACCGGTCGCTACAGTGGAACTTTCTACTGCAACACTCCCCACGCACACACACACACACACACACACACACACACACACACACACACACACACACACACACACACACACACACACACACACACACACACACACACACACACACACACACACACACACACACACACACACACACACACACACACACACACACACACAATGTACCTGCGACAGTTACAATGAAGGCTCGATAATCAGCTCACGGCATATAGGTGTGAGCAGGGCTTAAGGGCTATTTTTTTATGAGTGGGGGGGGGACCTCACCTCCTCGAGGGGGGTCCGGGGGCATGCTCCCCCGGGAAGATTTGTTTTTAAATATTCAAGTTAAAAGCATCAATCTGGTGCACTTTGAGAGCAACATGAAGAGATCTATGGATACCTCTCTCAACATATGAAGCAGAACTGTAAACAGATTTACTTTTTCTTTATGGATATTTTACAAATCACTCCCCTTTCAAACTTTTTTTTTTTACTGTCATATAGTATTTCAAACCTGTTTTTCATTTATGCTCTTATTTTTTTATAACTATAATGATCATATAAACGTGTGCCTCGGAAATAATTGTTTACATTAATGGTGAACAAACCGTTTGAGACCCGCTGAGATAACTTAGACTAAAGTGAACTATCTAAACACTCAGAGAGTCCTTTAGTTCACTGAGCCTCTCAGTCTGATAGGAGAGGACTCTCCTCCAGCTTGTTGTGGAAAAAGCTCCTTATATCCGTTAGCGTAGCTCGCTAGCACCAGAAGCTAACAGCACGGTCCCTGCCCCTGGTGCCCCATGGTCCCTGCTGGCACCGGTGCGCGCTCTCTCTCTCTCTCTCTCTCTCGCTCGCTCAATCACACTAAGCGCTATTGCCACACACACACAGAGCCGAGCTTGAATGAAACACAGAGACCCAGAAGTACTTGTACTGTATTTCCTTGCAACTCTCTGATTGGTCTGGTGTCTTGACTCTGTTGCATTCACTGAACACGGGAAATTACAGTCCTGCCGTCCTCTCTAGTGTCATGATGAGGTTCAGGTAAAGCACGGTTAATGTATTATATTATTGAGGGAGAATTGTCCGGGGCTACAGAAAAAGCCCCGAATGCCCAGGCCAGGCGACGCCACTGGACACAACGCCATTACAGGAAACCAGGGGGAAACTTCAACTGGTGTCGAGTGGGTTCTATTTTGAGAAAATGGATGTGGATTTTCTCTGAGATTCAAATGGTTAATTGGCCAGAAAATCATGTAGTGACAAAAAAACTCTATTTTTCTGAGTTCATTTTCTCGTCAATTTGCCACTCACATTTCAGCATTTTCGTGGGTTTTTCCAAGTACATGTACAACTTTTATCCAGGAAATGGTGAGTTTTTACCCAGTTCATCACCCTTCTTCTCTTAATTTCTTGAATTTAAAAAATTTGTGACTTCATTCACTAAATTGATCCTAATATGCAGTATTGTAAAACCAACCAAAAGTTACATTTGATCAAAAAAAAAGAAAAAGAAATGGGATAATGCAGGTAGAAAACTCACCTTAATATACAACAAGCGCTTGGTCATTTTTAGACATTTGAATGAGGAAATATTAGACATTATAATATATCTTTTACATTTTTAATGTACAGGTTTTTCTACACTGTGGTGTATCTACATTTATTCCTTATATCTACAAATTAAAGATCCAAATACTTCGATATATAACCGTTGTTTTGAAACTGTATTCAGGATTATAATAAAGAGGCTAGCTTGGACGGTAAAGGTCTCTTCGTTCCTGGGTTATAATGGTGAAGCATTAAATCTAATATGCTGTGTGTGTGTGTGTGTGTGTGTGTGTCTAATTGGGAGGTGAAGCTGGAGGGTGAAAAATAAGACAAGCCCTTTTTCTCCGCTCCAATAGTGTGTGTTAATTGAGACGTGGCATTTTGTTTTAGCGCCACGTGTGTGAAAAAACCCAATTAACCCCTGAAGTATGTCAACAAATATCCAACAGATTGCCGTGAAAATGTGTCCAAAATTCATGTTCCACAGAGGAGGAATCTCACCAACTTAGATGATTAAATAACTCTCCCTCTAACGCCAGTATGAGCTGAATGTTTGAGTTTTGTGTGGAATGTTAATTGGATTTAGTACACTGTTCGCCTCCATCGATTCTATAGACTGTGGGTCCAAAGGAAGATTAAACGTATTTAAAGGAACCTTATTATGCTTTTTTCGGGGTGTTCACATGCCTTTTTGTGTAGGTTTGTGTGCATGTCAATGGTCTACAAAGGCGAAAATCCCCTTGTTCCTTCAAAAGGCAGAACAATACAGACCTTGTTGATTATTAAAGCATGGAAACACATCACAGTAGAGGTGCAAAAAACACACAATTAGCAGAATATTGCCCCCTCAAATATCCATATTTGTGAAGGACATGAATAAAAGAGGCGTTATTTGAATAATAAGTAACTTTATGTCACTGTGGGGCTCATTAAAACATGTCACTCATTAAAACATTGCCTTTTCCATTAATGATTCATCTCTTTAGAGCCAAGCTTCTTCGGTGCAAGCTCAGATATCTCAACAAAAAGTGCATGGATAGTGATGAAAATCTGCATAAACACTTTCGCTATCATGTGACTTTACTTATAGCGCCACCATGGGGTTTAAATGTGTGTTTTTGAGTACAACACTATTGAATTTAATGTTGTAACACTCAGTACACACATTCATGTTGCCCTCGGGATAAAAGGCAAACACTAAACTGATCTTTAACCTTTAAATCTCACTGTTTTTGTCCATGAAATGTTTTCACTGTGGCTCCAACGGAATATTAAACTCGTTTGTTATTCATTAAGGAAGCCTAAAACCCTCAGAGAGCTCATTTATCTGTGAAGGACATGAATAAAGAGGCATTATTGGAATAATAAGAAGCTGAACTGAAGGGTTAAGACAAGATAAAGTCAAAGTAGACAGGCTTGGATGTTAATCTAGGGCTTATTAGGTTTGGAGAAAAGTTGATCAAAACAAGACACTGTGATCAATGCCTCTATCTGCAGCGTAGCTACTGAGTTAAACATGAACATATCTCAACAAAAATGTGTTGAATTGTCATAGAATTTGTACTGACATTCAAGTTCCCCAGAGGATGAACCCCTATGATTTTAGTGATCATATGATTTTTCTTCAGGGCAACTGTGAGGTTTATATTTGTGTTTTTTGGGTGAAATATCTTGAAAACTATTGGATTTATTGCCACAAAATTCGGTACATCCATTCAATATTTCCCTCAGGTGACCTTTAAATATTTAATCTAGCACCCTCAGCGGTTCAACATGTTTAATTCTTCCAATACAAATGCGGAATAACTGAATCCTGCATTGTCTCTATAAAGGTCCTTACACACCAAGCCGATATCGGCCGTCGATAGATGTCTGGCCGTCGATGAGCGTCGTGTCGCCCTACTCAGATTGGTGTGCCTTGGTGTGTCCCGCCCCGTCATGTCTTTTCGGCCGTGCCGACACCTTCCACCGCCGATTCAACTTGTTGAATCGGGAGGCCGTCGGCCAAAGAAATCACTCTGATTGGCTGTTCAGCTTAGCGAATCAGTGCATGAGAAGCGAAACGGAAGTGAGGGACCCAAACAAACGATTAAGAAGGCAAATCTGAGATTTCATTTAACTCCAGCTCTCGACACAGGTTCGGGAAAGCCCCGTGAGCTTCTCGCTGTAGAGTGAAAATGGAACGCACACGCTATTTGTTGTTTGTTTATATCACGCAGTCTGTTCTTCTTCTCTCGGTTATCACGCAGTCTGTCTTCCGGTTGTTGCCTCTTTTGAATGACGAATACACACTACCGCCGCCTGCTGGTAAGGAGAGTTACTGCCACTCACGTCACGCATGCGCAGTTCGTACGTGCTTCTTGGCCATCGGCTGAAGTCCAGTGCGACTGTTGGCCAAGACGCAGGAGACGTGAGGCGACGTGAGGCGACGTGAGGCGACGTGAGGCGACGCAGGAGACGTGAGGCGACGTGAGGCGACGTGAGGCGACGTGAGGCGACGTGAGGCGACGTTCCGTCAGGACGCGTTCTTTGGTGTCAGTTTGGTGTGTAAGGACCTTTATACAGAAGGAATTGTATAGAAGTCTACGAAAGAAATGTCCTTATTCTCACTTAATTTAATACCTCAGTTAACATTTTCTTATGCTTTTATGGTCTCAATCTCTAGTTTAACGTCTTCTCTAATACAGCATGATGTTCATTTAATTTTAGAGCATTATGATCCAATTTAGAGTAAAATAGACGATTAAGGAGCTTTAGGGGTACATTATCATAGGTCGCTGAAACAGTGTTATCTTTATTTTTCGTCAGAGAGCATTGACTCTTTAGCATTTCTCTCACAGCACAGCCAACAAAGCTTCTAGCATGCAGCCTTGTTGTAGAAAGCCCTGGAGAGGCAATTAGAAAAGGTATCCGGGGATTTCTATGAATCCTTATGAAGAGGACAGTAGAGAACATTTCAGCAACTACTTAGCGGTAGCCTTGCAGTAACCGAGATAATTAAAGGTCTTCAACGAAAGAAAAGCACGTCTTGAAACCCTTCCTATAGTATACACAGGCTTTGTGTAACATTGGTGTAATGTGGGTGTAATATGGGTCTAATATGGGTGTAATATAGGTGTAATATAGGTCTAATATGGGTCTAATATGGGTGTAATATGGGTGTAATATAGGTGTAATATGGGTGTAATATGGGTGTAATATGGGTCTAATATGGGTCTAATATGGGTGTAATATAGGTGTAATATGGGTCTAATATGGGTGTAATATAGGTGTAATATAGGTCTAATATGGGTGTAATATGGGTGTAATATGGGTGTAATATAGGTGTAATATAGGTGTAATATGGGTCTAATATGGGTGTAATATAGGTGTAATATAGGTCTAATATGGGTGTAATATGGGTGTAATATAGGTCTAATATGGGTGTAATATGGGTGTAATATAGGTGTAATATGGTCTAATATGGGTCTAATATGGGTCTAATATGGGTGTAATATGGGTGTAATATAGGTCTAATATAGGTGTAATATAGGTCTAATATGGGTGTAATATGGGTGTAATATGGGTGTAATATGGGTGTAATATAGGTCTAATATGGGTCTAATATGGGTGTAATATGGGTGTAATATAGGTGTAATATGGGTCTAATATGGGTCTAATATGGGTCTAATATGGGTGTAATATAGGTGTAATATGGGTGTAATATGGGTCTAATATGGTTGTAATATGGGTGTAATATAGGTGTAATATGGGTCTAATATGGGTCTAATATAGGTGTAATATGGGTGTAATACCGGTGTAATACCGGTGTAACATGAGTAAAAACATAGGTATTACAGGGCGTAACATAGGACCAATAACAGTGTAATATGGGTGTAATATGGGTGTGATTTGGGTGTAATATAGGTGTAATATGGGTGTAATTTGGGTGTAATATAGGTGTAATTTGGATGTAATATGGGTGTAATGTGGGTGTAATATGGGTGTAATTTGGGTGTAATATGGGTGTAATGTGGGTGTAATATGGGTGTAATATGGGTGTAATGTGGGTGTAATATGGGTGTAATATGGGTGTAATGTGGGTGTAATATGGGTGTAATTTGGGTGTAATATGGGTGTAATATGGGTGTAATTTGGGTGTAATATAGGTGTAATATAGATGTAATATAGGTGTAATATGGGTGTAATATGGGTGTAATGTGGGTGTAATATGGGTGTAATTTGGGTGTAATATAGGTGTAATATAGGTGTAATATGGGTGTAATATGGGTGTAATGTGGGTGTAATATGGGTGTAATTTGGGGCCGAATATAGGTGTAATATAGGTGTAATATAGGTGTAATGTGGGTTTAATATGATAGAATATAAAATGTGCAGTGTATCTCGTAAGATACAGTGTTGATTGAGATTGAGATTTGTATTTTTTGCCTATATGTATAATAGAAAAAATAGCAATTAATACATTTTCCAGATTAATTGTATGTGCTTGCCCATTTAATGGTTAACAATATGCATCCTACACAGGGATTTCAGTCTTAGCAGACCATTCACATGCACTACAAACACTAAAAAAGCAGAATAGGGCGTGTTTAAAGGGAGCGTGATCAGGAGAAAAACTGTGTATTTGATGTTTTTGCCATGCAGAGTGATTTTTGATTTCAATGTTTTGTGTGTTATTCGTTCGGCTGGATTTGTATTTGTGTGCTGGAAAGCCGATTCATTTATTTCAGTTTTAACAAACGAGAAAAATACTGGGCGTCCTCCGAAAGCCTCTGGATGAAAGTCAACTGTCCCAAAAAACAAATTCAAAGTGCAAAACTGTAAAGGTATTCAAATAGTCATTGTATCATAATTGATGCAAATCTGCTTTGAGGTAATAATAAAATCTAATTAGACACTTCAATCATAAATCCTCTCTTTGTTAACGAGCTGTTGAACTTCCATTGAAAGGCCCGACAATATCTGTATCAAACTTTATTTTTAACGACACACTTTAACAGATACACAACTTCTGTTCAACTCAAAAAGCTGCCACTTCTATCAGCACCGGAGGACTCTTATCTAGTGTATTTTAAAGTGTGTTTTTTACATACCTGTCAATCATGGAGGCAATTAATTGGGAGGACATCTCGTCTCTGTGGGAAAAAGAAAATATGTTTTTTTAGCAATTTTAAAAGGATTTTTTGACCTGCACTGTGATTATTTTTACTAGCCTGCCCATACATTCATAACACTTGGTGCGATAAAGCAAGGAAATACCCGTGTTTGAGAGCACTTCCGTTGATGGATGTGTTCTTCAGCAAAGCATGAAATCACAAGGGCTTTTCTGGCCGCTCTGCAGCACTTAAAGCAAATCAAGTGATGATCCATGTGATCCTCGAGGAGGGAGAGCGGAATGAAAAAGGTCAGAAAATGAGCCGCATTCAGGGAATATTCATTTGAAAGACGGTGTGAGATTGCTCCGGGTGCACGCGCTGACGTACAGATGCATACGTGAGGGAATATGAATATATCACACACACTCAGGGCTGTTTTAACTAATGCTAAAGGGCTGCAATTTAGTATTGTTATTACAGGCTGCCACTTCCCTTCTTTAATACGTTCACTCATGGATGTATAAACAAATTAAGTTTCATTATGTGCTCGCCTCTTTATTAAATATACTGGTTTAATTATGCATAGTATTTGCATGAATCCGATGTGTTATTATCGCCACAATTGCATATTAAAGCCTACATTTTTTACCGTGTTAATCAATTAATGGACTTAATTAATAACAGATACAATATATGTTAATCAGCATTTACTGATTTCGAAGGTGAAGAGTTGACGCTGTCGTCCTCATGATCTGTTATGATAAGGTATTTGAGGGCTTTCACTTGTTATATTAATATAAATATGTTTTCTATTTTTTACATATTTAGTTGATTAAAAACTGAAGCAACAAAACCCAATTTCCCCCGGGATGAATATATTTTATTATTCTGATTTAATGCCATAACTGTGTTAAAAGTTCATTCTTTCCGCGAATCAAATGGTAAATGTCGTCAATTAAAAATAATTGCCATAATAACATAATTAAGTTTGCCAACCCACATAAGATATGACATTTAGTTACACCTAAGATCTTTAAATATTCAAAGTAAAAACCTGATTTAATAGCCCTAAACTATTTGGATCAATTCCTCTCTCATAACTATCTCAGTGTTTTGAAGCTGCATTAATCTCATGCTATGGTTCCCTTCGGCACGGAGAGAGTCAGATGTCAGGAGTCACACTGCAAACATTCCTCACATGCCTTAAGCTTTAAAACTACAACTGTGAGAAGGAACATTCATGAAGAGGAAGATGGATGTTAGATGGAGACGGAGGGAACAGTACGGTGGCCGAAATCTCTTCCATCAGGAGAAACACGCTGCAGCTTCAGAAAGGATGCAGTTATAAAAACACAAATGTTCCACATGAAGAAACATCTCCAGCAACTTGACAACACATGCAGCATTTAGAGAACCTTCAGCAACTTGAGGAGACATGCGGAGCGTTTACCAAAAGCTGCAGAAACCAAACGCTGCAAATACAAAACGCTGAAGAAGCTCAAAACACAACGGAGACCAGGGGACACTAAAGAGTGACGCACACAGCTGGGAGACCAGGGGACACTAAAGAGTGACGCACACAGCTGGGACACCAGAGGACACTAAAGAGTTACGCACACAGCTGGGACACCAGGGGACACTAAAGAGTGACGCACACAGCTGGGAGACCAGGGGACACTAAAGAGTGACGCACACAGCTGGGAGACCAGGGGACACTAAAGAGTGACACACACAGCTGGGACACCAGGGGACACTAAAAAGTGACGCACACAGCTGGGAGACCAGGGGACACTAAAAAGTGATGCACACAGCTGGGAGACCAGGGGACACCAAAAAGTGACGCACACAACTGGGAGACCAGGGGAGTTTCTCAATGTCAAGGAAGGATGCTCCAGAGCCACTATTTCAAGGATACTACGTCATCGAGTCCCGCCGAAGGACTGTTCCAATGTCCAGGATGCTTGGAATTCTACAGAGCCCAGCGTCCTTCGTAGCGAGAAATTTCGAGGCTGCACATGTGTATCCTCCACGGTCTTAAAATCCCCGCAATGCTTTGCGCACGGACCAATTTCCAAATCTTTGGCGGAAATCGCGCTCCATTTAAGGCGGGGCCTCGCATATGACTCACACCTGTTAGCCTGTTCCACCATTCTTCGTGTTCCGAGGCTAGGAAGGATTCTTGCATCGCTTCTGAAGGACCTGACTCGGAAGACTGTGTGTGTCACTCTTTAGTGTCCCCTGGTCTCCAGCTGCCTGCGTCACTCTTTAGTGTCCCCTGGTCTCCCAGCTGTGTGCGTCACTCTTTAGTGCCCTGGTCTCCAGCTGTGTGTCACTCTTTAGTGTACCCTGGTCTCCCAGCTGTGTGTGTCACTCTTTAGTGTACCCTGGTCTCCCAGCTGTGTGCGTCCCTCTTTAGTGTCCCCTGGTCTCCCAGCTGTGTGCGTCCCTCTTTAGTGTCCCCTGGTCTCCCAGCTGTGTGCGTCACTCTTTAGTGTCCCCTGGTCTCCAGCTGTGTGCGTCACTCTTTAGTTTCCCCTGGTCTCCAGCTGCCTGCGTCACTCTTTAGTGTCCCCTGGTCTCCCCCTGGTCTCCCAGCTGTGTGTGTCACTCTTTAGTGTCCCCTGGTCTCCAGCTGCCTGCGTCACTCTTTAGTGTCCCCTGGTCTCCGAGCTGTGTGTGTCACTCTTTAGTGTCCCCTGGTCTCCCAGCTGTGTGTGTCACTCTTTAGTGTCCCCTGGTCTCCCAGCTGTGTGCGTCACTCTTTAGTGTCCCCTGGTCTCCCAGCTGTGTGTGTCACTCTTTAGTGTCCCCTGGTCTCCCAGCTGTGTGTGTCACTCTTTAGTGTCCCCTGGTCACCCAGCTGTGTGCCTCCCTCTTTAGTGTACCCTGGTCTCCCAGCTGTGTGCGTCACTCTTTAGTGTCCCCTGGTCTCCCAGCTGTGTGTGTCACTCTTTAGTGTCCCCTGGTCACCCAGCTGTGTGCCTCCCTCTTTAGTGTCCCCTGGTCACCCAGCTGTGTGCGTCACTCTTTAGTGTCCCCTGGTCTCCCAGCTGTGTGCGTCACTCTTTAGTGTCCCCTGGTCTCCCAGCTGTGTGTGTCACTCTTTAGTGTCCCCTGGTCTCCCAGCTGTGTGTGTCACTCTTTAGTGATGATAAAAAGCTTTGAAAATATCTGCAAGTTTTCCTTTAAAAGTCCATGTTTACATTGACTGTCTCATAACCAAAGACAGTGTCTCCTTGAGGCTGAATACACATAATAAATACACATTCTTTATCGAATCAACAGCCAAATATTTGCTTTTGAAATTGATATGAGCCGCTTGTGTTTGCAATAATTAAAGTAAATAAAACTGTGGGCCTCTGATAAGAAGAGACTTAACCGGCTGAACAAATAATCAGTTAATTGAGAAATGTATCAGAAAAATCTACTGTTTCATGGAAGTAATTGTTAGTCTGAGCCTTACCTGCTTTAATTACATCCGTGTTTGTTCCTCTGCCTCTGGTGATGCATTCCTGCATATATTATTTCACCTGCATGGAAACAGACTGCAGCATCGAGTTAGAAAAGATATACAGGTATAGTTAGTCTCTACTTTAAAGAGTCCTCTCCTGCTGATGTTCAGGTGTATATCAGTATGTAGTGTCTCTACTTTAAAGAGTCCTCTCCTGCTGATGTTCAGGTGTATATCAGTATGTAGTGTCTCTACTTTAAAGAGTCCTCTCCTGCTGATGTTCAGGTGTATATCAGTATGTAGTGTCTCTACTTTAAAGAGTCCTCTCCTGCTGATGTTCAGGTGTATATCAGTATGTGGTGTCTCTACTTTAAAGAGTCCTCTCCTGCTGATGTTCAGGTGTATATCAGTATGTAGTGTCTCTACTTTAAAGAGTCCTCTCCTGCTGATGTTCAGGTGTATATCAGTATGTAGTGTCTCTACTTTAAAGAGTCCTCTCCTGCTGATGTTCAGGTGTATATCAGTATGTAGTGTCTCTACTTTAAAGAGTCCTCTCCTGCTGATGTTCAGGTGTATATCAGTATGTAGTGTCTCTACTTTAAAGAGTCCTCTCCTGCTGATGTTCAGGTGTATATCAGTATGTAGTGTCTCTACTTTAAAGAGTCCTCTCCTGCTGATGTTCAGCTGTATATCAGTATGTAGTGTCTCTACTTTAAAGAGTCCTCTCCTGCTGATGTTCAGGTGTATATCAGTATGTAGTGTCTCTACTTTAAAGAGTCCTCTCCTGCTGATGTTCAGGGGTATATCAGTATGTAGTGTCTCTACTTTAAAGAGTCCTCTCCTGCTGATGTTCAGGTGTATATCAGTATGAAGTGTCTCTACTTTAAAGAGTCCTCTCCTGCTGATGTTCAGGTGTATATCAGTATGTAGTGTCTCTACTTTAAAGAGTCCTCTCCTGCTGATGTTCAGGTGTATATCAGTATGTAGTGTCTCTACTTTAAAGAGTCTTCTCCTGCTGATGTTCAGGTGTATATCAGTATGTAGTGTCTCTACTTTAAAGAGTCCTCTCCTGCTGATGTTCAGGTGTATATCAGTATGCAGTGTCTCTACTTTAAAGAGTCCTCTTCTGCTGATGTTCAGGTGCACATCAGTATGTAGTGTCTCTACTTTAAAGAGTCCTCTCCTGCTGATGTTCAGGTGTATATCAGTATGTAGTGTCTCTACTTTAAAGAGTCCTCTCCTGCTGATGTTCAGGTGTATATCAGTATGCAGTGTCTCTACTTTAAAGAGTGCTCTCCTGCTGATGTTCAGGTGTATATCAGTATGTATTGTCTCTACTTTAAAGAGTCCTCTCCTGCTGATGTTCAGGTGTATATCAGTATGCAGTGTCTCTACTTTAAAGAGTCCTCTCCTGCTGATGTTCAGGTGTATATCAGTATGTAGTGTCTCTACTTTAAAGAGTCCTCTCCTGCTGATGTTCAGGTGTATATCAGTATGCAGTGTCTCTACTTTAAAGAGTCCTCTCCTGCTGATGTTCAGGTGTATATCAGTATGCAGTGTCTCTACTTTAAAGAGTCCTCTCCTGCTGATATTCAGGTGTATATCAGTATGCAGTGTCTCTACCGATGCCATTATGTTCCAGAAGTAAACAAAGGAGTTTAATGGAGGCGTTTCAGGATGCGTGTGGGAGAGATTTTAGCCTCTGCAGACCATTAACATGCACAACAACTTATATAACACAATACAAAGCGCAATAGGGCCTCTTTAAATGTGCCAAATTGTCCACATTGCACCACTTGGGTTCCCAGAAATACACCCACCACGTGTGAACTGATGAACTGTTCTCAAAGTGTTCCTTTCTTTCTAAGTGATTGGTTTCTACATTTGCCTTTCAAACGATGACCATATGTTAACTCTGGTTACATATTCAGGTTGTTTGAGTGCAAGTGCATCCCACATACAAAAGCTCATCTGCTGCACGGGATTTGGAAAGCCAGCATGCTGCCTGAGGACTTTTTAGCACATGTTCCTGCACATTAAGAAGCCACAGGATCTCAGAGATAAAGATAGAAGCACCTGCGTCTCGTGGGGTTTCTATCCGTCCTCTAACACTGCAGAAGAAGTCTTCAGTGTAAAGTAACGAATGTCTTTGGCACTGAGAACATTGTCCTTGCAGCTGCCGAGTGTTTAAAATGCCATTTTGGAAATGACCTTATTATACAGACAATCTGTCGGACAAGGAAATCGAATCCATCGTCGTGTCTGGAAAACACCGGAGGCAGCGGAGAAGTGACCTTTTAACCCTTTGTGCACATTGCAGCCCCCCGGTGATTCAAACAGGAGCATCACAATCGATTGTTCGTATAAGAAAAAGTAAAGACAACGTCCCTGATTTGGACATTTTGTGCCGAGACGTGCACTGTTCATTCTACATGCTTTTCCACATGTGTATATATTATTACAGTAAACAGTATTTATTTTACAATCCGTTATGTAATATTCTATTTGTATAAATGTTTCCAACCTGTTGTTAACACACTCTGTTCGTCAACATGTTTGTATTATAATATAAATATCAACTAAATGTATTATTTTATTATTAATAATAATCTTTCTAAAAATAGTATGTATTATACTTTGTATTCTATTAATAAATAAATATATATATATTTGATTTATTCCTGCAATTAACTTGCACTTTTTATATATTAAAGAATTATATAAATAATAATACATATGAATTAAATTATTATTAATAGTATTATCACATTACAATAAATTGTATTTATTCTTTCCTGTTTTATTTTATATAATAATATTCCACATAACATTTGTTATCATTATTATTATTATTATTACAATAAACAATATTTATTCTGTTATGTGTTCTTTTTAATATAATAATAATTATTACAATGTTCCATAAAATGTAAAGTATTATTATTCTAATTATTAAAATAAACATTATTTATTCTACTATGTATATTGTCTTATTCCTACAATGTACTTTCACTTCTTTACTAACATAAAATAAATAATATTATTTTATTATTATTTATTTTGTATATTATAACTTGCATTGTTTGAGGAGCCTTAAAGACTGTCATTGCTGCAGGTACTGTGCTGTGCGTGATGACAACACCTTTAAATCCTTCCAATATTTGAGGGTTTTTCGTGAGGTGTGACATTCCTGATGCTGACCCCATGCTGCTTAAAACCAATAGGCTCATGGTAAAAAGCACAATGGAATAAACCTCTAATCTGCTTTACATCCTATTAACCCTTAATCTCATTGTTCAGTCACAAAGTCATTTCAGTCGTCTCTTTAAAAATAAGCCTTCACAGTAACATTTCACATATTTCACCCATGAGGATACACTTGCATTTTATTGCGATTATTTTACAACATTGTTTCACAGTTTAGGAGTTTCATTTACATTTACATTCATAACATGACATTCATTGTAATAAATCACGCTGTCAAAGGCGTTCGGCAAGTTGGATTGATTTAGAAAAAGCAGGAAAAATATTTGAAATTTAGACATTTGATTTACAAAAATGGTATTTATAGCGCTTTTCTTGAACGTTGAGGTTCAAGAAAAGCGCTATAAATACAATTTATTATTATTATTCATAATAATTATTCAGAAAAATGTAATTGATGATTGAAAAAACCAAATATACCCCAAAAACCCCCGAGGGTTTTGAACAATAATAAAGAAACGTATTGTGTATCTTCATTATAACCTGTTTTATAATGACTTTATTTACTCCAGGGCCTCGCTGCTCATCATAGATGCGGCTGTATGCACGGATATTTATATATATATGCTTTAATTAGTGTTAGGGTAAAGTAATGAGGTGATATATATCTTCGTCGTGAATCCACTTCCTTTGCTTCAAGCCAGAAATTCACTTTTATTTATTGAGAATTAAAGTGATGCATTTGATTCGTTCCTGTGTTTTGAATTAGTGAGAGGAGGAAGGACGGTGCTGCTCTGTGTTTTAATGCAGCTAAAGCACACGTTACTGGTTTCATTTACATAATTCCCTGCCTCTCTCGTCAGAAAATGGAATAACTATCTGATTGAATTGGATAAATACTACCTGGAAAATAGGCAGACGATAGCAAACCAATTATTTTGTTACAACATCACCTGCTGTGCTTAGTGAGATGTTCTGTATTCACTTTTTAAAATGAGCCGCAGGTAATAAGAGCTATTAAAGTAACGCCTCATCTCAATAAGCTGCACATTCATATTTCCACTTGTAAAACAGGAGTTAGCAAAACATCCATTAACTGCAGCATATCAGAAATGAAGCTGCTGAGACGGGAGTTCAACTCAGTCGGATCTGATGAATATAAGGCAGGGGTGTCAAACTCAAGGCCCGGGGGCCAAATCCGGCCCGCCACTTCATTTGATGTGGCCCACAAGAGCTTGCAAAGAATATAATACGTTCATTATAAGGTCACGTGCCGCTTTACAGAAGCACGTTGCCCATAAACTACATGTCCCACAATGCATCTCATTTTGTGAGATGCGCACCGAAGAGACTTGTAATTATTTGCCCTAGACTTCTGCTTTCAGACGTAGTTAATCATGAAGTTATTACCCTATCCGATAATAATCCAATGCAGAGGAAATATGTAAAATAATACATTATTTGATATATATATTTATCTATGTATATTTATATAGTCTTAAAGTTACCACCGGCCCTTTGAGTGCAACCATAATTCTAATGTGGCCCGCAATGAAATTGAGTTTGACACCCCTGATGTAAGGCAATGAGAAGGAGAAGAATTCAGATCCACATTTATATTAGATTTATTCATGTAGTTCATAAGAAAGCATGTCCTCATACTCCATGCACATTCTTCTGTATTTAATGCACAGCTCTTCACTTTAAATTCTGATATACTGCTCATGTTTTATTCCTCAGAGTACATTTTTTGTATACATTTTCTTGTAGTCTTTTTATTTTATTTTAGATTTATTGTAAAAAAAAATCTTATTTTTTTATAATCATTTAAAAAAAAGGGAAATGTATATTTATTTTTTTCTTATTTTTTGTTTGATAATATATGTTTTATTTATTTATTTATTCTCTACTTTTTTTCTTAAAATACTTTTCAAAAATATTTGAAATATATTTTTTGTATGTTTTGATTTTATATTTATTATCCATTTTTTTATAATTAAAAATATATTTTCTATACTTTTTTTTTTACAACTGACTGGGCTTATGTATGCACTATTATTAGAGCAGCACAATTAATGAGCATTTTATAAAAAGCACAATATGGACGGACTTGTCCAATATCCAAAATCGCAGATAACGAAATATTTGAATAAGGCAAAAATATGTAAAAACATCTGCAGAGGCTACAAACAGCACTCTACAGACTTAATACAACATCCATGTCTGGTGCATTTATTAATTACCTTTAATAAGGCAAATCATATGGCAATGGCGATATCAGTCAAAATAATCGCAATTAGTTATTTTCTCCAAAAGCAGCTTCAACAATTCGTACACCTCTGATTTAAATTTGCTTGATTGCAGATCAACAAATTGTGCTTTTAAAAAAAACCCAAAAAGGTCTACAACTTTGCTTTGATTGCATCCCCCTCCACGACCCCGTGTGTCATCATCTGCTCTATGTCTTCAGATTTAAACCCGAATTCGTTCAGCACTTCCACCGTGTGTTCTCCGATAAAGGGGTCTGAGGAGAGGCTCGGTTCTGCAGGAGTTCTGGAGAGAACCGGAGCCGGACGAGGGCTTTCTTCCCCGTTAGAGTCCGTGAGGAAGGAGTTTCTCTCCTGGTTGTGAGGGTGGGAGCTCACCTGCCCGAAGGAAAGCACAGGTGTGACGCACGCATCCGTCCCGTCAAAGACCTGGGACCAGTCCTCCTGAGATTTAGAAGCAAAGCGTTCGGTGAAGATTCGTCTGAGCTCCGGCCAATCAGTGAAGCTCATCTGAGGAGGAAGAGATCCAGGGTCCAGATCCAAGCCTATAGGAAGAGGAAATTAAATGTTAAGCATCAGTTTGCACATACTACTTTAAAGGTCCCCTATTATACTGTTTTTCATCAATATATTATAGGTCTCAGATAAATACTAAACATGTCTCTGAAGTCGCAATATTTGAATAAAGCAAAAATATGTAAAGAATATCTGAATGAAGTTTTTCCCCCGGCCTACAAACAGCATTCGACTTAATACAAAATCCTTGTTTGGTACACTTATTAATTACCTTTAATGAGAGAGGCAAAATTAAGGTCTACAACTTTGCTTTGATTGCATCACCCTCCCGTGTGTCGTCATCTGCTCTATTCCTTCAGATTCAAACCCAAATTCGTTCAGCACTTCCACCGTGTGTTCTCCGATAAAGGGGTCTGAGGAGAGGCTTCATAAGAGCAGCATTATATAACCGTTTCTGTCGGTTCTGCGCAGTACGAACCCTTCAGCAGTTGAGTGTAAAACTGCGGTTCGATGGCGCCCACGGCCACGTATTTTCCATCTGAGGTCTGGTAGGTGTCGTAGAAAGGCGCCCCGCTGTCCAGCATGTTCTCTCCTCGAGGGCGATCCCACATCCCGATGCTCTGAGACTTCCAGGCAAACGATCCCACGTACGCTGCTCCTTCCACCTGAGGAGAGAAGGAGGAAAGAAGGAGGACATTAGAGGAGAAGGGTCTGTGTTTCTGTTAGGAAAATATCACTCGTCACCGGCTTGAGCTTCAATCTCAGGATCCATGTATTTATTATCCTTGCAAGAAAGGAAGTAGTCATCAAGTAGTCATCACTTCTATACAAGAGAGGGAGTTACACATTCACAAGATGGAGGAATACCGGTTCTTCTAGGTAATCATACATATTTATTTTCTCTCAAAATTCTGACTTTTTCTCAAAATTCTGACTTTTTCTCAACAGTTTCACTTTTCTCAAAATGCTGACTTTTTTTCTCAAAATCCTGACTTTTTCTAACATTTTTGACTTTCTCTAAAAATTCGGACTTTCTCAAAAAATTCGGACTTTCTCTAAAAATCAGACAATTCTGACTTTTTTCTGAAAATCAAAAAATTCTGACTTTTTCTCAAAAAATCTGACTTTTTCTCAAAAATTCTGACTTTTTCTCAAAATCTCAAAATTCTGACTTTTTCTCAAAATTCTGACTTTTTCTCAAAATCTCAAAATTCAGACTTTTTCTCAAAATTCTGACTTTTTTACTGAATACTTAAAATTTTTAATAATCACTCTTCCCCGGCTTGAGCTTCAATCTCAGGATCCATGTATTTGTGATCCTCTCCAGAATGGAAGGAGTCATCACATACAGAGCATCAACTAGTTCCTGAACAGTGTCCTTCACATGCTGATATCCACGAGAGGGAGTTACACAGTCACAAGATGGAGGAATAGAAAGCAGTATTCAATGTTTAGTTCAGATTAGCTCCACGTCAGAGATGATCATGCTTGTCATATGTCTATCTCCATAGAGGCTGAATCATCATGTTAATCACATAGCTATCATATGCCTCAAACAGTCCTGATGCTCTTCTAGGTAATCATACATCCTGTCATGTACACAGCTGCAGTTGGGATACCTTTGTTATCATGTTACTCTCTATTGGAAGAGGACATTCAGTATTTTCCCAACACTTTATCGCTTTTTTCTCCATATTTGAATAAAAAAGAATGCCTCCTCCTAAGCTAAAATTGAAGTGAATTCAGATTGGACTGAATAGTGGGTCCGGCCAAAAGCAACGAGATGCCTTCACTGTGATTTTTTTTTTTGTGATATGCACAAGTCTACTGACTTGTTTTAATTAAAGTTGCCTAATTTTCAACCCTTCCTATTAAATGTTTTTAACCTGAGGAGAGAAGGAGGAAAGAAGGAGGACATTAGAGGAGAAGGGTCTGTTTTTTCATCGCTTTTTTCTGCATATTATGATAGAAAAGAACGCCTCCTAAGCTACATTTGAGGTGAATTCAGATTGTGCAACAAGAAACGAGATGCCTTCACTTTGATTATTTTTTTGTGATGTGCATAAATCTACTGATGGGATGGGATTATTTAAAAGTAGCCTAATTTTAAATCCTTCCTATTAAATGTTTTTAAGTTAAACTATAAACATATAAATAGGGCGACTGTGGCTGCGAGGGAGTGCGGTCGTCTTTCAACCAGAAGGTTGTGGGTTCGATCCCAGCCCATGCAGTCAACATGTCGATGTATCCTTGGGCAAGATACTTAACCCTGAGTTGCTCCCGATGGCCAACGGTGTGTGAATGTGTGTGAATGTTGGGTCCTAGAGTTAGGTACACTGCTCTTTATGAATGGGTGTGAATGGGTGAACGACATGTAGTATGTAAAGTGCTTTGAGGGGTCTTAAAGACTGGATAAAGCGCGATATAAGTACAGTCCATTTACCATATATAAATTGCCCGGACGTTGAAACGCCACCAAGTATTTTAAAAAGGGAAATGCTGAAGGTGGAAGTTACTATCTTGAGTAGATGCTACCGTTTTCTAGACAAGACACGGGTATATGATCCTAAGTATTGGTTTGGAATTGGACATAAAAATACCTTTGCTTTCAGGGTGAATTAAATTCTACAGGCAGAATAAAAGAGAGCACTCCTTTATTCTGGGGGGGTTGGAGATGCAGCAATTGGACTTTTCGGAATAGATGTCCCTCCTAGGTGTTTCACAACATCAGAATCAAGTTTATTGCCAGGTACATTTACACATACGAGGAATTTTCTATGGTGGTGCAAATATAACATGATGAGAAAATGAGTAGTAGGAAAAGCTCTAGGTATATTGGTGTTTTTCTGTTTTGTTTCTTTCCGTTAACTGTCAAGTGGAAACTAAGTATTTCTTTTGTAGGTTTTTCTGTTTCTCTTATTTTCCTACGATACTGTTATGATTGGCTGTGAGTAAGAACATATGAAGGACAGACCATCTTTTTCTATTTTCTTCTCCCTGCTCCTTTTCGGATACGGTGTGTTTATAGAGACATGTTTTGTAAATAAGTGTTGAAATGAAAAAGGCGAACAAGTCTCAAAGGTTTAAAAATACCAATATGTTGTTGACATGCTGTGCATTCATGTAATGCATAATGTGTGTGGGGTCGGTATCAGATTTTAATGCATATATTACCCCTCGCTCAGGGCTGTAGACGGCAAATGCTTTTAATGTACTCCCATTATATATATTATCTTAACATAATGACAGACATTTTACAACCCTGTCTGTCGAAACCAAGGACAACGAGAATAAATGAATAATGTATTCACTCAACGCCAAACCTCGCTTAACCATGGGAACTCATTTTGGAGCCAATTCCCTTTCTATAAATGAATGTACATTAGACAATGCATATATTGATATTAGAAGGAATACTTTTCTCTGTTCTGTTCTGATATTACATTTGCCTTTTAATTTAAAGAGGCCCTATTACGCTCTTTGGAGGGTTTGCCTCTCCTTTAGTGTGTTATATAAGTTTGAATGCATGTAAATGGTCTGCAGAGGCTAAAATAAAGAGCTTTTTGAACATAAAAGCATGGAAACATGTCACAGTAGAGACACTACATACTGATATACACCTGAACATCAGCAGGAGAGGACTTTTTAAAGTAGAGACACTACATACTGATATACACCTGAACATCAGCAGGAGAGGACTCTTTAAAGTAGAGACACTACATACTGATATACACCTGAACATCAGCAGGAGAGGACTCTTTAAAGTAGAGACACTACATACTGATATACACCTGAACATCAGCAGGAGAGGACTCTTTAAAGTAGAGACACTACATACTGATATACACCTGAACATCAGCAGGAGAGGACTCTTTAAAGTAGAGACACTACATACTGATAACACCTGAACATCAGCAGGAGAGGACTCTTTAAAGTAGAGACACTACATACTGATATACACCTGAACACCAGCAGGAGAGGACTCTTTAAAGTAGAGACACTACGTACTGATATACACCTGAACATCAGCAGGAGAGGACTCTTTAAAGTAGAGACACTACATACTGATATACACCTGAACATCAGCAGGAGAGGACTCTTTAAAGTAGAGACACTACATACTGATATACACCTGAACATCAGCAGGAGAGGACTCTTTAAAGTAGAGACACTACATACTGATATACACCTGAACATCAGCAGGAGAGGACTCTTTAAAGTAGAGACACTACATACTGATATACAACTGAACATCAGCAGGAGAGGACTCTTTAAAGTAGAGACACTACATACTGATATACACCTGAACATCAGCAGGAGAGGACTCTTTAAAGTAGAGACACTACATACTGATATACACCTGAACATCAGCAGGAGAGGACTCTTTAAAGTAGAGACACTACATACTGATATACACCTGAACATCAGCAGGAGAGGACTCTTTAAAGTAGAGACACTACATACTGATATACACCTGAACATCAGCAGGAGAGGACTCTTTAAAGTAGAGACACTACATACTGATATACACCTGAACATCAGTAGGAGAGGACTCTTTAAAGTAGAGACACTACATACTGATATACACCTGAACATCAGCAGGAGAGGACTCTTTAAAGTAGAGACACTACATACTGATATACACCTGAACATCAGCAGGAGAGGACTCTTTAAAGTAGAGACACTACATACTGATATACACCTGAACATCAGCAGGAGAGGACTCTTTAAAGTAGAGACACTACATACTGATATACACCTGAACATCAGCAGGAGAGGACTCTTTAAAGTAGAGACACTACATACTGATATACACCTGAACATCAGCAGGAGAGGACTTTTAAAGTAGAGACACTACATACTGATATACACCTGAATCAGCAGGAGAGGACTCTTTAAAGTAGAGACACTACATACTGATATACACCTGAACATCAGCAGGAGAGGACTCTTTAAAGTAGAGACACTACATACTGATATACACCTGAACATCAGCAGGAGAGGACTCTTTAAAGTAGAGACACTACATACTGATATACACCTGAACATCAGCAGGAGAGGACTCTTTAAAGTAGAGACACTACATACTGATATACACCTGAACATCAGCAGGAGAGGACTCTTTAAAGTAGAGACACTACATACTGATATACACCTGAACACCAGCAGGAGAGGACTCTTTAAAGTAGAGACACTACGTACTGATATACACCTGAACATCAGCAGGAGAGGACTCTTTAAAGTAGAGACACTACATACTGATATACACCTGAACATCAGCAGGAGAGGACTCTTTAAAGTAGAGACACTACATACTGATATACACCTGAACATCAGCAGGAGAGGACTCTTTAAAGTAGGACACTACATACTGATATACACCTGAACATCAGCAGGAGAGGACTCTTTAAAGTAGAGACACTACATACTGATATACAACTGAACATCAGCAGGAGAGGACTCTTTAAAGTAGAGACACTACATACTGATATACACCTGAACATCAGCAGGAGAGGACTCTTTAAAGTAGAGACACTACATACTGATATACACCTGAACATCAGCAGGAGAGGACTCTTTAAAGTAGAGACACTACATACTGATATACACCTGAACATCAGCAGGAGAGGACTCTTTAAAGTAGAGACACTACATACTGATATACACCTGAACATCAGCAGGAGAGGACTCTTTAAAGTAGAGACACTACATACTGATATACACCTGAACATCAGTAGGAGAGGACTCTTTTAAAGTAGAGACACTACATACTGATATACACCTGAACATCAGCAGGAGAGGACTCTTTAAAGTAGAGACACTACATACTGATATACACCTGAACATCAGCAGGAGAGGACTCTTTAAAGTAGAGACACTACATACTAATATACACCTGAACACCAGCAGGAGAGGACTCTTTAAAGTAGAGACACTACATACTGATATACACCTGAACATCAGCAGGAGAGGACTCTTTAAAGTAGAGACACTACATACTGATATACACCTGAACATCAGCAGGAGAGGACTCTTTAAAGTAGAGACACTACATACTGATATACACCTGCAGAATAGGGCCCTTTTAAAGGAGTTTCCATCCCAAAACCAAACAGATCTTTTTCAAATATCATGTCGTGTGCTTCATGTGTGAAAGGTAGACTCTGGAGAATATGTAAACCAGATTCTCTTCATATTTCACATTATGAAAAATAAATTTCCCTAGAGGCGATAGGGTTATTGAATTAATCTCACAAAAGCTATGAATGTTAATTCGTCCTGAAGTCAATCTTTAATGAATATAAATTACAATGTTTGAAATGAAAGAAAAAGCATAGATGCTTCTGTTAAAGTTATTTATATATTCATTAAATCTTTTGTTTGAATTCAAGGAAAATCAAGTGCAATCCATCACCTGTGTTTACTCCCTCATGCCAGTGAAAGCATGAAGGTCTCTCACAGAATAGCAGAAGTTTACTAAGTGCATTTCAGCACATACACCTGTAAAGAAAGCCGCCTAAGTGCACCGAGGAGAAAATATCAATGCCATTGCAGAGTGGCAATCACTTGTTGAATGCTAAGCTTTTCAATGCACCAATGGCCTTCTTCTGACTCTTTACACTCACCTACATGTGTGTAATGGTCTGTTATGAATCCCTGTGTTGTTACTGCTGCTGACAGAATGAAAAGCCTTGACCTCTGACAGTAATGGCAGAAGTCAAGCTCAACAACACCTGCTGCAGCAGAAATGTGCCCTCGGTGGTTTAAAGTAAGTGGCCTGCATTTATACACACACACCACACACACACACACACACACACACACACACACACACACACACACACAACACACCACACACACACACACACACACACACACACACACACCACACACACACACACACACACACACACACACACAACACACACACACACACACACACACACACACACACACACACACACACACACACACACACACACACACACACCTCTGGCCTGACTAACTATAGAGGGTTGAAGTACATAAAGAAATAGTACAATGAATCTGAAATGCAATCACGGTGTTCGCTTGAATGAAAAGAACGCGCTCAAAGAAAACTTTGCTGAACGTTAGATAAATTCTGAAAGGAAACAGTCTTATGTTCTCATGTAAGGCTGAAACGAGAATATAAATTATTTGCATCAAACCTCCGTTAAAGTACTATTCCAGATCATATTTTCCTTAAAACACAGAACGTACGACACTTGTGTTGAGTTTTGAACGATAATAAGATTCTATGCAATAAAAGGAATACAAATGTTGATTTTACTAAAAAAGGGAAACCATTTTTTTCACGTATGGCTGAAACGACTCCTCAAGAAACTATAGTATCAACATTCAATGCATCAAACCTTCTTTAAAAGTAGTATTCCAGATACTACTTAGTTAAAAACACAGGGTGTAAAGCAATAATTGTGTTTAGTTTTGAACGATAATAAGATTCTATGCAATAAAGGAATGGGGCGAAGCCTGCGAGCTAGTTCAGGCAGTCAGCTCGAGCACCAATGAGACATTAACACGTGACGCACCTCGTCCCTCTTACAACCAACCAAACACATTCTCCTAAACATGCCGCTCTATTTAAGCTGCCAGGTCTTCCTGCCTCTGCCTCGCTCATGCTGCTGCTACTGCTGTGTTCACTTGCTACTGCTACGTTCATGTTCCTGCTGCTGTGTTTCATGTTGCTGCTGCTACTTGCCTGCCCCCCCATCACCCCAGCTTCCACCTGTAGGCTCGGGGGGTAGTTATCTAATCATCACTCAATGTTCTTTGTTAAATCTGTGGAGTGATGAGGCCCGAGCCTAGACGCCAAACTCAAACTATATGCTGCTTCTAATAAACACATTAAGAAGCACGTGAGTTGTCTGACTGAAATAAAAATGTAGATTTTTCTGGAAAGGAAACCAATAAGGTGTTTATTTTGATGCAGAAATGGCTTCATTTGCAGGAACGTTGAGATGTTAAAGCAACGGTCTGAGACATTTATTTTACTACGATTATATTTAGATTTGGTTGATGCAAAGGAAATAAGAAGCAGTCTTATTTTGATGCAAAGAAGTGTAGATTTGCAGGAATGGAAGTAAAGCATCAAATCTGGATATGCAAACAGGGCTATTTTCTCTCTTAAATCAACGATTATTCGTGATAAATAATCTCAATATTGATTAAAAAGCACTGCACAATGGGCCTTAATGTTGCAGAAACACAGTGTTCTTTGCTAAGAAGGCTCAACTAACTTCAACTAAGTTGCTGCTTTTCTGCGAGTCCTCGGGGACAAATCACAGAAAAGCAGAAGTGGTCACATCTTCATTTCTCTTTCTCAATTATTCCGTGTCAAAAGCAAGAGTCACGCATGAAATATGGAGTGTGTAGGAAACAGCAAATCCCTCAATGTGTGTTCTAGTTGTAATGTTTGACTCCATGGACAGAGTGTTTCATAGAGAAATGTATACTATTCGTCTTTATTTCTTTTAGAGCAGGGGTTTTCAAAGTGTGGGAAGGTGATTCTCCCCTCAGAGAACATAAGAACAGCCGCGCCCCCCTCCCAATTATTATTATTATTATTGTTGTTGTTGCTATAATGCAGGGGTATTATTATCCAGTGGAAAGTCCTTACCTACTGGCTAGTTAAATCAAAGTGGTTAATTTTTTGGGCTGGGCAGTGTAGTTTTACACACCATCTTATTTGACTTTCTCAGGACTTAAAACAGTTTTTTCGGGGCAGACCCCCCACCCACAAAGAAAAAAATATATTAAGGTCATCATCTTAACAGTTTTTTATGCTCATCGAGTCATCCGTGAGCAGAGCATCAAGTTGGCATGCCTATAACCGCTGAATGCGGCGATTACTATCTTGTTCAGCAAAGCGCCTCACAAACTGAGAAAGATCTAAAGCTTTAGTGCATTTTGATTCAATGCTGAGTGCAGCCAAACGTGACAGTCTCTTCTCTGTCATTGTAGACCGCAAATACCTCATTCCTTCCGTCTACGTGGGCAGTTGCCACCCCATGCCACCCCGGTAGATCCGCCCCTGCTTGACCGGTACTTGCTTTTGATCAAAGTCAATGCAGAAAACCCGCACTCACACAGGTAGGTGGAGGTGAAGGGAATGAGCACTTTTACAGCCTTTTTGGCGAGGTGGGGGAACTCGGTCTCCACAGACAGCCACAAGTGTGCAAGTGACGTTTTCTGCCAGACGCTGTCTCCTCTCTCACTTTAGGTAACTTCACTAAAAATCGATCCATGTTGCCGCTCGCATAAAGTTAGCTGAAGTTAACTAACTGAAATTCCCGGGGAGGTGCGCCTCACACTTTGAAAACCTTTCTTTTAGAGAGTATACTGACATGCAGTTTCCAAGCAGCTCACCAGTCTATTAACAGAAATAGAAATGTGACACAGATCAATTTTTGTGGCAAAGAAACAGCAGGCATGAAAACATTGGAACCATTAAAGCACTCAGAAAGCACAGACCACCAGCGAGGCCAAATGACCGTTTTGCAAAAGTAAAATAACATCTTGTGTAACTGCCACTTTATCAGATGTGTCCTTAGACTCTGCTACACATTTCCAGCAGGTTGCAAAACAAATAGTTTTTCTATAATTATAATTATAGGAAGAAGCGTTGAGTCTCTCTAGCTCATGTTGCTCTAAGAAGGCAATATCTTCTGCTGCATAGAAGAAAAAACGATGTATTCACCCTCTTCAATTTAAAATGTTTTGAGCGAAAGCCAATACGAGATTTGACAATGCACAGTGACGCACATGGAGTCCTTGTTAGTGTCTAGTGCAGTTGGTCCTTCATGGAAACCAGCAATAACTGATGTTTTTGTCCAGTTCAGGGTCGCAGAAATAAATCCATTGATGTATCATCACCTTTCAGATCAATATGTTGAGCTTTTGCTCGTACAGGTGCTTGTTTAGACCTCAATTAGTTAGAAAACAACATTGTGTTTACTAGAAGTCTTTGTGTTTGTTTACACCTAATGAATACAAGACCAATAGTGTGTCTTTTAGCTCCTTTTAGCTCTCCACCACCCACTTATCTGTCTCTTTAGCTGCACAATATTTAATAACGACCACCTTTTTTATCTGAGAAACACACTATAACACTGGTGAGGGTTAACCAACACAATAAACTTGGCCTACAGCTAACCAATTACCCATAAAATCAATAAAAAGCTCCGTAAGGCTGAATGGAGCTACAGATACATCAATTATAACAACCATTTCCACATTGTTAATATAGAAATATTTATTATAAATAGCGTTGTTCGCCCTGTAAAGTGCTTCTAAAAGACCCACAGCTGTGAATTTAGATAAAATGTGTCTTCAACCTCTGCTGAGAGTAATGTACGTTGCCTAAGGCTTGATGCAATGCATTCTGGGATGGCTGCTGCCCTCGCAATTATTGAGACTGGATAGAAGATTTGACAATGCAAAGTGACGCACATGGAGTCCTTGTTAGTGTCTAGTGCAGTTGGTCCTTCATGGAAACCAGCAATAACTGATGTTTTTGTCCAGTTCAGGATCGCAGAAATAAATCCATTGATGTATCATCACCTTTCAGACCAATATGTTGAGCTTTTGCTCGTACAGGTGCTTGTTTAGACCTCTAGTAGTTAGAAAACAACATTGTGTTTACTAGAAGTCTTTGTGTTTGTTTACACCTAATGAATGCAAGACCAATATTCTGTCGTTTAGCTCCTTTTTGGGTCTCCACCACCCACTCATCTGTCTCTTTAGCTGCTAAATGCTGCAGAATCTGTAACAACCACCACCCTTTTTTCTCTGAGAAACACACTATAACACTGGTGAGGGTTAACCAACACAATAAGGATGGCGTTTAGCTAAACAATGAGCAATAAAAAGCTCCGTAAGGCTGAATGGAGCTGCAGATACATCCCTTATAACAGGGGTGTCAAACTCAAATACACAGTGGGCCAAAATTTAAAAATGGGTACTAGTCGAGGGCCGGACTGGTTCAATGTTTATTGCAGAACTTATTGAAATGAACTTATTGCACATATTAAACCTGGAACTAACAAAGCTTAAATGATTGCCTATAAAAACAACATTAAACATTAAATAATCAGTTGCATTCAGTTCTTATGGCTCTATCTGCAGCTTTTCCAGAGTCATTTCTTATGGCTCTATCTGCAGCTTTTCCAGAGTCATTTCTTATGAGTACATTTTTCCACAGGCCAACAACAGCTTCAAGAAAACTATTTCCCTCAAAGAACAAACCAAACATGCCCTGTTGTCTCAAGAAAGAAAGTGCAGAAGGAAACATCCTTTAAACTCAGTGTGCTGCTCTGTGATGCTAGCTCAAGCCAGATACTTGGCATCTCATCTTGGGTGCAAGTTCATCAATGTTTGGGGTCAGGCTCTGAGCTGAGGAGACCCTCAGGATGGAGTGAAGGTGTGCGTGCAATATACCGGCGGGCCAGATCTAATAGTAATTACAAATTATCCTGCGGGCCGAAATTAAATCCACCAAGGGCCTGATTTGGCCCCCGGGCCTTGAGTTTGAGTTTTTATAACAACCACGTCCACATTGTTAATATTAATATAGAAATATTGATTATAAATGGCTTTGTTTGCCTCTGTTAAGTGCTTCTAAATGACCCACAGCTGTGAATTTAGATGACAACATCCCAATGCAGTGCATGCTGGGAATGGCTGCAGTTTACTGAGAGAGAACGGTTGAATGGAGAGCAATAATACGACTTTTAGCCTGCATTTGACTGACTGTTTGTGTCCAGCTGAGGAGGATTACATGTCATGGCAGCAGTTCTCTGTATCACGACTTGTGATTTCCAGGCAGATGGCGTTCCTGTGATGGCGTCTGGGCTTTGGATCGGAGAGGCATCGTAATTACAAGGAAGTGTCACGAACGAAAACAAGCCATGAACATTAGAGTATTCAAAAACGGTGTGTTATGAGGTGGTAGAAGTACTCACATAGTGTACTTGAGTAAAAGTAGAAGTACTCACGTCTTGAGTAAAAGTAGAAGTACTCAGGTCTTGTACTTGAGTTAAAGTAGAAGTACTCAGATCTTGTACTTGAGTTAAAGTAGAAGTACTCAGATCTTGTACTTGAGTTAAAGTAGAAGTACTCAGATCTTGTACTTGAGTAAAAGTAGAAGTACTCAGGTCTTGTACTTGAGTTAAAGTAGAAGTACTCAGATCTTGTACTTGAGTAAAAGTAGAAGTACTCAGGTATTGTACTTGAGTAAAAGTAGAAGTACTCAGATCTTGTACTTGAGTAAAAGGAGAAGTACTCAGGTCTTGTACTTGAGTAAAAATAGAAGTACTCAGATCTTGTACTTGAGTAAAAGTAGAAGTACTCAGATCTTGTACTTGAGTAAAAGTAGAAGTACTCAGATCTTGGACTTGAGTAAAAGGAGAAGTACTCAGGTCTTGTACTTGAGTAAAAGTAGAAGTACTCAGATCTTGTGCTTGAGTAAAAGTAGAAGTACTCAGATCTTGTACTTGAGTAAAAGTAGAAGTACTCAGATCTTGTACTTGAGTAAAAGGAGAAATACTCAGGTCTTGTGCTTGAGTAAAAGTAGAAGTACTCAGATCTTGTACTTGAGTAAAAGTAGAACTACTCAGATCTTGTACTTGAGTAAAAGGAGAAGTACTCAGGTCTTGTACTTGAGTAAAAGTAGAAGTACTCAGATCTTGTACTTGAGTAAAAGTAGAAGTACTCTGATCTTGTACTTGAGTAAAAGTAGAAGTACTCAGATCTTGTACTTGAGTAAAAGTAGAAGTACTCAGATCTTGTACTTGAGTAAAAGTAGAAGTACTCAGATCGTCAAGAACATATGAGTATAAGGGAAAGGTAAACATAATAACGATACGTTTAAATGTAGTTTAGTACATTTTTGTTTTTTGCACGAAACTTGAATAAATTAAGTTAATGTTTTTCAAACTAATACACATGAAACACTACTTTTTGTACAGCTTATTATTGTTATTAATGGCTGCAACCATGGATGTGTACTTATTTCATTATTATATATAGGTGCTTGTCTTTGTATTTAATAAGTTAGTCTACAGGTTGTATTTGTCCTTTATTTGAACTGTCCTCTTTGCTGTAAATATATGGGATTCTGATTTCTGATACTTCTTAGATATTAAATAAGGAAAAATGACAAAAAAAACAAGTATGCAAACAGAAATAAAGGAGAGTACATTGAAGTACATACAGTATAATGTTTGGTTGTGGTATTGGTAGCGAGAATAGTGTTGGTGTTGACTACATTTCTAGTATGTAACATCCCTCTTTATAATATAATAGAAGTCCTAAAGTGCTGCAACATTCATCGTGCTAGTTGCATGCTGCTACCTCCCTACATTTTAAAATAAGTGCTGGTTGTCTCGTGCGTTTCTCTGCTGCAAAAATCGCTAGTGCTTCAACTTTCAATTATCAAACCTCCCCATGGTTTTGCTGCTGGTCTTGAGGCGAGATGTATCTGCCAGCAGGGTCTGTGAAATTAGCTCAGACGCTGCCATGCGTGGCAGAACTGCATCAACACAGTGGGAGGAATTTGCAACTGTCAATGCAATTTCTGTGAGTTTTGGTCGGTAGGAAGAATTTCAGTCGAGAAAAATACGAAGAAATAATGAGAATAATGAGAATAGGGCTCCAGAAGAAAGACCATTTGTGTTTGTTGTTGTCTTATAATCTTCTCCTATTTAATATTGACTAATCCATTACTTGCACAACAATCTCCTGCATTATATTTGTTACTAAAAAGTTGTATTTCCACATGTATATTTTCCACATCCACATATATATATATTTATTATTATATTTATTATTAATAATATTATTAACTTATCTATCCATCCATCCATCCATCCATCCATCTATCTATCCATCTATCTATCTATCCATCTATCCATCTATCTATCCATCCATCCATCTATCTATCCATCCATCTATCCATCTATCCATCTATCTTAAAGAGGCCCTATTCAGCTTTGTGGGGTGTTTCCTCTCCTCTAGTGAGTTTTGGTCAGTAGGTTTCAGTCGAGAAAAATAAGAAGAAATAATGAGAACGATAACAATAGGGCTCCAGCAGAAAGACAATAGTTTATCTCTAAAGGGGGAAACAAAGACTCAAAGGTCAGAACTCCTCATGAGTGCTTCTCAGAATAAATAATGAATAATGAGAATAGGGCTCCAGAAGAAAGACCATTTGTGTTTGTTGTTGTCTTATAATCTTCTCCTATTTAATATTGACTAATCCATTACTTGCACAACAATCTCCTGCATTATATTTGTTACTAAAAAGTTGTATTTCCACATGTATATTTTCCACATCCACATATATATATATTTATTATTATATTTATTATTAATAATATTATTAACTTATCTATCCATCCATCCATCCATCCATCCATCTATCTATCCATCCATCCATCTATCTATCCATCCATCTATCCATCTATCTATCCATCCATCCATCTATCTATCTATCCATCTATCCATCTATCTATCTATCCATCCATCCATCCATCCATCTATCTATCCATCCATCTATCCATCTATCCATCTATCTTAAAGAGGCCCTATTCAGCTTTGTGGGGTGTTTCCTCTCCTCTAGTGAGTTTTGGTCAGTAGGTTTCAGTCGAGAAAAATAAGAAGAAATAATGAGAACGATAACAATAGGGCTCCAGCAGAAAGACAATAGTTTATCTCTAAAGGGGGAAACAAAGACTCAAAGGTCAGAACTCCTCATGAGTGCTTCTCAGAATAAAAATACTAAAGAGTTGACTCACGCTGTGTTGAAAAGTGATGTTTGAAAGGCAGGAAAGAGACTTCTAAAGGTCGTTATAGTGCAACTGAGCAGGTCGCAATAAATAAAATAAATTCTGGAGGTATGAAGATTGAAAGACAAAGGCATTTAAAAAGGTCCATATTTTTGTTTTTCCTGTAGTGTGTTCTATAGGTTTTAGTGCATGTAAATGGTCTGCAAAATCTAAAATCCCTGTTTATCTCACTCCCTGTGTGAATCACCTCCATTGGACTCCTTTGTTTTACTTCCGGAACATAGTGACATCACTATGTAACATTCCTATTGGCTAGCGCTCCAACACATTGTAAGTGATATGTTAAGGGGCGGGACATCTCTAAGCGGTTGACCAATCACAACAGAGCCGGCCAGCTAACCAATCAGAGCACACTGGGCCCCTTTGATATTTTTGTACATTTTGTTGATAACACTTTTGTCCTTTTACTTAAAGGGGACCTATCATGCAAAATGCACTTTTTGATGTCTTTTATACATAAAGATGTGTCCCCGGTGTGTCGGGGAACTCACGCAGCGTCAGAAAATAAAACCCTCTCTCTTTTCCTCCGTACCCAAATCTCTAAAAACGGGGGAACAACGGAGCTGATCCAGATTTGCGTCCGATATGACGTAATATCGGAAATGTGGACCCACGGCACAATCAGAATCGTTGCTATCAGAAACAATGCCCGACTGTTTTGGACGTAATATGGTCGGTGTTTACATTAGCATTGCTAACACTCAGAGCTAACCTGTACTGGAGAGCATGTGTGTGAAGAAGCAGGAAATAAAAAGGAACTCACCTTGTGGTATAACCGGCAAGAGAGAAAGCCTTTGAGCTCCATACTGTTTCAGAAATACTCCTTGATAATCCATGATATGGCGTTTCATCACGGCAGTATTTAGTTTAGACAGTAGCTGCCGGGTCCCGCATGAGCTCAGACCCCTCCTTTTTAATTTTTAAAGCTTTATACCCCAAATCAGCACTTTTGAAACAGGAAGTGAAATAGAGGGATATGAGGCATGGCTAGAATGGGTGATCCTGTTTGGTATTTTGAGCAAAACACTTCATAGACATGTTTTTTATATCTTTTTATATATCTGAGACCTATGCTATTGCCTAAAAATAGCATGATAGGTGACCTTTAATTAAGATTTTAAATTAAGGACTTTTACTTTAAATTGAGTACTTGTAGACTGTGGTATTACTACTTTTACTCAAGTACAAATCTGAGTACTTTCTCCATCTGTGTCCTTTTTTGTTTAATTGGCTACTAACACTTCTTTTTAATTTGGGTGTTTGGTGCGGGAGACTAAGAGAGAATAGAAAAAACTGAAAAAATTTAAGAGGCGCTGGATAAATTACACAATATTAACTAAAATGATATAGAATTTAATTTGATGATGGTTTTATGATGGTAATGATAATAATAAGGGTATAATGCAACACCTTTATTTGGATTCAAAAGTATGGGAACTTGTTATGCTTATAGGACTTAAATCATAATTTAACAAAGAACATTTTCGCTTCTTGATTCCAATAAATATATAAAATAAATTCACAAAATGCACAAAAACACTTCTAAATGCTACCTTATATGTGTGTCTTGTGCTAAAGACGCTAATGAAGCAAATTAAATTATTGCATGATCAATTATTACGTCTTTATACGGATCAGTACGTGATGATTACATAAAATAATAAGCAGATATTTGCATCAAAATTGGGGATGATCAATGTGACGACGGCTGTAAACCAGATGTACATGTTATTTCATCAAACTTGCACTGCATTGCATGACATGCTGTATCATTTATGTAAGATATGTTTTACTATGAAGTGATGCAAGGTGAAGTACTATGATGACATAATGGGGACAAATCCCTCCTCTAGGAATCACCATCTCGCAATCAGCTGTAATCTAACTCAAAAGACTAAAGTCCCTGTTTATATCATTAGCATTCATATTTATTTTCTAATGTAAAAATCTAATAATTGTTGGGGAATAATTTGCTTAGGTATTCAACCTTCGACCCAGTTCATCGTTTTATCTCTTCACTGTCTCTTTCTCATGGCATAGTTCTACGGCCTTGGGTATTGCTGCTATCTCTCTTAAGGAGGGGCAGCTTGGGCGCATTGTTGTTGCCAGTCTATGACAGAGCACAAGCCGCCATGAGGTAGTTTACTGTTCAGGGACGAAGGTTCCCTGGCGCACATTGTTTTCTAAGGACGAGAGCTCTAGTTAGATTCAGGGTCCATATTTGTTTAGTCTCACTGATAAAGAATGTTGATTATTACACTATGAACTAGTTAAAACCTCGAGCTGCAGAAAGAGTTCTTCAGAATTGGTTTGGCAACCGCTGTTTCAACTCGTGACACACATTACATTACATGTCACTCAATAGACGCTAGGGCTGAACGATTAATCGATTTTAAATCGAAATCGCGATTTGAAATGATGCGATTATCAAATCGCAAAGCCTGCGATTTTTTTTTAAACTTTTTTTTTTCTTCTTGTGTGTCAGTCATCCACACCAATCAGAAGTGCTGTGCTCCACATGTACCAGCCATTGTTAACCAATCAGAAGTGGCCCATGATAGAAGGTGATAGACAGATTGATCCAATCACCTGCCAAGTATTTTTGAAAGTGCCTGCCCTTTTCCAAATGGCTTCCAATGGAGCTTTCCTAGATGGTTTGGTGAAACAAACCGTCTGAGTCAGGTTAGTAATGCTCCATCACATGTTTCTATTACAGGGTGAATCTTAAACTGAAGCTTGACTTTAAAGCAACCCAACGGAAGTTTCATGTAAGTATAGTTCTTTCACTCGTAGCTCGGGCTGCGGGGGTGCTGGAGACGGGAGCACGTTGATACGACCTTCCTAGCCGGAGATATGGCCGCATTTTACTATAAACTTCTGTTGGGTCGCTTAAAAACAAATATCGCAAATCGAATCGCAATATCTGTCAGAAAAATCGCAATTAGATTTTTTCCCCAAATCGTGCAGCCCTATTAGACGCTTTTATCCAAAGCGACTTACATACTCAATACTGTGGGCAATCCCCACAGGAGCAATTTGGGGTGAAGTGTCTCAGGGACACAACGACATGCTGACTGCAGTGGGGTTTGAACCTGTGCTCCCCTGATCCGAACACCAACGCACTAGCCCACTGCGCCACACGCCTCCCACACCCCCGATCTTGTAAATTCTCCGGCTGTAACTCCAAATAAACCGTCAGTGTTTGCCAAAAATCTAAAATAAACCATAACATAAATTATAGATATTAAAAAAAAATGTAATTAATTTGTATTAGTTCAAGAATGATTTAGTCTTTCAGGAGTTTCCTTATCCATCTTATATTATTTCTCTTTTCTTTTTTAACCATGCATTCGAGTCATAAACACTGGTTTGTTTGTATTTTGAACACATATAGACAAAATAAGTCAAACAATTCTATTTCATCATGTAAAGAAACTGCTTTAAATTAATATAAATAAATACAAAAACTGCTCAGTCTCTCCAAAAGTCAAAAAGTCACAACAAATACATTCCAATAATAAAATAAAAACACATTTTAGTGTCTGCTATGCGTGCATTTCAATGTTTTACTATGTGGAAATATGTAGTTTCTGTATGAAAAGGTTAAACAACGACTAAGGAGATCATTATAGACATGTTTCTCTGTGTTGCAGCAGCTTCACTTCAATGACAGTCAGACTCAGACACTTTGATTTACTTGAATTATCCCAAAATGTGTGTGTGCATCATCATCTGAAGGCGTACTGCATCTAACACTTCAGATAACTTTATGAAGTTTGGACGCCGAGGGGCATGAACATCTTTCTGATGTGAGACACGTCCTCGACCTGGAGTCTTTGTTTGATGTTTTCTGAAAGAAGCACCTGCAGTTAAAACTCCCACAATATCTCCAACTGTGTCTCCACTGCCATTACCGTGACGTCGTTTTTTGTCAGTTTACAACTTTATGATTCTTGTGTATCCTCTATTGTCACTTCTAGGGCTTCATGGTGTGGTAAATATAACTAATTAAGATTATTTTGACTGATATTCCATTTGCATTATGAATTTTAGGAACATTAGTCACATTAGCATCTAAAAAACTATTTTCAGGTGAATATCAGTATGTAGTGTCTCTACTTTAAAGAGTCCTCTCCTGCTGATGTTCAGGTGTATATCAGTATATAGTGTCTCTACTTTAAAGAGTCCTCTCCTGCTGATGTTCAGTTGTATATCAGTGTGTAGTGTCTCTACTTTAAAGAGTCCTCTCCTGCTGATGTTCAGGTGTATATCAGTATGTAGTGTCTCTACTTTAAAGAGTCCTCTCCTGCTGATGTTCAGGTGTATATCAGTATGTAGTGTCTCTACTTTAAAGAGTCCTCTCCTGCTGATGTTCAGGTGAATATCAGTATGTAGTGTCTATACTTTAAAGAGTCCTCTCCTGCTGATGTTCAGGTGTATATCAGTGTGTAGTGTCTCTACTTTAAAGAGTCCTCTCCTGCTGATGTTCAGGTGTATATCAGTATATAGTGTCTCTACTTTAAAGAGTCCTCTCCTGCTGATGTTCAGGTGTATATCAGTGTGTAGTGTCTCTACTTTAAAGAGTCCTCTCCTGCTGATGTTCAGGTGTATATCAGTATATAGTGTCTCTACTTTAAAGAGTCCTCTCCTGCTGATGTTCAGGTGTATATCAGTATATAGTGTCTCTACTTTAAAGAGTCCTCTCCTGCTGATGTTCAGGTGTATATCAGTGTGTAGTGTCTCTACTTTAAAGAGTCCTCTCCTGCTGATGTTCAGGTGTATATCAGTATATAGTGTCTCTACTTTAAAGAGTCCTCTCCTGCTGATGTTCAGGTGTATATCAGTGTGTAGTGTCTCTACTTTAAAGAGTCCTCTCCTGCTGATGTTCAGGTGTATATCAGTATGTAGTGTCTCTACTTTAAAGAGTCCTCTCCTGCTGATGTTCAGGTGAATATCAGTATGTAGTGTCTCTACTTTAAAGAATCCTCTCCTGCTGATGTTCAGGTGTATATCAGTATATAGTGTCTCTACTTTAAAGAGTCCTCTCCTGCTGATGTTCAGGTGTATATCAGTGTGTAGTGTCTCTACTTTAAAGAGTCCTCTCCTGCTGATGTTCAAGTGTATATCAGTATGTAGTGTCTCTACTTTAAAGAGTCCTCTCCTGCTGATGTTCAGGTGAATATCAGTATGTAGTGTCTCTACTTTAAAGAGTCCTCTCCTGCTGATGTTCAGGTGTATATCAGTGTGTAGTGTCTCTACTTTAAAGAGTCCTCTCCTGCTGATTTTCAGGTGTATATCAGTATATAGTGTCTCTACTTTAAAGAGTCCTCTCCTGCTGATGTTCAGGTGTATATCAGTGTGTAGTGTCTCTACTTTAAAGAGTCCTCTCCTGCTGATGTTCAGGTGTATATTAGTATGTAGTGTCTCTACTTTAAAGAGTCCTCTCCTGCTGATGTTCAGGTGTATATCAGTATGTAGTGTCTCTACTTTAAAGAGTCCTCTCCTGCTCATGTTCAGGTGTATATCAGTGTGTAGTTTCTCTACTTTAAAGAGTCCTCTCCTGCTGATGTTCAGGTGTATATTAGTATGTAGTGTCTCTACTTTAAAGAGTCCTCTCCTGCTGATGTTCAGGTGTATATCAGTATGTAGTGTCTCTACTTTAAAGAGTCCTCTCCTGATTAACAGACCCCGTTTGTAAACGTATTGGGCATGACATAGAAAAACATCCCTCTAACTTTACTTACTTTATTTCTGCAAAGCCCTTTTCTTTAACAACAACATGTTCTATTGGTGGCCTGTCACAGTTACCCAGTGCATTATTATGGGAGTGAGCGCTCACCATGCTGGCGTCGATGATCTGTCCTCTCCCAGACCTCTCTCTCTCGAGCAGAGCGAGCACGATGCCCAGAGCGCAGCTGAGACCCCCGCCGGCGAAGTCTGCAATCAGATTCAGAGGAGCGTACGGTTTCTCTCCGCTGCGACCCAGCCGGGACAAAAGACCTGCGACGGGAAATACAAAACAGACTAAAGCTTCACACAGGATTTAACCCTAAACCCTGACCTGCAATGTGCAATACAGACACTTTTCTTCAACAACTGTAAGATAAGATAGGGCTTTATTTATCCCGAAGGAAATTGTTGTGCCAGAAGATACAACGAACACAACAGCATGATAATCAAAATGTACAATAACATTGCAGCAAAAAGAGCAAATTAAACAACTACAAGAGACATAGACGGTCCAAAAACTGTCCAGTAGCAGTATTGAATAGTGCAAAAAGACGTAGTAGCAGATACGTCATTTGCAAGTCAATATTGCATATTGTTATTAGTATTGCACATGTAGTAGAAAGTGAAGGAGTTCAAGTATCTCGGGGTCTTGTTCTCGAGTGAGGGAACAATGGAGCGTGAGATGGGCCGGAGAATCGGAGCAGCGGGAGCGGTACTGCAGTCGCTTTACCGCACCGTTGTGACGAAAAGAGAGCTGAGCCAGAAGGCAAAGCTCTCTGTCTACCGGGCCCTTTTCGTTCCTACCCTCACCTATGGTCATGAAGGATGGGTCATGACCGGAAGAACGAGATCGCGGATACAAGCGGCCGAGATGGGTTTTCTCCGCAGGGTGGCGGGCGTCTCCCTTAGGGATAAGGTGAGAAATTCAGTCATCCGGGAGGGACTCGGAGTTGAACCGCTCCTCCTTTGCGTCGAAAGGAGCCAGTTGAGGTGGTTCGGGCACCTAGTAAGGATGCCACCTGGGCGCCTCCCTAGGGAGGTGTTCCAGGCACGTCCAGCTGGGAGGAGACCGAGGGGTAGACCTAGGACCAGGTGGAGGGATTATATCTCTTCGCTGGCCTGGGAGCGCCTTGGGATCCCCCACTCAGAGCTGGGTGATGTGGCCAGGGAAAGGAACGTTTGGGGCTCTCTGCTGGAACTGATACCTCCGAGACCCGACCACGGATAAGCGGGAGAAGATGGATGGATGGATGGATGGATGGATGGATGGATGGATGGATGGATGGATGGATGGATGGATGGATGGAGTAGAAAGTGTTTGTAACGATGATAATGCTATTTATTTGACACTAGTGGTGGTGTGGCTCATCTCAAAAGTTATATTATATAAGTGTAAATCAAAGATGCAAACCCACTGTGACGGATGTAGCCCCCTACTTTGTTCCTCATAGGATTTATAAACTATAATGTACAAACACCTCTAAATAACTTCATTAATCTGAACATGAATGTATTATCAGGCCACAGACTTAAACCATATGAAGGTGATTTTAACAGCAAGTCTTTATAGTTTGTTTCCATGCTGAATTAAAGCTCAGTATTATTGGATCATTTGTTTTCTGGGGATCGTTGTGTTCTTTAAAATCGGGTTTTGCTTTGACTTGTGTTGAAGTAATTACTCCTTTTATTCATGCTGCAAAACACAGAGTCGCTAACTAACAAGCACACTGCAAAACACATGAAAAAGCAGCCGTTTTATTACAGAAACAAATCATTTAGAGCGATAATACTGCGAGAGATGGATTTAAAATGAAGCAAGCATACATGCACAGCTACAGGAGCTCAGTAAAGCACCGTTTGTATTTGCATTTTGTACTTTATGAGGGTTGCATTACAAGAGGGATTTGTTAATGATTGCATAAGAAACTATATTACTAAATTATATTAGAGAGTCGGGAATGCAAAGCTTTGGGGGGGGAAATAGTTTTCAATATATCTTCATTAAACGCAACGACCTCACACGCCAAATTACCATATCTCCAGTGGTATCTTTAATATAAATACATAATAAAAACAATTATAATTAACACATTTAGGCTCTTTCTGTGCTGCAAAGACAGTGTAATTAGCGGCGTGTGTTTGCAGAGCATTCAAAAAGTGATAGCAGATTATTTTAGTCCTCTTAATGACTCATACATCCCTATTGGTTGGATTTAAAATATGCCTATTGTGACAAGAAGTTTCATCATTATGTAAAACTAAGAACTCAGAACAGCGGACAAAAAACTGTCTGGCGAAGCTGTCATTTTAGAGTTCATAATTACGATTTTTAAGCACTGTAATTTGTTTTGTATTGCAAGTTACATACCTGACACTGAACGACAGCGTTAGGAACTTTTGTGTCTGGGTTTGAATTGGTTTTCTTTTTATAAATGGCACCTCCCAGTGAGTAGGCAGTCGTTTCTGTTCCAGTTGTATTAAAGGCTGGTGGATATCAGTATGTAGTGTCTCTACTTTAAAGAGTCCTCTCCTGCTGATGTTCAGGTGTATATCAGTATGTAGTGTCTCTACTTTAAAGACTCCTCTCCTGCTGATGTTCAGGTGTATATCAGTATGTAGTGTCTCTACTTTAAAGAGTCCTCTCATGCTGATGTTCATGTGTATATCAGTATGTAGTGTCTCTACTTTAAAGAGTCCTCTCCTGCTGATGTTCAGGTGTATATCAGTATGTAGTGTCTCTACTTTAAAGAGTCCTCTCCTGCTGATGTTCAGGTGTATATCAGTATGTAGTGTCTCTACTTTAAAGAGTCCTCTCCTGCTGATGTTCAGGTGTATATCAGTGTGTAGTGTCTCTACTTTAAAGAGTCCTCTCCTGCTGATGTTCAGGAGTATATCAGTATGTAGTGTCTCTACTTTAAAGAGTCCTCTCCTGCTGATGTTCAGGTGTATATCAGTATGTAGTGTCTCTACTTTAAAGAGTCCTCTCCTGCTGATGTTCAGGAGTATATCAGTATGTAGTGTCTCTACTTTAAAGAGTCCTCTCCTGCTGATGTTCAGGTGTATATCAGTATGTAGTGTCTCTACTTTAAAGAGTCCTCTCCTGCTGATGTTCAGGTGTATATCAGTATGTAGTGTCTCTACTTTAAAGAGTCCTCTCCTGCTGATGTTCAGGTGTATATCAGTGTGTAGTGTCTCTACTTTAAAGAGTCCTCTCCTGCTGATGTTCAGGTGTATATCAGTGTGTAGTGTCTCTACTTTAAAGAGTCCTCTCCTGCTGATGTTCAGGTGTATATCAGTGTGTAGTGTCTCTACTTTAAAGAGTCCTCTCCTGCTGATGTTCAGGTGTATATCAGTATGTAGTGTCTCTACTTTAAAGAGTCCTCTCCTGCTGATGTTCAGGTGTATATCAGTGTGTAGTGTCTCTACTTTAAAGAGCTCTGATTGGTTAGTCCTTGTGTCGTTACCTGACATGGCGAGGTAGTTGATGTCGTGTCCGGCAGCAGAAGCGTACGATCCGCTCTGTCCGTATCCCGTCAGTCGAGCGTAAATCAGACGAGGATTTTCCTTCAGAAGTTCCTGTGGACCGAGGCCCAGTTTCTCCATCACACCTGAAACATCTTTATTCATCAGCGGCTGGTAACCATAGCAGCAACAGATGGGCTGTGGCCAATTAGAAGCCCCCTTTTCATTTGAAAATACACACACACACACACACACACACACACACACACACACACACACACACACACACACACACACACACACACACACACACACACACACACACACACACACACACACACACACACACACACACACACACACACACACACACACACACACACACACACACACACACACACACACACACACACACACACACACACACACACACACACTAATTAAGATGTAATTACTTCCTAACTTGTGAATACATTGAATTAATTAAACCTCATAATGTGTTCTGAAACTGCTCCTTGTATTCACAGAATATTTTACTTAATCAATGTTAGGCTATATGTGCAAATAATGTAAACGAATTATTCATCTGTTGTCTTCAGGCTCTTTGGGGCGTTGTCAATAGTGAAAAATGTATATACACTTCAATCGTGCCTACGGGAGCAAGTTGGGTTAAGAACCTTACCAAAGGACACTTTTAAATGTTGACTGCATGCATGGAGATTGAACCACTAACCCTCTGATTGCTAAACACCCATTTAATGTATGGTCTGTTTTTCTGAATGTACTCTCGCTCGTCACAAATTCAAAAACAGAAGCATGGCACATCCCTATGGAACCAATATATATGAAGAAGCTATTTTGTGCATGCTTGTTGTAAGCCCAGACATAATCAGAGACAATGAAACAATACAATCAGAGTTATTTACACGTTTTGCCGTTTCCCCTCACCTTTCCTGTAGGGCTCGAGCACGACGTCAGACTGAAGGCAGAGTTTCTTCAGCAGAGAGATGCCCTCAGATGTTTTCAGATTGATGGCGACGGACCGTTTCCCTCGGGCCTGGGTGTCCAGAGACATGCCCGTCTTGGTGCGGTCGACACGGATCACCTTCGCCCCGAAATCAGCCAGAATCATCCCACAAAACGGAGCCGGAGCGAGGCCGGCCAGCTCGATCACTCGCACTCCAGCCAGAGCCATGATGGGAGGAAGAGTGGGGGGAAACTACAAGGAGAGAGAAGGAGTTTTAATGATGTAACTCTGCCATTTCATGTCTTCATTCAAAACTCACCTGTTCACCATGGCCTTCGACCCCTAACCCATCACAGTAAAGTACACATTAAATAAATAGCAGTAGGAGTGGAAGCCCCCTACTGCTATTTATTTAATTTGTACTTTATTATTTGCCCTTCTTGTTTGTTCACCATGTAAAGCGGCTTTGGGTCCCTTGAAAGGCGCTATACAAATGTAATATATTATTATTATTATTATTATTTGTTATTTAAGATTCTACTTATTACTTTTAAAGCCTGTACTCAGATCGTGTGCTTGAGTAAAAGTAGAAGTACTCTGAACTTGTACTTGAGTAAAAGTAGAAGTACTCTGAACTTGTTCTTGAGTAAAAGTAGAAGTACTCAGATCTTGTGCTTGAGTAAAAGTAGAAGTACTCAGATCTTGTACTTGAGTAAAAGTAGAAGTACTCAGATCTTGTACTTGAGTAAAAGTAGAAGTACTCAGATCTTGTTCTTGAGTAAAAGTAGAAGTACTCAGCCTGGCCCGAGGAGATATTTAGTAACTGAGGATGCTATATCACTTTTTTTAATCCAAAAACGTTCCTATAATTCCTCCTTTAACCCTTGAAACCCTACAACCTGCCAGTGGGTTGGACCAATTACTATAAATAGGAAATGAAATTATAGTTGGATTTCCAAATATCCCAATGTCCACGAAAGAACCAAATCTGAGCTTTAATGACTTTAATAAAGACTCCTAAAAACACAAGGAGAGAGAACACATGGGTCCAGTTCTAATAACCTTACAGTGCTTTTGGATTGGTTTTAAGGTGTTACTTATTACTTTTAAAGCCTGGACCTCGAAGAAATGTATTTACTGTTTGCTGTTAAAGCCCCTCAGGGTGCTACATCAATATCTTCTTTTTAATTACTTTTGAGGACTTTTCTTTATCAAGAGTCTTTCCTATAACTTTTACTTTAACCCTTAAATCCCAATAACCTGCAGTTGGGTTTGCGGGGCACTCTCTTTTCTTTATATTGAGAACATTTAACTAATTATTATAACCCAAAACAAAATTATGGTTGGATTTTCTAATTTCCCAACGTAAAATTCTGCATTTTAAATGCAGAATTTTGATAGTCGTTCATGTAAAGCAACATATTTTGTTAATAATAAGTTGGTATTTTAACAGTTTATTTTCTACCTATAAAAATATTGCTAACAATGACTTAATTCAGACTGAAAAAGAGTGAAAAAGGCTAAAAGTGAGTCAACTTTAAAATACATTAGCCAGACAAATTGTGTGCATGGTGTACAAATGACATTTAGACTTTGACACTATCTGTTATCTACGTAACAAAGTACAAAGTTATGTATCGATGAAGTCCTACAACCAATCAGGTCTGAGTCAAAACATGTAACGCTCGGTTAAAAATACTAGTTACCAGAAGTACTCAGATCTTGTACTTGAGTAAAAGTAGAAGTACTCAGATCTTGTACTTGAGTTAAAGTAGAAGTACTCAGGTCTTGTACTTGAGTAAAAGTAGAAGTAGGCAGATCTTGTACTTCAGTAAAAGTAGAAGTACTCAGATCTAGTACTTGAGTAAAAGTAGAAGTACTCAGGTCTTGTACTTGAGTAAAAGTAGAAGTACTCAGATCTTGTACTTGAGTTAAAGTAGAAGTACTCAGATCTTGTACTTGAGTTAAAGTAGAAGTACTCAGATCTTGTACTTGAGTAAAAGTAGAAGTACTCAGGTCTTGTACTTGAGTAAAAGTAGAAGTAGGCAGATCTTGTACTTCAGTAAAAGTAGAAGTACTCAGATCTAGTACTTGAGTAAAAGTAGAAGTACTCAGGACTTGTACTTGAGTAAAAGTAGAAGTACTCAGATCTTGTATTTGAGTAAAAGTAGAAGTACTCAGATCTTGTGCTTGAGTAAAAGTAGAAGTACTAAGATCTTGTTCTTGAGTAAAAGTAGAAGTACTCAGAACTTGTACTTGAGTAAAAGTAGAAGTACTCAGAACTTGTACTTGAGTAAAAGTACTCAGATCTTGTACTTGAGTAAAAGTAGAAGTACTCAGATCTTGTACATGAGTAAAAGTAGAAGTACTCAGATCTTGTGCTTGAGTAAAAGTAGAAGTACTCAGATCTTGTGCTTGAGTAAAAGTAGAAGTACTTGAGTAAAAGTAGAAGTACTCAGATCTTGTACTTGAGTAAAAGTAGAAGTACTCAGATCTTGTTCTTGAGTAACAGTAGAAGTACTCAGATCTTGTTCTTGAGTAAAAGTAGAAGTACTCAGCCTGGCCCGAGGAAATATTTAGTAACTGAGGATGCTATATCACTTTTTTTAATCCAAAAAACGTTCCTATAACTCCTCCTTTAACCCTTGAAACCCTACAACCTGCCAGTGGGTTGGACCAATTACTATAAATAGGAAATGAAATTATAGTTGGATTTCCAAATATCCCAATGTCCACGAAAGAACCAAATCTGAGCTTTAATGACTTTAATAAAGACTCCTAAAAACACAAGGAGAGAGAACACATGGGTCCAGTTCTAATAACCTTACAGTGCTTTTGGATTGGTTTTAAGGTGTTACTTATTACTTTTAAAGCCTGGACCTCGAAGAAATGTATTTACTGTTTGCTGTTAAAGCCCCTCAGGGTGCTACATCAATATCTTCTTTTAAATTACTTTTGAGGACTTTTCTTTATCAAGAGTCTTTCCTATAACTTTTACTTTAACCCTTAAATCCCAATAACCTGCAGTTGGGTTTGCGGGGTACTCTCTTTTCTTTATATTGAGAACATTTAACTAATTATTATAACCCAAAACAAAATTATGGTTGGATTTTCTAATTTCCCAACGTAAAATTCTGCATTTTAAACGCAGAATTTTGATAGTCGTTCATGTAAAACAACATCTTTTTGTTAACAATAAGTTGGTATTTTAACAGTTTATTTTCTACCTATAAAAATATTGCTAATAATGACTTAATTCAGACTGAAAAAGAGTGAAAAAGGCTAAAAGTGAGTCAACTTTTAAAATACATTAGCCAGACAAATTGTGTGCATGGTGTACAAATGACATTTAGACTTTGACACTATCTGTTATCTACGTAACAAAGTACAAAGTTATGTATCGATGAAGTCCTACAACCAATCAGGTCCGAAGTAAAACATGTAACGCTCAGTTAAAAAAATACTAGTTACCAGAAGTACTCAGATCTTGTACTTGAGTAAAAGTAGAAGTACTCAGATCTTGTACTTGAGTAAAAGTAGAAGTACTCAGATCTTGTACTTGAGTAAAAGTAGAAGTACTCAGATCTTGTACTTCAGTAAAAGTAGAAGTACTCAGATCTTGTACTTGAGTAAAAGTAGAAGTACTCAGGTCTTGTTCTTGAGTAAAAGTAGAAGTAGGCAGATCTTGTACTTGAGTAAAAGTAGAAGTACCAGAGTGTAGGAATACTCTGTTACAGTAAAAGTCCTGCATTCAAAATGTTCCTTAAGTAAAAGTAGAAAAGTATTCTCATCAAAATATAGTTAAAGTAGCGACAGTAAAAGTAGTCATTGTGCAGATTGGTCCATTTCAGAATAATATATATGATATGTTTTATAATGATTGATCATTAAAGTGTTCTCAAAGCTGGTAAAGGTGCAGCTAGTTTGAATGACTTTGTATACTGCAGGGTAGCTGGTGAATTTACTCCAGGTGGAACTAAAGTCTGATTTAACACTTGATTATATTTCACATCATTCATCCAGATCTGTAAAGTTACTAAAGGTATTAAATACATGTAGTGGAGGAAAGTACAACATTTACCTCTGAACTGTAGTGGAGTCGAAGTAAAGAGTAACATACAATGGAAATACTTAAGTAAAGCACAAGTACCTCAAAATTGTACTTGTAGTTGAGTAAATCTACTTAGTCACTTTACACCTGTGAAAGCTACTAGGCTGCTAACCTGCTTTATGTCCAGTGCCGCTATGGAGGTCATAACAACAAACCTGAAGTAGCTGCAGTTTGCTTTAGTTGATATCAGTGAACAAACGTACATTAAAAAGTTATTTCTAAACACAGTCCAACTTACCTTTGCTCCAGAGTCGGTGACAGGTCAATCTGCTGAAGGATGCTAGAGTTAGCTAAAGTTAGCCGTTACAAGTGTTTGATATAATCAACGGCGTACCCGAAGAAACCGAGAAACAGTCAAAAACACGTTAATAAAACGTAAATAATTCGGATATTATTATTTAAATAGCACTTTAAACGGTTGTTTGTTAAACAGGTAAACCGTCAGACACCACAGTGTACCCCGTTTGTATATATACTGTTGTCTCCGCCCGGTTGGCTCTCTTCGGTGTACGCTAGTTTTTACAAACAAGCGACCAATGTTTACAAGCTGCTTCCGTTTACCACAGCACGACGGTCGCAAGAAATCTGGGAAATGTAGTTTTTTAACAATAATTCACTTGTTGCTGTACAAGGACATACATTTATACATATTATTATAGAAATTAAAAAGAAAAATACACTTTTGTCCGTGATGGAGTATGTATACATAATAATGCATCTTTGATATAAATAACACAAGAATCGCATTTATTTTTAAAACAATGAATAATTACTGCATTTGTAAATGACTAGATGCCATATAATATAAACCAATCTTATATTGTATTTGTTTGTTCATCCTTTAAAAAATAATCCAAAACCAGGGATAAAATGTTGGGAAAGATGAAGTAAGTATAATATGTTCATGCAAATTACAAGCGAACCCCCCGAGGCCAACTCCATATTAAAGCTGCAAATCTAGATCAGACGAAAATATGTTATATTCAATCAATTTTAATTTAAAGTGATGAGTGGTTCAGGGGCTTTCTTTCATTTGAAGTTTTCTCCAGCTATGATCTTTTCTCAGCAGTTGTTAGTCAGACAGCCTACGCACATGTCCGTGGATAAAATCCAAAAAGGCCTGAGACCAAAATTCTGTCTTTACTTTCTTCTTCACTTTCTCTAACTTCCTTAAAATGGCCTTATTAGGCTTTCCTGTAGTGAGTTATATAGGTTTGTGTGCATGTAAATAGTCTGAAACTTCCTAATGTCCTTAAACGCCTCCATTGGACTCCTTTGTTTACTTCCCTAACATAGTGACATCTTTATAGAACACCCACGCTCCTATTGGCTAGCGCTACAACACATTGTAGAGACACATACTGATACACACCTGAACATCAGCAGGAGAGGACTCTTTAAAGTAGAGACACTACACACTGATATACACCTGAACATCAGCAGGAGTGGACTCTTTAAAGTAGAGACACTACATACTGATATACACCTGAACATCAGCAGGAGAGGACTCTTTAAAGTAGAGACACTACATACTGATACACACCTGAACATCAGCAGGAGAGGACTCTTTAAAGTAGAGACACTACACACTGATATACACCTGAACATCAGCAGGAGTGGACTCTTTAAAGTAGAGGCACTACATACTGATATACACCTGAACATCAGCAGGAGAGGACTCTTTAAAGTAGAGACACTACATACTATATACACCTGAACATCAGCAGGAGAGGACTCTTTAAAGTAGAGACACTACATACTGATATACACCTGAACATCAGCAGGAGAGGACTCTTTAAAGTAGAGACACTACATACTGATATACACCTGAACATCAGCAGGAGAGGACTCTTTAAAGTAGAGACACTACATACTGATATACACCTGAACATCAGCAGGAGAGGACTCTTTAAAGTAGACACACTACATACTGATATACACTTGAACATCAGCAGGAGAGGACTCTTTAAAGTAGAGACACTACATACTGATATATACCTGAACATCAGCAGGAGAGGACTCTTTAAAGTAGAGACACTACATACTGATATACACCTGAACATCAGCAGGAGAGGACTCTTTAAAGTAGAGACACTACATACTGATATACACCTGAACATCATCAGGAGACGACTCTTTAAAGTAGAGACACTACATACTGATATACACCTGAACATCAGCAGGAGAGGACTCTTTAAAGTAGAGACACTACATACTGATATACACCTGAACATCAGCAGGAGAGGACTCTTTAAAGTAGAGACACTACATACTGATATACACCTGAACATCAGCAGGAGAGGACTCTTTAAAGTAGAGACACTACATACTGATATACACCTGCACATCAGCAGGAGAGGACTCTTTAAAGTAGAGACATACTTACTGATATACACCTGAACATCAGCAGAAGAGGACTCTTTAAAGTAGAGACACTACATACTGATATACACCTGAACGTCAGCAGGAGAGGACTCTTTAAAGTAGAGACACTACATACTGATATACACCTGAACATCAGCAGGAGAGGACTCTTTAAAGTAGAGACACTACATATTGATATACACCTGAACATCAGCAGGAGAGGACTCTTTAAAGTAGAGACACTACGTACTGATATACACCTGAACATCAGCAGGAGAGGACTCTTTAAAGTAGAGACACTACATACTGATATACACCTGAACATCAGCAGGAGAGGACTCTTTAAAGTAGAGACACTACATACTGATATACACCTGAACATCAGCAGGAGAGGACTCTTTAAAGTAGAGACACTACATACTGATATACACCTGAACATCAGCAGGAGAGGACTCTTTAAAGTAGAGACACTACATACTGATATACACCTGCACATCAGCAGGAGAGGACTCTTTAAAGTAGAGACATACTTACTGATATACACCTGAACATCAGCAGGAGAGGACTCTTTAAAGTAGACACACTACATACTGATATACACTTGAACATCAGCAGGAGAGGACTCTTTAAAGTAGAGACACTACATATGTATACACCTGAACATCAGCAGGAGAGGACTCTTTAAAGTAGAGACACTACATACTGATATACACCTGAACATCAGCAGGAGAGGACTCTTTAAAGTATACAAAAAGAGCTTTTTGAACATTAAAGCATGGAGACATGTCACAATAGAGGCACAAAATATACAGTAATTATAAAAATGTGCATAAAATGTCCTCTTTTACAAGATTTAAAAGCCATGCCATGTAAACAAGACATTAACAACAACAAGAAAGTCACGATAAAGTCGCTAAAAGCATCACAAATGTCAGCAGAGTTGTTTTCACAGCTTATCTGTAATTACGTTTTGTTAATGACTGATCAGAGCAATAACAATTATTTTTTCAAAGTCAAATTTGCATTCCCTAATGTGAAATGAATGCCTGAAGCGTCAAATGGAAAGAGAAGAATGGGCTCTGATTACATGGGAACATTCAAACATAATCATATTCCTCCAGTTTCTGTGAGCAGGGAGAAATCATGCAAAGCAGTTTCAGTACGCTGTTTATAAAATGGGCAATCAATCAAAATCAGTCTTTTCTAAGAAGTGAAACGCAGGGTATCCCAAATGCTCTGAGCTTACACTTCTTCTCATATTTCGTGTAAACTCTCCTTTTCTGACACATCTGATCCACTAGCAATGCTGAGAAAAACCCAGATGATAAGGAGTGTGTAAAGCTTTAATTATTACATTGAATTTCCTTTTTGACCTCTCAGCAGATCCAAGAGAAATGACATGCTGAGTGTAAGGTGTCACCTTCCGTTTTATTTTGGTAAATGACTCTACCCTCTCGTTTCAGGTGTCTTCACTTCCTGCCCTTGTGTCACCTGTCAGCCTGATTGTTGTTCCTGCCCCTGATTCTTTCCACCTGTGCCCCATTATGTGTGTGCGTGCGTGCGTGCGTGCGTGTGTGTGTGGCCTAGCATTACTATACTTGTGGGGACCTATATCTGTTTACACAGTCACGTGTGGGGACTCGCCTCCCTTATGGGGACATAATGGAGGTCCCCATGAGGGGAATCATTAATTTTAGGGTGAAGACTTGGTTAGGGTTAGGGGTTAGGGGTTAGGGTTTAGGGGTTAGGGGTTAGGGTTAGGGTAAGGGTTAGGGTTAGGCATGTGTTGGTTATGGTTAAGGTTAGGATAAGTCTCCAGGAAATGCATGTAAGTCAATGTAATGTCCCCTGAAGTGATGTATACATGGTATGTGTGTGTGTGTGTGTGTGTGTGTATATAGCCCTTGTCTCCCTTTGTCTTGTGCCAGTTCGCCTTGTCTCCATGTCGAGTCCATGTCTTTTGAGTAACCTCGTAGAATCTAGTGATCTTTTGTTTGTGATCAAAGTTTTCCTATTAAGTGATTTTTGTTTGTAGCCTTAAGTTTGTAGATTTAGTTTTATAAATAAAATATCTTTTTGGGTTGAAACTGAATCGTGCTTCTGAGTTCCTGTGAGCCCATCGTGTCACTGAGGGGTTAATGGTCTTTTATTAAATGCTGCTACTGCTAAAGGAAAGACAGACCATTACCCCCGAGAGGCCTGTGGGTGTTATGGAACATTTCTATTTTAAAGTCCCTGCAGAAAAGCAATCTGGAGGGAAAGGAGTGTTTCCTCCGGTCTCCTGTGTGATGAACGTCCACACGGAGTATGTGTCAGCGTTTCCCGCCAGGAGGTTTCATAAATTGACTTTTTATGCAACAGTTTTACCTTTTATGGTATTAGGATGAAGGTATATAAGGCAAGGGTCAAATAAAGGAATAAAAAGGGTGTAAAAGTGTAGGCAAATTATTGAATAAATGTACTTATTATTATTTGTATCTTTATTTTGTATTATTATTATTTAATTTGTATTTGTATCTTTATTTTTATTATTATTGCTATTATTTTTATTTAGTTTTTACTATCAACATTATTACTACTATTATTATTATTTATTCCTATCTTTATTTTTGTTATTTCTTAAATATGTTTTAATTGTTATTATTAGTATAATTTAGTATCTTTTTAGAAATATTTTAATTATTTTGTTATGTTTTTTTAATGTATTAGTAAAAAGAGTATTGTAGATTTTAACATGCTTCAATTTGTGCATTATGGCTTGGTTGCTTTGTGGTTTTTTTACACATCTTGTAGCTCAATTGTGTGGCGCAGTGGATTAGAGCCTTGGTGTTGGGATCAGGGGGGCACAGGTTCAAACCCCTCTGCAGTCAGCATGTCGTTGTGTCCCTGGGCAAGACACTTCACCCCAAATTGCTCCTGTGGGGATTGTCCACAGTATTGATACAGTGTTTCCCCTAGGTTTACTGCTTTGGGGGGGGTGCTGCCTGAGCCGGGGGGGGGATGGCATTGGGATATATATTTTTTAAATCCTCTGGAGCAGAGAGAGGAGCTATGGATTATTGTTATTGATTAGTGCATCAGTGTTTCTTAAGGTCAAAAACACTAAACTCACAACTTAAAATGAAAGCGTTTAGTTTATTTAATAGAAGAGCACATGTTCAATGTGAAAAGTGACAGTAGATATAGATTAGTTGCAAAATTATTAAAAAAAAGACATTATAATTTTTTTTTTTAAACACCTTGAATTTCAGTGGGGGTGCGGGGCTCCGTTGGCGGGGCTCCGTTGGCGGGGCTCCGTTGGCGGGGCCCCTCCAAGACAATGGTAGGGGAAACACTGGAGTATGTAAGTCGCTTTGGATGAAAGCGTCTAACAAGTGATGTAATGTCTGCACCGATTAAAAACAGTGTCACGACCTCGACACAAACTGGAGAACCCAAATGCACGACCCAGAGACAAAGTCTTGAATGTAACAAAAATGTCTTTTCATTTCAAAGAACAGGTAATCCCTCTGAACAGAGTAGGTACTGGATTTAACAAAAAGCGCTCACAAGGAGGAAAAAACAAAGCATAACAAAAAGAGAACTTAAGAATAACTTAAGTCAACAAAAATAACAAAATAACAAAACCTGACATGAGAGAAAACGATCCTTTCTTTGCTGAGGCTTGGCACGACCTCTCTCAGCCTGAAAGTTCACCTTAACGTCACCAATACATTTTGTTCCTCTTTACCTGTATTGTTATTTATGAATCTAGGTAGTTTTGGTGTGTGATGCGTTGAGACCTCAAAGATGTCTGCATTCTCTCCAATTTAATGGAACTAGATGACTCAAGGGACCAACATGTGTTGTTGTTTAGTTGTTTGTGCCATGTGTGGTTTTTATGATTATTGTCTGTTCTGTTTGCGTCGATGCTCCTGAGCCGTATAAATAAATGAAATGAATGAAGCCGTAACAGACCCTGGGCTGAAACACCATTTTCCAAAGAAACAGCAGTAATTGATTAATTATAGACGATGAGGGGAAGTGAATTTGTGGGCCAGCAGTTTCCCCGAAGCTAAAAAATAAAAAGATGAAGGCTGGATTATCGACGGAGCGTTTCGTTGTCCTCGGGCCTCAGAGCGCTCAGTTTTAAACGTTTGTCGACTGGTTTATGCTAATTATTATTAAAATGTGTTCGTGTGTTCATGTGTTCGTGTGTTCGTGTGTTCGTGTGTCCGTGTGTTCGTGTGTCCGTGTGTCCGTGTGTTCCTGTGGTCGTGTGGTCGGTGTTCGTGTGTTGTGTTGTGTTTGTGGTGTGTGTGTTCGTGTGGTCGTGTGTTCGTGTGTTCGTGTGTTCGTGTGGTCGTGTGTTCGTGTGTTCGTGTGTTCGTGTGTCCGTGTGTCCGTGTGTCCGTGTGTCCGTGTGTTCGTGTTGGTCGTGTGTTCGTGTGTTCGTGTGTTCGTGTGTCCGTGTGTCCGTGTGTCCGTGTGTCCGTGTGGTCGTGTGTTCGTGTGTTCGTGTTGGTCGTGTGTTCGTGTGGTCGTGTGTTCGTGTGTTCGTGTGTTCGTGTGTTCGTGTGTTCGTGTGATCGTGTGTTCGTGTGTTCGTGTGTTCGTGTGATCGTGTGTTCGTGTGTTCGTGTGTTCGTGTGTCCGTGTGTTCGTGTGTCCGTGTGTGTTCGTGTGTTCGTGTGTTCATGTGTTATGTGTTGGTCATGTGTTCGTGTGTTCGGTGGTGTGTTCGTGTGGTCCTGTGTTCATGTGGTCCTGTGTTCATGTGGTCGTGTGTTCGTGTGTTCGTGTGATCGTGTGTTCATGTGATCGTGTGTTCGTGTGTTCGTGTGTCCGTGTGTCCGTGTGTCCGTGTGTCCGTGTGGTCGTGTGTCCGTGTGTTCGTGTGTCCGTGTGTCCGTGTGGTCGTGTGTTCGTGTGTTCGTGTTGGTCGTGTGTTCGTGTGGTCGTGTGTTCGTGTGTTCGTGTGTTCGTGTGTTCGTGTTGGTCGTGTGTTCGTGTGGTCGTGTGTTCGTGTTGTCGTGTGTTCGTGTGATCGTGTGTTCGTGTGTTCGTGTGTCCGTGTGTTCGTGTGTTATGTGTTCGTGTGTTCGTGTGTTCATGTGTTATGTGTTGGTCATGTGTTCGTGTGTTCGTGTGTTCGTGTGTTCGTGTGTTCGTGTGATCGTGTGTTCGTGTGTTCGTGTGTTCGTGTGGTCCTGTGTTCGTGTGTTCGTGTGTTCGTGTGATCGTGTGTTCGTGTGTTCGTGTGTTCGTGTGATCATGTGTTATGTGCACCAATACAGCAGAAAGGCATTGTTTTATTATACAGGAACTTTAAAATGACCTTCCCACTATGGAAACTGCTTTTACTATTAAGTTAGTAATATATAAATGATTAGCTTTGGTGAATAAATAATGACATTAAAAAAATTAAGAATAAGAGTAAATATTTAAAAAATATATATATTTTATTGCCAAATATGTCCAAGAAAAAGAGATATTCTAAATATATAAAAAAACTAATTTAAAGGAAGTTATAACTCTGGGAATTATTATGAAATGTGAATTTGGGAAAGCAGCAGATTGTGTTTACTCCCATTTGAACGACTGCCACACACACACACACACACACACACACACACACACACACACACACACACACACATCCAGTAAATCTCCGGCAGATGTTCACAGCTGGCAGAGAATTACCTCTAACGAGACTCTTAATAACACCACGATACCCCTCTCCCTCCCAGGTCTTTCCATCCGTGGCAGGAACACTAACCCTGAAACATCATTATGTATTCCCTTTGATGATGAAAATGACTGCATTTATCTCCACTTAAGGTTGTTCTGTTTTGCTCTTAGTTGTTGCATTCAACGCTGTGGTCGCTTCTTAAGCATCGCCAAGATAATGCTCTTTCTCTTGAATGTGTTTGTGTTGAGCACCATGTGAGAGAATAATGAAATACTATGAATGAGTTATTTTTAGAATTAAAAAAGGGGTGAAAAATGACAAAGCAAAACGACACAGGAGGAAAATTAGACCTCAGAGAAAATGGAGATAATCATGACCTCATCACTGATCGAGATGAAAGACACACACACACACACACACACACACAAACTCACACACACACACACAAACTCACACACAAACTCACACACACACACACACAAACTCACACACACACACACACACACAAACTCACACACACACACACACAAACTCACACACAAACTCACACACACACACACTCACACACACGCTAACTCACTCTCACTCACAAACACTCACTTACTCACTCACTCAATCACAGGCTCACACACACACACTCAAACACACACACTCACACACTCTCACTCACACAAAAACTCACACACACTCACACACACACACACTCACACACACAAACTCACACACAAACTCACACACACACACACTCACACACACGCTAACTCACTCTCACTCACAAACACTCACTTACTCACTCAATCACAGGCTCACACACACACACTCACACACACACACTCACACACACACACACTCACACACAAACTCACACACACACTCACACACACACAAACTCACACACAAACTCACACACAAACTCACACACACACACACATACACACACACATACACATACACACACACACACACACACACACACGCACACACACACACACACACACCACATCATATTTTGACATCAATGTAAACGCCTCCTCTTGATCTTGATCCCAGTGATGCTGCCACTATTAAATAATCCTTTAAGGAGTCGTTTTAAAGGACAGGTTACTCGCATAGTCAACCCTGTGTTTCAGATACAATAAGTGATTGAGTGAAATTAGTGATTAAAGCTTGTGTTATGTCCCCTCCTGATGAGTGAATGAACATCTGCTGCCCTCTGTTGGCTCTGCACACACAACAGACAGTTGTTAAACACATTGAAACAGATGTAGTGATTGTAACACCTGACACCTGGTGGAGATGTTAAAAGAAGAGTATCTGTTCTAGTGCCGTGTGCATGTGTCTCTGCAGAAGATAATCTGAGAAACACCTCGAGGTGAGAGCAGAACATCAAAGCTGATGCTGTGAAATGTGAGCGATGCGTCACTGAGGAGATTCAAACTTTGATGAAGAGCTCCCCGCGGTGATGAAGATCGTGGGGCGTCTTTATAGCTTTTATCAGGTTCCTTACTTTGAAAAATAAGGAGACATGTAACCGTGTTGGATTTAAAATGATCAAAGTGCTTCGCTTTAGAGAGCAAGATTCACTCTGACAACGCCTGCATGTATTATTCACTCTCACCACAGATATGGAATCATGATCAATACAAAGCATGACAAATAATCAGTTTTTCAATAAACCTTTATCAGGTAAGCATGGGTGGACAATGGGACAATTGGACGTGAAAACTAGTCATTTCATTCATGTTTTTAGTGTATATTTGTCTTGTTTCGTCTATAAAACTGTGAATTTTACCATTATTTGGGTGGTGGACAGTGGGTTTTCTGCCTCTTTCTGCACTGCGCATCATTAATGTTGTGTTTTCTTTTAAATTGGTGCCATGACACTTCTCCTAAACCACAACACTCCAAAACCCCCTTTGCATAGAAAACACACACTTTTCCTGCAACATACAGAATCAAACATGGTTTATTATCATTGTTAACTTAATTATATATAACTCTTGTTATGTATTCATATTGGAAACACCCTTAAAGTCATGCACTTTAGAGTTGAAATAGGTTTAAAGGAGTGAAATATATCTACAGCAGTAAAATGCAACTTAATGTATGGACACTTTTTGTAGTACATTGTTGAATACAGTTGAAATGTGTTTTTTCAGCGTGGTTTCAGTACTTTTACTGAAGGTATATGGATCTAAATTCATCCTTCAGTACTGCTTAATGCAGTCTAATGACTCTTCTCTGTATAACTCACATCTATATACATATATCACGTTTTATTGAATGTAATAATGCACTGCTGCCACCTTCTGGAGTCCTTCAGCTCCTACAGTCTCCACATTTTCCTTCCTTTCCTAACCCAGAGCTGCCTCTTTTTCACTGATTTCTTTCAATGCATTAGAAGCAGTTTTAGAAATAGGCTACAAACAGTCTCATGTGTTTCTAATGTGAGACACTGTGGGTCCAAACTGTTCTCAAAAACTATTAAATGGATGCTTTTAAATGTTGTTTCTTGTCCTGTGAACTTCAGTATCTCCAGATCTACCTGATAGACTTCTACATGTGTGTACAGACAATAATAAACCAAGAGTATGACTGCAGGAGCCATGTGATTGTATGTTTTCTAATGTATGTAAAAAGGTGTGGCAGCATTTGACCACAAGAGGGCAGCATATACACAGTTTCTGAGCCTGGAGGTCAGGTGTTTTAGGGTCACAGGTGAACAGGAAATACTTTTGAGTGCGCCAGAACATAGAAAGATCACCTCACATCACGGTAAATATTTCTGTCTGTACCATCACTATCATCCGTAGCACTAAATGGGAGCTTACTCCACAAAATGCTGCTATACTAATAAATGCCAACTCACAATGAAATAAACTACTTTTAATTATACTGTCTGTCAAATGAAGTCGACCACATCAATCCTGTTCTGGGTTTGATGGGTTTTTGTAAAACATCTGTACTTTATGTTATTGTAAATGTTTCAACAAGTTGTTTGGTTTTATTTGACTCAACTGCATGTTTGACTTTAAAGGTCCCATGTCATGCTTTCTGGTTGTTACCCGTCCCCTTGTGTTATGAAGGTTTTTCTGCATGTAAACGGTCTGCAGAGTCACAGACCCTCAAAGTACACCCTGTAGGGAGTAAAACTCTAACACAGAAAAGACCTGTCTATGCTGCCCCTGAACGCCTCGTTGGACATTTCTCTTTTTCCATTGTTTGCTTCCTGGGTTCTGTGACGTGTGAACACCCAAATCAACAACAAATGACCGGATTGGCCCAAATGGACCAATCCGCGGAGCACCTCACACACCAGGATCCCTTGGCTAACTAACAGGGAGTCCCATTGACTTGCATAGAGCTCCCTGAACGTGGTAATAGACGAGTTGGGATGGCGGAGAAATGCTCTCTGCAGACCCATTCTCACAGCGTTAAACCTTTTTCTGACTCAATATCAAGCCACACTTATTGTTTTTACTTCGGCTGTGAGTGTTTGTGTGTGCTCAGGATGAGTTTCGCGCTGTCTCGCTGTATCGCCGACCCGGAAACCTATCCGCTCCTCGCAGCTCGCAGCAGAACGTCCCGACCAAGCACACTGGGCTCACAGGGAGGGGGGGGGGCAGGAGCTCCAACAAGCCGTGTAGGACAGAGAGTGAATACACATACTATACAGAGATGCTGTATGAGAAACCAACGTGAGTTTGGAACATTGAACAATGTAAATCTATTCTAGTAGACCTCAACAATGGAACTATGATCAGTAGAAATGGCCATGACATGGGACCTTTAAGAAATAACGGACAAACGAGAACAACTTCATAGAAAATGTTTCTTACAAAGTCAGTCATGTTCGGCACTCTTACAGCTCTTATGAATCATGAAAAGAGCTCCATATTCTACTGGAAGTCCTTTTTTCCGGGGCTCCACGTTGGTCCATGATGTGCCCAGTATGCGTGTCATGCGTAAAAGTAATAGCGGTGGTGATGGAGAGGCAACATGTGACTTTGTTTACTTTTGCACATGATTGTATATCTTTCAACAAGTTGATTAGATTTTTAAAAGACTCAACTGCATGTTTGATGTCAATAGATTTGAAGAAGAAAACATTAAATATCACTGTTTTTGTAAAAAGAAACGCAACGTATTTATTTCTTATGTGTCTTTGTAAATGTGTGCATATCAATGTGTATATAGTTATTACCATTTTTTAAATAATTAACTGTTAGCCTCATGTGTCACGTCAAAATATTTGAAGAAAAAACGATCAAACGAGAACAACTGCATAGAAAATGTTTATTAAAAAAATAAGTTATAGCATAATTACATTATAAAAAATACATTACGTTAATAAATTCAGTCATGTTTGGCACTTATACTCTAATTAATCATGAAAATAGTGCCATATTCTACAGGAAGTCCCTTTTCTCCGTAATGTACCCGTCATGCGTAATAGTGCTGCTGATGGAAAGGCCCCAGCGCAGAGAACATGTGGATCTGAGGGTAAAACATCTGGTTACAGCTGCGCGGGGAGAAACTGTTCATGTACCCGTGTTCCTCCTCGTTCTCTGGACCCTTCAGCTGCCGCTCCTTCTTCCTCTTGGTGCGTCTGTTCTGGAACCAGATCTTCACCTGGGTCTCAGAGAGCTGCAGCAGCGCGGAGATGTTCTGTCTCTCGAACACCGACAGGTAGTGGCTGCGTCTGAAGCTGAGCTCCAGGAGGTGCAGCTGCTCCAGGCTGAAGGCCGTGCGGATCCTGCGGCTCTTCTTCAGGCTGTGGAGCCTCTTCCTCCCCGGACATGGAGCCTCCTCACCTTCATCACCTTCCTCCTCTTCCCTCAGGGCTGTGGAGATCTCTGCCTTCCTCTCTGTGGGGGGGAAGATTCTAAAAGGGAAAGGAAATGAATGATCAGTTAATGAAGTTATCATCTTGTGTGAATCCTATTTTCATTCTAAGAAAGGTAAGATAAGAAGTACTTTATTGATCCCAAGTTGGGACATTTTTGTGTTGCAGGAGCATAAAAAGACAAGGCATAGTACAATACAGACTAGAAATAGCAATGATAATATATAATAATAATAACTCTGACCCTGTTGCTGCTATAAACGCCTGAATTTCCCCTATTGGATAAATAAAGTTCCATCTTATTAAGTAATATCTATCTAATATATACAGAGGTGTAATGTGCAGGTCGAAACGCATGTTGGCTTGCTGTTGTATTTAATAAAGTCCAACATGTATTTTCCTCCTTAAGTATAGAGAGGCGAAGTCCCTCCCTTTCCGGGGGAGCTCCATGGGACCTTATTTTGGAAAAAGTATATATTGAAGTCAATGGGGAGAGAAAAGTTATCTTTCGATCCCGTTTGAATTGTGCCACGAATTACACATATGATGTTTGTCAATTTAAAAGATAATTTTGCAACTCAAAAAAGTTTCCTTCCTTCATTCAAATGGAGAAATATAAAAGAAAGATACTTGACTTAACTTTTATTATGGTATTTTTTGAGGCCCACGCTTTTGTACTTTTACTTAAAGGGTAGGTAAGAATGGAGAAACCAGCTGGAGTGCGCTAGAATTTGAAAGTACACAACCGGAGAAAATCTGCCTCTTCCTTCAGACTTCCTTACAGAGCCCCTCCTCCAACACACACGGACGCGCACATGACCAACGAGGGCACGAGAGAAGTTTGTGCACGAGATGGAAGGCTGACAGGCAGGTAGGCCATCCAGTTACTTTAGCCGGGCCGGCTCAGATGATTGGTCGTGCTTTTTACAGTACTACCGCTTAGATGAATTGTTTTTTAATTTATTTATTGTCAAAGCATTTATTGTATTCATTGCTATCGGGATGTTAAGAGCATTCCATGGAATATAACAACAAGTGTTTCTGAAGTGAATTACATACCCTACCTTTAAGTAAGAATATGAATGCATGAATTTTTACAATTTAGTGTTGCTTTAAAGCAGGGGTGTCAAACTCAAGGCCCGGGGGCCAAATCTTGCCCCTGACTTCACTTCCTGTGGCCCCACAAGAGCTTGCAAAGAATATAATATGTTTATTATACGGTTACATGCCGATTTACAGAAGCACGTTGCCCATAAACTACATGTCCCACAATGCATCTCATTTTGACTTTCTTTCTCAGAATTTGACTTTTTTCTTCAAGATGTTACTTTTTTCAAAATGTTGCTTTTCTTTTTAAATCATTTTGTGACATTCTCACCGAAGAGACTTGCAATTATTTGCCGTAGACTTCTGCTTTCAGACGTAGTTAATTATGAAGTTATTACCCTATCCGATAATAATCCAATGCAGAGGCGATAATGTAATATAATGCATTATTTTATATATATTAAATATTTATATAGTCTTAAAGTTACAACCGGCCCTTTGGGTGCCACCATAATTCCAATGTGGCCCGCTATGAAATTGAGTTTGACACCCCTGCTTTAAAGGCTTTCTTGTCATATGCATCATAGCTAAAGTGTAGTTTTTGCAATAAAAGTAGAAATACAAATAAAATAGTACAGGAGAATTGTGCAAGTAAACAACAAAAATCCCCAATTAAGGATCAAAATATAATCTTATCTTTACAAAGAAAGCATTTAAAATGAAATAGTGTGCAATGTTACAACTCTTCCTCCAACTCTGCATAGTTTGAACACTTTCTAAAACTATTTCTCACCTGTTGAAGTTTCCTCCTCTGCACAAATGTGTCTTCTTGTAAATTTCTCCGGGTCTAAAATGTCCTCCACAGAGAAAGATGTCCTCCGGGTCAGTTTCGCCTCTTGCTTCATCTTCAGGATCAGTTTCAGTTCTGCAGGTACCCCTCATCTCCTCTTCTTCTTCACGCTTTATATAACAGCCTGTGCACACGCCACCGTGCACATTAACATGTCACTGAAAAAGACCCGGATGTGTATTGTAGAACAATCGTTTCTCTGACACGCTTTTACCCCAAAAACACTTCAAAATGCAAATGCATTCCTCAGCTGGAGTCGTTATTTATTACCGTGCATCTGTTGGAGATGTTCCTCCTTTCTTCCCCCTCGTGTCTCTCTTTGTTTCTCCGCTTGTCATTATTTGCAAATGCTTGATTTTCCGCGGGTAGGACACGTGAACGCGTCTTGTGATGCTAATTGATGGACTCCTCAAAGGGAAAGTTAAGAAGCCTTTCTCTCCTTGATCCCCCACAAAGCACGCGGTTTAATGATAAAGCCACTAACAAGTTTATGAGCATATGATCCTGCAGTAAAGAGAGGGGGGGGGGGGGGTCAACATTTAAACTAATAGATATCACAATGAAACTTCATCACTTCATTACTGACATTAAAGCAAGTCTTTTTTGTATTGCAAGTTTTCTTAAATGTTGCGTTTAAATACGCAAATGAGGCATTGTGTTACTAAAAATGTGTTAATTTGCATATTTTCCAGAAGAGAAATTGAATATTGCATAAGGCCAGGTTCTTGTTTTATTTATATATTAAAGGTAAAGGTTTATTCAGATGTATGTATCACTCCATACATCAGAAATACTGCCTTTAAAACGAATTGTCTGCATGTTTTTAGTGCTCAAGTGAGTAGAAAGTAGAGTGTGAATATAGAGAGGAATGAACCTGGAAAGTGGGTTGTGTGTGAGTGCTAATGGTGGAGATGGGAACACTTTTAGATATGCAAATGAGGCATTGTCTTACTAAATATGTGATCATTTGCCTTCATTTCCAGAAGAGAAATGTGTTGATAAAGTCTAAAGAGTCTTGCTTTACACCTTGTTGACATATCAGGGGTGTCAAACTCAATTTCATCGCGGGCCACATTGGAATTATGGTGGCACCCAAAGGGCGGGTTGTAACTTTAAGACTATATAAATATTTGATATATATATAAAATTATGTATGATATTACATTATCGCCTCTGCATTGGATTATTATCGGATAGGGTAATAACTTCATAATTAATTACGTCTGAAAGCAGAAGTCTACGGCAAATAATTGCAAGTCTCTTCGGTGAGAATGTCACAAAATGATTTAAAAAGAAAAGCAAAATTTTGAAAAAAAAATCGAAATCTGAGAAAAAGTCAAATTCTAAGAAAAAAGGCATATTTTGACAAAAAAAGTCAAATTCTGAGAAAAAAAGTCAAATTTGAGATGCATTGTGGGACATGTAGTTTATGGGCAACGTGCTTCTGTAAATCGGCATGTAACCGTATAATAAACATATTATATTCTTTCAGAGCTCTTGTGTGGCCACAGGAAGTGAAGTCACGGGCCGGATTTGGCCCCCGGGCCTTGAGTTTGACACCCCTGTATTAGAGTCAAAGTTTTATACAGAGGGATATCTCTTTGTATCACTCCATGAATCAGAAATGATACCTTTTTAAATGCACTGTCTGCATGTTTTTAGTGCTTAAAGGTAGGGTAGGTAAGAATGGAGAAACCAGCTCGAGTGCGCTAGAATTTGAAAATACGCAGCCGGAAAAAATCTGCCCCTTCCTTCAGACTTCCTCACAGAGCCCCTCCTCCAACACACACGGAGGCACACATGACCAATGAGGGCACGAGATCAGTTTGTGCACAGATGGAAGGCTGACAGGCAGGTAGGCCATCCAGTTACTTTAGCCGGGCCGGCTCAGATGATTGGTCGTGCTTTTCACAGCGCCACGGCTTCCAAAGATGACATTTTTTATGTATTTATTGTCAAAGCATTTCATGTATTCATTGCTATCGGGATGTTAAGAGCATTCCATGGAATATAACAACAAGTGTTTCTGAAGTGAATTACATTGTTGGAAGAAGTAATCAGATCCCTTCAGTAAAAGTACAAATGATAAGTCTTAAAATACTCCACTAAAAGTACAAAAGTTGTGATTACAAAAGTCTAAAGTATTATTATATCAAAGTATATTTAAAATACAAAAAGTAAAAGTACTCTGAGAGATAGTTATAGAATCTGTGGACTTATAGGAGGACTTTTAAACAGTTTTTCATGTTAATTCGTTTGAAAAAGTCCCAGAATATTAATGCAAAAATACTCCTTACTTATAGTAAAGAGGTAGGCTCATTAGCTGTAAGAATTCCAGCAGTAAAAGTACTCATTGTGCAGTAACAGGTAACAGTTGCATCTTTAAATACACATTATTTGATACCGTGATATAATAAATGAGAGAAGCAGAAGAAACAAAATCTGTTTCATATCTCAGACTTTTTCCTTTAGTTTCTTAGGAATTATAGGATGCTTTCTCTTCATCTGTAGAGAAGACTTGGCTTTTTAACAAATGTAGTTCCAGATTCCCTCCTCAAATATATATTTTAAATAGTTTTAAGTCATAGCACCTGTAAATTGGAAGTACTTTGAGTAAATGTTCTTTCCATCACCGCCTCGTTACTCTTCATATATTTATGTTTAATGATCAGCTTCCTCGGTTCGATCTCCCTCCATTAACTTCACAATCCAGGTAACAGTCCCGTCTTTAGACCCACATTATCGCTTATAGTTTCCTAATACCCTGAGGGGAGAGGGCGGGGGGGGTCTATGGGGTATTAAATGATCCTGAGGCGGGGGTAAGTGATGAAGAAGTCAATGATCCTGTAAGAGATGAAGATGGCAGCTGCCGGGTTGCAGCGTCCTGCAGAGCGGAGGCCGGGCAGAAGGACAATTAGCAGAAGAGAAGCTGAGTCTGAACTCTCTGACCTCTGCTTTGTTCCTGCAGGACAACGGGAAGTGGACGGGGGGGGGGGGGGGGGTGTGATGAAGAGGTGATGAAGAAGACATGTGATGAAGCAATTCATTTCTGATATAAGAGGTGATGAAGAAGAGATGAGAAGATATGATGAAGATGATATGAAATGATGAATAGAATATGATTAAGAAGATATGATGAAGATATGATGAAGATGTATAAGATATGATGAAGATGTGATGAATATGTGATGAGGATATGATGAAGATATGAAGAAGATATGATGAAGATATGATGAAGATATGATGAAGATGTGATGAAGATGTGATGAAGATATGATGAAGATATGATGAAGATATGAAGAAGATATGATCAAGATGTGATGAAGATATGAAGAAGATATGATGAAGATATGATGAAGAAGAGTTGATGGAGATATGATGAAGATGTGATGAAGAAGAGTTGATGGAGATATGAAGACAGACATTGGAAGTTGCTTGGTGAGCAGGGGTCTCCAAACTGTGGCCCGCGGACCATTTTGAATCGGCCCTCAGCTAATTCAGAAAGTATAATGGAGTACGGCCCACAGATGAAACTTGTTCTTGTCTTATATTGTGCTTCTTAAATGTATATGTTCAAATATATTACACAGTATTATTCATGTGTTAATACGAACACTTTTCTAATAAATTCAGTCAGTTAAAGTTGGAAACATGTTCTAACAAATCTAAATTGATAAGAAAAAAGCCCAATGACAAATTCACATAACTAGCTTGAAATCTATACCCTTCATATTTCCTCTTATTGTGATCAGTCTGAAGCTTCTGTTTTAAGGAATGAGCTGCTAACAGAATACATGAAACCCTCTGGAGAGCTGTGAGCTGTTTCTGACAGCATTTTCAAGAATCAAGAATAATTTACCTACATTGGATTGACTTTTCCAACTTATACATTTACTTATGAGGCGATATACGGGAGGCTGTGGCTCAGTGGAGGGGTGTTGGACTTCGAATCAGGGGATCGCAAGTTTGAGCCCCACTGCAGTCAGCATGTCGTTGTGTCCCTGAGACACTTCACCCCAAATTGCTCCTGTGGGGATTGTCCACAGTACTGAATGTATGTAAGTCGCTTTGGATAAAAGCGTCTAACAAATGACATGTAATGTAATGTAATGTACCTCTAGTGAGTGGCCCAGGCCTTCGTATATTTTTCTGTACATGACCCTCGGTGAAAAAACACCCCTGCCTTAGCTGGATAAAGTTACTTGAGGTCTGAAACAGTCACTTATTCATTCCTTCCTCTCACAGATGTGTCTCCACTGCAGGAGGAGAGGAGGAGGAGAACACATCATGATCGTGATGAAGAGATTTGATTCTTAAAACAAATGTTATTTGCATTTGTTTTAACTATACACACATTTTGCAAAAGGGTTGGAAAAAACCCAATACATTTCAATTCATAAATAACCAGATTTCCATGACTACAATTAAACATCATTTGAAACATTGTACCCATTTAAAAACATCCTCCGTTACACACTTTAAAAACAAAGACTACACCTATCTTTTAAAACTTCAATAAATAGAGTCATTCTCCCCCAGTGAGCACAGAACCTGCCCAACAGCCCACACATCCAGAACCCCCTGCAGATGGTTGATCAGCGTGTAGTACGCATGCTCCCCCCTCAGACGCGCTGCCACCAGCCCCCTCAGACAGAGCACTGCATCCGTCCATCCCACTCCAGCAACTTGGTTCTTTCGACTTTTCCAGATCGCTCATTTTGCATTAGCAAACAAGAAATGTATCAGTACTAGAGTTTCCTTCTTTTTCAGGATGTATTTGGGGCCATGGACAAAAAGTGGTGTGGAGAAAACCTCCCCCCAACCCTTCCACCCACCCCTGTAACATTTTTTTAAGACCAGCCAATCGGGGACAGGACACCACTAAATGCTCCAATGTTTCTGCCATAAAACAGAACGGAGAGCCCCCCCTTGTGCCTGGGTCAAAATGAGCTCTGTATTTATTAGTGGCTATTGCTCCGTGTATAATTCTCCATTGGATGTCAGCCATCCGTTTCTCAACTGGAGCTTTATACAGGATCCGCCAGCTGCCCTGAGGGGAAAAGCCCAAACCAAACACATCCGTCCACCTCGACTCTCTGACGCCTGCGAGAGAGAACTGAGGTTTAGCACCTTTACGCAGCTAAGGTATAGCTGCTTCCCATTGCAGGAGCTGAACATTCCAGGTGTTAGAGTCCCCAGTGATAGCAGGAGACCATCCTCCTCTCTCCATTCCCCCACCGCAGGACCCACACTCAAGGCAGGAAAGACATGTCCCTTTCTCCACTGGTCAGCCGGATCTGCATTGAGAGCAAAAGTCCGGTGGGACGGCGACAGCGACTGCCACACCTCATCTACCAAGTTCTCCCGAACTCGGCTTGATCGAATGCCCGTCACCTCAGCCAGTTTTTCTGTGGAGATCCCTGTCAAATGAGCTGTGAGCTGTATCAAGAATAATTTACCTACATGGGATTGACTTTTCCAACTTATACATTTACTTATAAGGCGATAAACCTCTAGTGAGTGGCCCAGCCCATCGTATGTTGTTCTGTATGTGGCCCTCGGAGAAAAAACACCCCTGCCTTAGCTGGATAAAGTTACTTGAGGTCTGAAACAGTCACTTATTCATTCCTTCCTCTCACAGATGTGTCTCCACTGCAGGAGGAGAGGAGGAGGAGAAAACAGGACTATTATCCCTCTAACAATGTCTTTAAGGCTTTTATTGCAGCACCCAGGGGTGCTCGGAGCTCTTTGTGAGGCGACTGCTGGCACACTTTGTCTTTGTGCTGTCTTTTAACTGGTGCTCGTTTAACGGCCCCCACAAAACTTCTAAATAACGTTTGAGTTTCAGAACGTACGTGGGGTGGTCTCTGGTCTTCACAAAGCTCTTTATGTCGCTCTTCACTTTGTAAAACAGTAAATGGAAATGTGGAGGGGTTGAAAAGCAAAGAAGGCATTTGCACATCCAAACATCTGATCTGCTGCTGGGTGTGGACGTCAGGAGCTGCACGGAAATCCTTGAAGTGCATAAATACATGTTCTGCAATTTGTCTACATGCATTACCGTAAAGCAGATTGGGTCAGTATTTGCATCGTTACTCTACCTATGTTTCTATAAAGCGAAGATTTGTTTACCTTCTTTAGATACGTGCTCTGATAGAATAACTGTATCTTGTTGAAAAAATCCAATAAACAAAGTTACATTTTGTGTGTGTGTGTGTGTGTGTGTGTATACATGTGTGTGTTGGCAGTGTTTTAGGCCTAGCTGGCGCAGAGAGGACTTTTAATCTTGGTTTGACTCTTGGCAGTCGTTCAAATGGGAGTAAACACAATCTGCTGGCCTAGCATTACTATACTTGTGGGGACCTAAATCTGTTTACACAGTCAAGTGTGGGGACTCGCCTCCCTTATGGGGACAAAATGGAGGTCCCCATGAGGGGAATCATTAATTTTAGGGTGAAGACTTGGTTAGGGTTAGGGTAAGGGTTAGGCATGTGTTGGTTATGGTTAAGGTTTGGATAAGTCTCCAGGAAATGCATGTAAGTCAATGTAATGTCCCCTGAAGTGATGTATACATGGTGTGTGTGTGTTTGGTGTGTGTGTGTGTGTGTGTGTGTGGTGTGTGTGTGTGTGTGTGTGTGTGCCAAAAAGCATATCAATGATCGCAATGAGCAAAAGTAAATAAATGTGAAAACCAGATCAAGAACAAAAACCAATGTAAGACTTTGTTTTCAAGTTTCAAGCCTGATTGAATGTCAGGATGCAATTTAACTATTTAAATATCTGTACTTTTAACAATAATGCAAAACAGTTTTCAAATGTCAGGTGTCCTCAAGTTTTTGAATCAGAATTCCTACTTTATTCTGACCACAAGATGCTTATACCAAATATATGTTTAACTGAAGCTAGTGAAGGGCTACAACAGAACATGGTGAACACACAAAAACACATGTCGTAAAGCAAGTTGTATGGAGCTAATTTCCTGCCATAACTCCACACACAAACCAAACAAGTTTTACAAATTCCGCTCTTTTTATTTAAAAATAAACCAATGTATTCTTTTCGTCAACATGTTGCACATTTCTGCCACACTACCTCTTTTTAAATCTGCACTGCTCTCCACTTTAAATATAGTATAATAATAATAATAATATTAATACATGGGATTTGTATAGCGCTTTTCTTAATGCTCAAAGACAGTATATAGTATTTGTCATATTTTATTATATTTAAAAAAATACCTTTTATAATAGTACTATTTCTTTTCTACGTGTTCTTCTCTCTGTGTCTCTGTATGCACCATTTACACCAAAGCAAATTCCTCCTTTGTGTAAACCTACTTGGTAATAATACAGATTCTGATTCTGACATAATGTAATGATAATTTGGAGGTAAGCTGCAGTTCTCACGTCAACCTGCGGTGTCGCTGCTGCGCTGATGAGCAGACCGGAAGTCGGTGCAACCTGGAAGTTTTCTCCTTTTTGTTGTCATTGATTTGAAACATGGCGTCAGAAGGAGAGGCGGTCATCGCTGCTAAAACAGAAGCGGAGACCGGAGACGGGTCTGTGTCCTTCATTCAAAGTCGTCTTTATTCTTACTAATGTGTAGCACACGATTCTAACTATCTGTGAAAATATGGAGCGATTATGTGCTGATTTCTGTTCGTAAAAGCTGTTAGCATCTTGGCTAGCTAACGTTAGCATGTCATAGAATAACCGTTACAGCTAAAACTATGAGGAGGATATCTCAAATAAACAGTGGTGTAAAGTAACTAAGAGTACATTTACTCAAGTACTGAACTTAAGTACAATTTCACGGTACTCGTACTTTACTTCCGTATTTCCATGTTCTGCTCCTGTGTACTTTTACTCCACTACATGTATTGAATACCTTTAGTTACTTTACAGATCTGGATGAATGATGTGAAATATGATCAAGTGTTAAATCAGACTGTAGTTCCACCTGGAGTAAATCCTCAAGCTACCCTGCAGTATACAAAGTCATTCAAACTAGCTGCACCTTTACCAGCTTTGAGAACACTTTCATGATCAATCATTATAAAACATATCATATATATTATTCTGAAATGGACCAATCTGCACAATGACTACTTTTACTGTCGCTACTTTAACTATATTTTGATGAGAATACTTTTCTACTTTTACTTGAGGAACATTTTGAATGCAGGACTTTTACTGTAACAGAGTATTCCTACACTCTGGTACTTCTACTTTTACTCAAGTACAAGATCTGAGTACTTCTACTTTTACTCAAGTACAAGATCTGAGTACTTCCACTTTTACTCAAGTACAAGATCTGAGTACTTCTACTTTTACTCATGTACAAGATCTGAGTACTTCTACTTTTACTCAAGTACAAGACCTGTGTACTTCTACTTTTAGTCAAGTACAAGATCTGAGTACTTCTACTTTTACTCAAGTACAAGATCTGAGTACTTCTACTTTTACACAAGTACAAGATCAGAGTACTTCTACTTTTACTCAAGTACACGATCTGAGTACTTCTACTTTTACTCAAGTACAAGATCTGAGTACTTCTGCTTTTACTCAAGTACAAGATCTGAGTACTTCTACTTTTACTCAAGAACAAGATCTGAGTACTTCTACTTTTACTCAAGTACAAGATCTGAGTACTTCTACTTTTACTCAAGTACAAGACCTGAGTACTTCTACTTTTACTCAAGTACAAGATCAGAGTACTTCTACTTTTACTCAAGTACACGATCTGAGTACTTCTACTTACTGAAGTGTATCTAATTCATATTTCTATTGCCTTACAGGGATGCTGCATTTGGGGAAGTTCCCACCAGCATGGATACTGAATCATCCAACGGCAAAGAGGCAATGGTAACACCTATTGATACATGACTACTATGACTCGGTGTGTTCTCTTGTACTGCATGAGATGCTTGCCTTCTATAATACACTTTTCTTTGTATCTTTAATACTTTTTTTTGCATGCTTCTTAGGAAACATGAAGCTGTCTTTGGCTGTAACAATGTACATTTCCCCTCTGTGGGACGAATGAAGGTATTCTGATTCTGATCACATGCTGTTGTTTAATAATCAGACTCTGTGTATCCGACAGGAAGCAGCGGGGGGAGGGATCTGAAGCGGCCGACGCTCTGACAGGGTCCGGAGACGAGGAGAGTGGTCGGCAGCTGGGAGAGGTGGAGCTGCAGTGTGCGCTCTGCATGAAGTGGTTCACTGCAGACACCTTCAGCATCGACACCGCGTAGGTTTTCACTTATTGTTACACGGCGGCTTAGTTGTATACTCCATTCTGATTGGTCAATTCAGAACATGTGACACGTTGTTAATCCAGTAGTACAGACCGCTGTCAAGGACTGTAATGACCGTTGCTAAGTAGGGATGGGAATGATTAATCAGATATTCAAAATAATTCAGGTATTCGAATAAGAGTTATGAATATTTGTATTGTATTGTAAAAAATGTTTTATAGCAGGGGTGTCTAAGTTGATTACATATTATCAAATGAATAGGATATGTACATTCGGTTAACCGTTTTTCGGGTGGTCGAATATTCGAATATACATTTGCTTTCAAATTCCCGTCCCTAATCAGCTGTAATGCGACGGGTCCCAGCTGCAGGTGACTCCTGATCAATAGAGGATGTGGAAGAATGGACAGCCAAGCATCTCATATGTTCTCTGGCATTTATTCTGAGGACCACAAACACACCATGTCCTTTAAACATCCGCATCAATGCTCACGGCACTGCGTTAGAATTGGAGAATAACTATGAAATTGCCAAGATAACATTATTTTTGAGTAATCGAATGTAATACAAACATACCTGAGGACAACAAACACACCATGTCCTTTAACATCCACGTTGCACGTCACATCTTTACGAAAAGAGAAACTCAGTAATGATGTACTGATTTCTCTTTCTCCTCCACAGCACCTGCCTTCCCTTCATGACTAACTACGTGTTTCACTGCAACGTGTGCCATCACAGCGGCAACACCTACTTCCTCAGGAAACAAGCAAGTAGGTGTTACAATCTACGGTTAGATAGAGAAGACCATTTATTTTATTGGTTTTGCATTGCTTAACCCTTAGATGCATAAGTGGGTCTTTTTGGACCCGGTGAGGTGGTTTTCTTGAAGTATCTTTGTAATTACATTTTTTTATCATTTCATATTCCAGCTGTTCCTCAAAAAACATGTTTTGGATATCATGCCATTCACATTTTAAATTTACATTTTATACATTTTAAGAAATTGTAGTTTTTGTATTTCTACCCCAAGCTTCCATAAGTGGGTCAAAAATGACCCGCATGCATTTCCTATGGGATCCTATGGGAACCTTTGATTCTTATCACTTGTGGCTGTCAGGAATACATTCACTGTAGACCACACAGACTACATCACAAGTGACACCTCTCAGGAAGATTATTTTACACAGCAAGATCTGATACCTGTCAGTATAATAATAATAATAATACATTATATTTTTATAGGGCTTTTCAAGAACTCAAAATCGCTTTAAAATATAAGGGAAGGTTAGGGTGGGGGGGTATAGGACTATCAAACTTGATCAACCGGCATGGATTGATCGGGGGTGGGCTATGAGTAGACAAGAGGAGAAGAGATGAGTTTTGAAAAGGGACTGGAATACTGTGAGGGTCTCAGAATAGCGGAGATCTTTGCATCAATATGTTCAAAACGTTTTTTTCAAGATGTAAAAAAAATGTCTAAAATTATAAATAGTGAAAAATTTAATATAAAATATTTCTAGTGTGAACCAAAATATAATACTAAATATTACACACGTGATTTTTCTTAACCAAAATGACAAAAATGGCATAAAAACACATATTATTCTAATACGGGTCCTTTTTGACCCACTTATGGAAGAGAGTAGGGTCCAGTCACTCTAAGGGCATCTAAGGGTTAAGATGATCTCAGTGAGTTTTTACCATATTTAGTGACTTTTCAGAGTCTCTTAGCGACCATTTCTAAAAAGCATTATTTACTAAATAATATTGTAATTTATTCCCTTAAATCCATGGTTCTTCTGCAGCACATAGTCCCCCCCCCTCTCCTCTTGGCAGTCTCTCCTCACTGCAGCAAAACCACCCACTTCTCTGAATGCAAATGACTGCATGACTGGCAGCTTTTTAGCTCCTTAGCTTCTTCCACTGTCCACCATGTACACTACTGGGAACTCACATTGATACTCTTCTGTTAGTGGGAGTAGCTACCAGGGAAACTAAAGCGCTATCGTATTCCTGTTCTCATTGCACACTTCAAATGTCATTCATTCTCCCAGGAGATTGAACCTGGTGGCAGACATTATTTCAGAGAGAACGCAAGGGTTATAGGGAATCAATTCAAACCCTGATGGTGTCATTTCTCTAAAAGCCATTACATTGTGCAATAGAGATTTACTTAATGAAGATACCTTTAAGCAAAAAGCTTGTCTATTGACCAGCGTTTCCGCCAGGGGGGCGTCTTGCCGTCATTTGACGCCCTTATTCAGCTTGGAACGCCCTGAACTCGAGCCGAGGGCGTCCAAAAAAATAAGAAGAAGATCAAGTTTTTATCGCTTGAAATGACGAAAGGGAAAAGGGACATCCCTCTGTTGGAGGGGCAAAGGAGTCTGGTGGGATTATTTTCTCCGCCAGCAAAGCGTGTTCCTGTGACGGAAAGTGTACTGCCGGCGAGCCTTGGCGGGGGGTGCTAGTGGAGCACGCGCGTGAACTGCGAGCGCCGGAGCCTCGCAGCGGCGAAACTGAGGCTCCGTGGTAAACTGCCGAAAGAGCCGGCTCTTCTTAGTGAGCCGAGCCAAATGATCCGGCTCACTAAAAAGAGCCGGAAATCCCATCACTAATAGGTAAAGAGATAATATCTATAAGGGACGGCTCAATTCAAAATTCAAGTCACGTGACACGACATGACGTCACACATAAACCTGCCTAACTTAGCTGTGAGTACATTTTGTTGCACATGTGTACACTCATTTTGAATCTTTAACACGCCGGTGTTTCTCTCTCTCTCTGTGTGTGTTCAGACCTGAAGGAGATGTGTCTCACGGCGCTGGCCAACCTCACCTGGAGGTCCAGAACACAAGACGAGCATCCGAAGACCATGTTCCCCAAAGAGAAGGTGAGCATCACATGTTTCACTGCCCTTTGGAATTATGCAAATATGAACTGTAAAACATATATAGCCAATTAAGATGATTGTTGGGAATCTCCTGGTGAGGCTGTGAATACTACTACTATGGTTTTTGGAAATAGGTTTGTTTTCATGTCTCTGCATGAATTAGTTGTGGATACTACTACCAAGTGTGGAGATAATGGTTTGTTTTCTCATGTCTCTCTCTCTCTGCAGGATATCATCCCGTTCATTGATAAGTACTGGGAGTGCATGACGACCCGTCAGAGACCCGGGAAACTCACCTGGCCGAACAACATCGTGAAGACAATGGTAAGTCAAAGTCAACTTTATTGTCAAGAGTTCCACATGTTATGCATACAGAACATTTGAAATACCGTTTCTCGCAGTCCCACAGTGTGACATATATATAAAACAAGATACAAAAAGGGCCTAGATAAAAGGCGTATACAAACTAAGTTGGAAACATAGACAGATACACAGAGAAGTAAGAAGATACTGCTCTTTGTATCAGAGAGGGAAACTCAGTGGACACGTCTAAAGACACGTCTTTTTAGATTAGCATTTTATTAGCAACCCCTCATTATTTATCTAACATGCTTCAGTAGCAATATTTCTTTTGACGTTGGTCTTTTTTATTATGGCATTTTTATTACTATCATCTTTTTATTTGTATTTCTGTTGTACCTATATGTTCACTTTGTTTGTATAAATACTAGGTTATCTCGAGAACCAATATTATGTCTGACCCTCCACTGAAAAACCCAAATACTACTGTTATCATATAGTAATAGTACTTGTGTTTTATCTCCAGAGTAAAGAGCGAGATGTCTTCCTGGTGAAGGAGCACCCGGACCCCGGCAGCAAAGACCCCGAGGAGGAGTACCCCAAATTCGGCCTTTTGGACCAGGTATATTCATCATTCATTATAAAATACTATTACTGACACGGGACATCTTTGTCTCTCTACCTGCTGGAGAGGGAGGAGGAGAGGGAGGAGAGGAGAGGGAGGAGAGAGGGAGGAAGAGAGGAAGAGAGGGAGGAAAGCCCTGAGAATGAAAACATATTTTTGTAAATGTCTAACTTCAGTTATATTGATTGTTCTGTAGGACCTGGGGACCATCGGACCCTCGTATGACTCACAGAAACAAACCAGTGCTGCTCCAACGGCTGCAGGGCTGAATGGTAAGGGTAGAAACTAATAAATACATTTGAATGGTAATGCAGGTCAAACTAAAGCCAACGTGGGGACATGTCTCCCATCTCTGGCCTGTGTAGAGTGGTGCAGGAATGAGTCCCAGTTGAAACTCTTCCTGTCCCCTGGGCTGGAAGTCAACGGTTTTCTGAATGTGTTTTTGGTTGTTAGCCTGAAATAAGGTCAACACAAGCTGAAGAGATTTTAACGCTTTGTTCTACGACATAAAACACGTCAGTAAATACAACGGCTCGTAACGTATCATAGGCGTTTCTGCAATAACCCAAAATCACACGCACAAATCCCATTGAACCAGGGAGATGCTGCCTTCAGGGTCAGCCTATAAAATCCGTCCTCCCTGCATCGCTGTATAAACTCCCCAAAGTTGAACCTAAGAGCATTTTGAAAATGATGACCTTTCCTGGAAGTCAATGGTTTTCTGAATGGGTTTTTGGTTGAAATAAGGTCAGTGGTTAAAACAAGCTGGAGAGGTTTTAACGCTTTGTTCTACGACATAAAACACGTCAGTAAATAATACCCCTCTGGTGATTTAAAAAAGGTGGTTTCCAACAAAAAAAAGTGTGTGAGAGCCTTTCAAACTGGAACCATTTTGGGAGGAAAAAAAGAATAAAAAAAACATTTATTTATAATCATAATATATCAAACGTGCCACGATTAGTCGACTAATCGCCTTAATTGACGACTATTGGTCGACTAGAAAAATGGTATTGTAAACATTTTTTTTATGGCAGGGGTGCCCAAGTTGATAACATATTATCAAATGGATGAATGAAATGAGAAACGGTGGTCACGCGTCAATACATTGGACACATTCCACTTGGTTTCTATATTTATTAGAACATAAAATACGTCAGTAAATACCACACTGGTGAGAGTGTTTGTGTCTGGAGAAGGGGGGAGGGTGTTTGTCTGAGGAAGGGAGGAAGAGAGGGAGGAGATGCATGTAAGGATGTGCTGGTGGTGTTTAGGAGAAGAGGGGAAAGGAGAGTGTTTGTCTGAGGAAGGGAGGAAGAGAGGGAGATGTCAGTAAATACCACACTGGTGAGAGTGTTTGTGTCTGGAGAAGGGGGGAGGGTGTTTGTCTGAGGAAGGGAGGAAGAGAGGCAGGAAGAGAGGGAAGAAGAGAGGGAGGAGATGCATGTAAAGAGCG